>CALSBW010022804.1:0-21525 GCA_943590975.1 Lindbergichthys nudifrons | reverse complement strand
ACTTCATAATAACATTAGCTAAAGTATGGCTATATTTTTGATGTATTAAATGATTTTCTGAAAGACAGTTACTCTTTTTTAAATTATTAAACCTACATAGAGTTTACTACGGAGCCCTGGAGGGTTCATAGAGAGAAAATAAATTAAAACGAGGCCACGTTTTATTAATTTGTGCACACGATATACTTTCTCGTTCGCACGAGATACTTTGTTATGGTAAGACACATCGAACTGAATAATATGTCTGGTCTGTATGTGTGTGTGTGTGTGTGTGGGCATTTATTTCTGATAGTGTCGTTCGTTCCGGTGCACTCCGGCAGGACTATAGCACTACATCGAGATTAAGATTAAACAAATTTCTTTCACTTGGGAATACACATATAACTATGGAGAACAAGATGTGTGTAAATTACTGTTCATGGTCACTTGAAAACAAATGCCGGTGTCGGACACACACAAACACACACACACAGAGCGGAGCTGAGCACAAACACACACACATCATGCGCCCTGAGGCCTGTACTACGAATCCGGTTCAACCTAACCTGGATATGTTTGAGATACCCGGTTTACCTAATCCAAAACAAACGCGCTCTTGCTAAACTGTCCTACGACGCTGGTTATCAACTCGTTAACTCAAGCCAGCCGTGTCCTATCTAGTTAGGTGCGCGTTCACATGAAAGGGGTGGTATTTGAAGCATTCGACCAATCACAAACATGGACAAGCGTACTGACAGCGCAGCGCGTCATTCTTCCTGAATGAAAAGTCAACTATAATATTAGACAAATATGAAGACATTAAACTTTAAACGTCCATGACTTAAACACTTTATCCAGGATAAAAGCCACATAGCTGCACCTGCAAGGTGAATACAGCTGGTAAAAGAAAAAGAAGCTGACTCAGATAAGGAAATATATGATACATTATGATGTGATATGATGTGATATGAATGATAATGGGACACATCGACGTCTGCACTCACAGTGCCGCGGACCGTACCTAATATTACTTTGATCCGGTTACTTATGTTATGGCAGATATTTAAGAAAGCTTTCTTAACGCTAATGTTATAATAGTCAGATTGCTCTGAAGATGGGAGGTGATATTCTATTCATTTTCACGTTCACACAGTCTGTGATATTTGCCGGCCGTCTTTCCTGCAACGGCAGTTTAAACTGTATTTCCTTTCTCCTGTAATATGACTTGGTAGCTTTAAACTCCGCACACTGAGCTCTGATTGGTCAGCAGGCAGTGCTTTCACTGAGTTGATCTCTTATCCTGGAACCTAACCTGCTCCGGACCAGGCTAGCCGTTCAGCATAAGTTACCATGGAGATCTAGCCCCCTAAGAAGTGAACCAGCGTCGTAGCCTAGGACCGGAAACCCAGAGTTTTCCCTGAAGTTAGCTCGCTAAGCGAAAATCCGGCTTCGTAGTACAGGCCTCTGGTGACCGGACATCTCCTTCATAAAACAAGTAATAGGGTTCAAGGTTCTTCATTTTGTGTGTAATTATGTCGATGAAATTCTTAGGTCATAGGCTTCTCCAACAGTGCAACGGAATAACACAGATAAACAGAAAAATATAGTGATAGTAAATAGTAAATACAAAAAGAAAAATAGTTTTAAAAAAGTGAAATAGTGCAATAAGAGTCCATATGCAAGTTATTGGAATGACATATTAGATAAATAGATAAATAATTACTAAGTAGCAGATTAATGTTATGGTTGTTGTTTCAGCAGTTCAGTTGTTTAGCAGTCTTATTGCCTGTGGAATGAAACTGTCTCTGAATCTGGTGGTTTTAGTCCGGATGCTGCGGTAAAGCCTGCAAGACGGCAGCAGACTGAACAGTTTGTGGCTGGGGTGAAGGGGTCTTTTATAATCCGGAGGGATTTCTTCCTGAGCCGCTGGGAGTAAAGGTCCTCCATGGATGGCAGCTCTGTGATGTTCTGTGCAGTTATCACCACCCTCTGTAAAGTCTTATGATTGAGGGCGGTGCAGCTGCCGTTCCAGCATGTTTCCCAGCCGTACTGCCTGGGGTCTGCCCGTCAGGAAGTTCAGGATCCAGTCACAGAGGGCGCTGTTGAGCCCGAGGTCTCTGAGCTTGATGACCAGCTTGGAGGGCACAATGGTATTGAAGGCTGAACTGTAGTCAATGAACAGCATGCATTGTCACATATGTTCCTCTGGTCCAGGTGTGAGAGGGCAGTGTGGATGGTGAGGGCTATGGCGTCGTCTGTGGACCTGTTTGCTCTGTAGGCAAACTGTAGGGGGCCTGAGAGTCAGGGAGAGAGGAGGTGATGAATGATTTGACTAACCGCTCAAAGCACTTAATTATGATGGAGGTGAGTGCTACTGGGCGGTAGTCATTGAGGCTGGTGATTTTTGTCTTTTTGGGGACAGGAACGATGGTGGAGTGTTTAAAACATGTGGGGACTACAGACTGCAGCAGGGACCTGTTGAAGATGTCTGTGAACACCTCTGCCAGCTGAACTGCACACACCCTGAGAACACGGCCAGGGATGCCATCAGGTCCAGGAGCCTTGTGTGGGTTAACCCTTTTAAAGGATTTGCACACATCTGCCATGTTTAAAACAAAAGGGCAGGGCTCTAGCTCCTGATCCTTCTCTGCACCCCCAGCCTGGCTGCTCTCGAAGCGAGCAAAAAAACTGTTCAGCTCGTCTGGAAGAGATGCGCACGCAGACACTCCCACAGCACCCCCCGCTGCTCCTTTGTAGTCTGTCATTGTTCTTAGTCCCGCCCACATGTTCCGGGTGTTACAGCCTTTGAAGTCAGATTCCACCTTCTCTTTGCACTGCTCATAGCTCTCCGGAGTTCATACCTAGAATTCCTGAACTCCTCCAAATCTCCAGCTCTGTGCGCTTTCAGCTTGGTACGCGCCTCACTGTTTATCCAGGGCATTTGATTTGGGAATGTTTGTACAGAAACCTTCGGGACCACGTCATCGAAGCATTTCCCAATGTAGCAGATGACCGTGTCAGTGTGTGTATTGATGTTATTGTCCTCAAACACACTCCAATCCGTAGATGCAAAGAAATCCTGCAGTGCTGAATCTGACTCCTCACTCCAGCGGGGGCTGTCCTTATTACCGGTCTGTCCCGTTTCAGTTTCTGCCTGTAAGCAGGCAGCAGCAGCAGCAGAGAGATGTGGTCTGATTTGCCAAAGAGAGGGCAAGGGAGAGCCTTATATCCATGTCGAAAAGGGGAATAAACATGGTCCAGTATGTTTCCCCCGTGCGTCGGGCAGCTGATGTGTGTGTGGTAGTACTTCGGCATGACCTTCTTCATGTTAGCGGGGTTAAAATCCCCGGCCACTACGAACGCCGCCTCTGGCCGTGAATTCTCGGTCTTGTCAATAATCCCAAACAGCTGATCGAGTGCCGTGTTGTTGTCAGCGAGCGGCGGAATATACACTGCTGTAATAGGGGGAATAATCGGGCAGTTCGATGTGTGTAGAGGTGTGTGTGGTTAAACGTAGCAGCCTCGATCTCTATTCAGCTGTTCTAATGAAGGGAAACAGTGAAGTAAACAATAAAAGGCACAGCTCTTTGTAGCTGGTGCTGCTCTTCTCAGATTCTGCTGAGTTACACGTTACTGCCTCCAGTTCCCTGTATGACGAAGCCAGTTCAACAGACCCTGGATATGTTTGTGTTACCCGGCTTAACTAACCCTAGCAAACGCGATCTCGCTAAGCGGTCCTACAAAGCTGGTTATCAACTCAGTAATGGCGCATTTCCACCACACGGTCGGCCTCGGCCTCGCTCGGTACTGCTAGGCCGCGTTGGGCCTTGTTAGGGCCGGCTCACTTCATGCTGCGCTTCCATTACAGTTTTGGAACTGGGGTAGTTACTATAGTAACGCAGTGTAGGCGGAGCCGTGACGTCATCTTCAATGAGAACCCCAGAAAAACAACACAGCCGTTAGCTGTTAGCACTCAAGTTCACAGCTCCTCATATCTGTTCAGAAACTAGACAAAAGTTAAACAAGTATAAACCACAGACTGTCTGTGTCATGGCGAATACAGTCGCTGGTTTATTTATGTCTGTATAGGCCGTTGTTGTGAGTGTAGACGGTCGGAGCATATATTGCGTTAGCTTAGCCAATCTCCATCTAGAAAACACGCATTTTAAAAGGTTTTTCACCTGCCGTCTGTCTGCAGACTTGTCAAAGCATGAATTCATGGTTTTTACTAACCGGTATCAGTATGTTGTTGCTTCGGCATCATTTTGAAACGTGTATTACAATTAAATCACGGTCAAATATGTTCATCTTGTTGTAGTTGTAGCCCCCTTGCCAGCGATTCTCTCTCTAGTTTAGCAAACTCAGCCCTGTTTGTTGGCCCCGATAGAACCACGATTTTGTCGGGCCAGAAAAGAGGTGAAAAAGTACCCCCGTGCCGGAACTAGGCCTAGTGGAAGCGCAACCAAAAACGGGCCCGGCACGACACGACACGCTTAAACCGCGCTCCGCGCCATGGTGGAAATGCCCCATAAATCAACCAGGGCCCTTTCTCATTTCACTAATTCCCCTCCTCGACTCCTATCCTCGTGTCTTAGTCCCGCCCACAGGAGATGCGAGCGGAGGAGCTGAGGAGGGGAACAGAGGAGAGAGGAGGGGAAGCAGCAGGCGGTTAGAGAAATGAGAAATCCTCTCCTCTGAGCGGTCATTTTAAAGAGACGTCCGTTAATGATGACAGGAGGCACAGCCCTGTCTGATGGACAGATGTGTTCATGATGACTTATATATTTACTTTTAATTCATTCACAGTGGACTTATTCCGGTGTGAACGTCATCTGGTTTTTAGTTCCATGAACTAAAGAACTCTGGGGAACTAAGTGCTGAGAACTAAGTACGGCAAAGTACTTGGTGTGAAAGCGGCTAATGAGGAAATGAAATTACGGGCAAAAAGTTTTATTTACAAGTATGAAAAGTAAGCATAGGACACCAAATCAACTGAGACCTGTCTGTCCGCCGCATCTACACACACACACACACACACACCACACACACACACACACACACACACACACACACACACACACACACACTGTACAACACGCACCCACACACACACTGTACAACACGCACCTACTACAGCTCCTAAAGCATATAATATATATCAGGCTACAGCCATTGTGTATTTTATTATGTGATGCACTAAATGGTTTTATACAAATATCGACTCTTTGTTTGTAGATATCTACTAAACTAAAGCAAATAAAGAGAGTAATGTAGGCCTGTTATACTGAGTGATATATATTATACACACTGCTCTGCTTTTTGCACGGACCTCACAGCTGTTCTCTCTGTGAACATCGCGTCGCGATTAAAGCATTTAATAAAATAATATCCAGGGGATGCATGCAGGGCTGTCATTGGCTGAGATCAGTCCGGCTGTGCGTCACGACTCTTTTAAACATCCCGGACATTGCCGGAAATGCATCAGCGGAGGAGCCGTGGAGGACCCATCAGTGTATCCTCGATTATAGCTCCTCCAGAGAGCCTCCTCGGTCCACGGTCCTCGGTCCTCTGTCCTCTAAGTGCATTTAGAGAAATTAGATGTCCTTCAACATGGCGCGCTGAAATTCATTTCCGGGTCACTACCGGAGGACCGAGGATTCGAGGAGTCGAGGAGGGGTAATTAGTGAAATGAGAAAGGGCCCAGGGTTTCTCTCTCCGGCTGAGAGCGCGTTCACGTGAAAGGGACGGGGTTAGCAACATTTGATCAATCACAAACATGGAGAAGCGTGCTGACAGCGCAGCGTCATACTTCATGAATGAATAGTAAATAGCAAATCCTGCTTCGTAGTACAGGCCACTGGTGCCGCAGAGATTTCATAAAGTGAAGGAGGTTTTCCTTCTATAAAACAGCTGTGGGCAGCAGATACTGTGAGAGTCACGGATATGAATTCATAGATCAAAGCAGACTGGTTTACAGACTCTTCTGTTTTGCCAATCCGGTGCTTAAACAAATAGCTCTAAACCCCTGGCCAAAATGTCCCTAAATGAAGTCTGAGTTTGAAATATATCTCAAATAATGTATGCACTGCCATTTCTCCACATAAACATAACAGTCTGCAATAAAACGGTTGTCTCCTCTGTGCTCCACTTCCTACTTGGCGCACCGGTAACTTTGAAATACTTTGTCGTTCGCACAAAATACTATCTCGTGCGCACGAGAAAGTATATCGTGCGCACAAGAAAGTATTTAGTGCGAACTAGATACTGCCGCAACATCTTGCAGGAAACAGTGTCCATATATATCCATGTAACGGGAAGCAACTCATCTAACTGATCATTTTTTTTTTTTTCAAAAGAAAACCCACAATGCTAACACTGAGCCTCTGAATTAGCAACGAGCAAAAAATGCTAACAGATTACTGCACCGAAAATCACTCACAAAACCTTATTATTTATCTCTTCTCCACATCCATGACATCGATTCACATCGTGAGGTGACACAGAATCGATGGGTACCCACATTATCACTGAATTATACGAATTTGCGACGTTATAAACAAAAACAGACATCAAAACAGGTGATGCTAGGTAGCTAAAAATGCTAACATTTTTACCTTGGCTCTGTAGTCTCTCCAAAGTGGTCTTCAATGGCATTAAAATGATAAAAACGCTGCTGAAGTTAACCCAATGTGTCTGTGTCCCTTTGAAATGATTTCTGATAATCCATAAGCAATAAAACTGCTTTTCCGTTTCCAGATGTCAGAGCTAGAGACAGTTTCGCTCTGATGCAAAACTGCATGCACAAAGCCCCCACCTTTTCTTTTCACAATGAGTGTGTGTGGGGGACTCCCCCTTCGATTCTATTGGCTCTAACGGTCAGAAAGAGGTGTCAACCATCAAAATCGAGCAAGGGGGGCCAGAGATATGGAAAATCCACCCAAATGACCCCAGAAGTGGTTTCTTTTTGCTAAATCTCTCTAAAAAGGTCAAATGTCACTTGTTTTGCATCAATCTTGATACAGGGTACTTATTATATTATTGATTCTGACTTTTCTACATCCAACTCACAGGTTTATCATTACTTTGAGAAAAAAGATTATTAATTTAACCCTTTTAGAAGGGAAGATATGATAATTTGTTCTGGGAATGTCATTTTCGAGCCTGAGACCTGAAAAACAGGCTCGGGGCTTTACAGGTTAAGGCAGATTTTTCAGATTTAGGGAAATATTCCATAGAAATTAAGAAATATACCCGTTAAGCTTTGTGTCACCATAAACCATCTAAGTCATCATATTTAGGGAACAGAGCTAGATATTAGTACTGAGTGTTTACCTTTTATAAGACAATCAGAAACCTTTTTTATGATTGTTGAACTTGTTGTGTCTGTGTTGGCAGGTCGAAGTTGTGAATCCTGACAACACTCCGGTATCAGGTGTTGCTGTTGTGGTTGAACCAGGCACCGTGAATGGCATCACCACAGCAAATGGCATGGCAAGGCTAACCATCAATACAGGAGGGTACCCACAACTGACGATCAATGTAAGTCTCCTGTTAACAATTAATACAGGCACCACAGGCTGCTTTTCAAATGCAAGCTTTGACCTACAATCAATGAATAATCATTATAAACATGTTTGATATTCATTTTTTAAGGTGAATTCAAGCAGAGTTATCAGCAGATGTTTTTGCTTCTTTATAGCTCATTGCTTTACTTCCGATTTTTTGCACATTTAATTTACAGTATGTGAAAGGTGAAGTTTATCTTAATCGTAGCCAGGATAAAGATGGAATAGGAAAGACTCAATATTTATAACCATGTGTATGCTTATGTGTTTCTTTAATTTCAGGCAAAGACGAATGATCCTCGTATTTCATCGACAAGACAAGCATCAGCCAACATGACAGCTCTCCCATATATTACCCAAAGCGAAAACTATATCCACATAGGTAAGAGACCAGGGGTGGGAATCTTTGTGTATACCACTATTTTATTTTGTATCTTTTGAATCACGGTTTTATTCTAAATTGATCCTTAATTCACTGCATAGAATTGCTCATTTAGGAATAGACTCCAATACGCCTTGCGCTTATTATGGCTGTTTGGCAAATTACGGAGTGAAAGTAGAGTGAAGCGTGTATGAAATTATGGATTTTTTATATTTGAGGAAGTTATTCAAAGTTATGATTTGCAAGACTTTGGACGGTATTGAGCCATATACCTTTAAAATAATTTGCCTGGAAAACATGCTCCTTTTATTATATTTTTTACTTTTATGTAACAAGTTAATCTAGAACTCTCTTGCTCTAGAATAACTGTCCATCAGAAGCAATGTAAAATATTATTGTTTTAAGGGGGGGAAAAATGTACTACAATGCTCTACTTTAGAAATACTTGAGATACTGCAATCACAACATGTCATATTTGCAGGTGTGGATTCAGCTGAAGTACAATTAGGAAATAACATGAAAATCGACCTCAACCTCAAAAGGCAGGAAAGTCATAACACTGACGTCACATACCTGGTGAGAGATGTTTTAAATATGTGCATGTGTGCTTATACTACCCTTTTTGTTGCGTCCATCAAGTTGTGTAGTGCAGTATACGCTCATGTGCAATAAGTGCTGATATGTAAGTCTGTGTCCCTATAGATCATGAGCAGAGGTCAGCTGGTGCAAAATGGCCGATACAACACAAGAGGTCAAGTACTGATCTCCCTGATGGTTATCATTACCAAAGACATGCTGCCATCGTTTCGCATCATAGCCTATTACCACACAAATGAGAATGAAGTGGTATCAGACTCTGTTTGGGTGGATGTAAAAGACTCCTGCATGGGTTCGGTGAGACACGCAATACAAAACGCACACAAACTGATTTATTTATTACTGTATTCATCTGACATTTTAAGCAACTGGTTCAACAAATCCAAACTGTAGGTGTAATTCATTGACCTCACCTTCACATTTAGCTGAAGCTGGAACCATCGATACCATATCCATCCTATGAGCCTCGCAAGATGTTTGGTCTGAAGGTCACAGGAGACCCAGGGGCCATAGTGGGACTAGTGGCAGTGGATAAAGGCGTCTATGTCCTTAACAACAAGCACCGCCTCACACAGAAAAAGGCAATTTATTTACATCATATTTTTATTGCATTCATTGCATGAATACATTTCCTTTTTTCTTTTCTTTTCTTTTTCTTTTTTTATGGTAAATATTTTTATTGATTTTCTCAGTTTTTTAACAAAAGCAAGTGATACAAATTCAGTAAAGATATATACACACATGCTGACAAATCAAAATCTTCATTTCAATCCCACCACTCTCCCACCCACCACCCACTAACCCATTGAGTTACAGGATACAGAGCCCTTTAACAGTAAAATACAGTATTTTCATAATGACATTAGTTCAAGAGGGGCAAAGGAGGAGAAAAAAAAAGAAAAGAAAAAGAAAACACAGAGATAAACACAAAGAAAGAAAATAATAATAATGATAATGGAATAGAAATAAAAAAAAAAAAAGATGAATCAACTGCTCACTGCTCACCGCTCAATCCAACCTTATTCTTTATCAAGTGGATCTTATAAGGAGTCATAGAAGTCCAGAAAGGGTTTCCATGTTCTAATAAAGGTGTTAGAGGAGCCCCTGAGTAAGAACTTAATTTTCTCTAGCTGTAAGAAGTACATAACATCTTTGACCCACTGAGAAAAGGATGGAGGGGAATGTTGCTTCCATTTTAGAAGAATCAAACGTCTCGCAAGAAGTGTAGAAAAGGCTTACACTATCTGAGCACTGTTTGGTAGGGATGCACAGGTCACCTTTGGTGCCAAACCAAAAAGGGCACAGAGCGGGTCAGGCTCAATACGAGTTTTAAACATTTCACTAAAAGATTTAAAAATACATCTCCAGAAAGTAAAGAGGCTAGGACATACCCAAAACATGTGTATTAGGTCTGCTGGCTGGCTTCTGCATCGGGGACAAGACAGTTCAACCTCTGGATACATTTTAGCCAATCTAACGTTAGTTAAATGAGCTCTGTGTACCACTTTCAGTTGTATCAGGCTGTGTTTAGCAGAAGAGGAAGATGTGTGCACCCGGTCCAGGACTGATTCCCACTGGTCATCCGTCAAAGTTCTTCCCAGATCAGATTCCCAAGCAGCTCTTAAATGTTCAATAGGGTGCGGATTGACATTACCAATGAGACCATAAATCAGTGAAATCAGTCCTCTACGGTCTGACTTCAGTTCGAGGATATGGTCACTATGTGACTTTATGGACTTATTTGGAAAAGAGCTGAATGTCTTACATACAAAGCTCCTAATTTGTAGGTAACGAAAGAAGTGATTTTTAGGTAGGCTATACAGTTCAGATAATTGAGAGAAAGATGCAAATGTGTCTTCAATGTAAAGATTTTAAATTGATTTAATCCCATTATTAAACCAAACAGTAAAAGCCGGGTCTGTACAGGATGGGGTAAACATGTGGTTTGACTTAATGGGGGAGAGAACAGAAGCACCCTGTAGTCCAAAGTGCCTCCTAAACTGAGCCCATATTCTTATTGAATTACTTACTATTACACTCGACTTCAAATTAGTGTTGAGGAGGGGTAAACCTGTGCAAACCACTGAGCCCAGGTGGTGTTGATATGAAGAAAACTCTAATTTCACCCAGTCCGCTTTTTCTGACATCGGTTTGTTTTCAAACCAGTGTATCAACTTCTGAATGTTGCATGCCCAATAGTAGAAAAGGAAATTAGGTAGAGCGAGACCTCCTGATCGTTTTGGCCTTTGCATATGAGCTTTACTGATCCGACTAGGTTTATTCCCCCATAGGAAAGAAATAATACATTTATCAAGAGTCTTAAAAAACGATTTCTTAATAAAGACGGGGATGTTTTGAAAAAGATATAAAAACGTTGGTAACATTATCATTTTAACGAGATTGACGCGCCCTGTTAGAGATAATGGTAAGGAGGCCCAGCGGTTCATATCTTGTTTACACTTATTGAGAAGAGTGGTAAAGTTTTTAGTGAAAGTAGTAAGGAGAGAGCGAGTGACCTCAATTCCTAAATATTTGAAGCCATCTTGAGCCCTTTTAAAGGGGAAAAGGCTAGGGGGGAGTACATCGGCTGCAGAGTTTAAAGGGAAAAGTTCGCTCTTTTGTACATTTAATTTATAACCCGAGACTTTCCCAAATTGATCGAGGATATCCAGGATATAGGGAAGCGATGAGGCAGGCTCGGATACATATAAAAGCAAGTCATCCGCGTAAAGGGACACCTTCAACTTTTGTCCTGCCCGATCAATGCCTTTGAAATCCTTACATAAACGGAGTTTTGTTGCCAAAGGCTCAATTGCTAGCGCAAAAAGAAGTGGGGAAAGCGGGCATCCCTGTCTTGTACCTCTTCCAAGGGGGAAGTAATTAGACCGAGTGTTATTAGAGATTATAGCAGCCAGGGGAGAGGAGTAGAGAAGTCTAATCCACGCAATGAATTCTTTTTTAAAGCCACATTTTTGGAGGGCAATGAATAGGTATCTCCATTCGACCCGGTCAAAGGCCTTTTCCGCATCAAGTGATATTACTACCTCTGGGTCTGGTGACCGGGCCGAGTGGACAATATTAAATAGTTTTCTCAAATTTGAATACGAATGTCGGTTCTGGATAAATCCTGTCTGATCAGGAGATATAATATCTGGAATCACATTTTCCAGACGTTTGGCCAGGACCTTAGACAGCACTTTAAAATGTACATTCAGTAGGGAAATAGGGCGATATGAGGAGCACAACAATGGGTCTCTGTCTTTTTTCACAAGAAGGGAGATAGAGGCTTGTCGTAAAGTCATAGGAAGGGAGCCTGAAGAGAGTGCTTCTTTAAACATTGTCTGCAGAATTGGTGCTAGTTGAGGAGAAAACTTTTTATAAAATTCAGTAGTGAATCCGTCTGGGCCGGGTGATTTGTTGTTTTGCATTGATTTAATGGCCATAATTATTTCGGATGTTGAAACATCTGCGCTCAATTTAATGTTTTGTTCCTCTGACACAGTAGGAAGAGGAACATTTTGAAAGAAGACCTCAGGGTCCTCATTACATTCTGAGGCATAAAGGTTAGAATAGAAATGCAGAAAAGCTTTATTTATGTCCTCATGATCTATCAGTGTCTCTCCTGTATGTGACAGAATTTCAGTAATTGACCGAGCGGCAGCTGTTTGACGAGCTTGCAGGGCCAGGAGCTTGTTCGCTTTGTCTCCAAATTCATAGACATTATGCCTGGATTTCAAAATAAGACGCGTTGCCTCATCAGTAGTTAGAAGGTTGTGTTCAGTTTGCAGCCTTAGACGCTCCTTATAAAGATCTGGGGTTGGCGATGGAACATATTTCGAGTCAATAATCGCGATTTGATGTGATATCTCTTGTAGCTTTGAATATTTTTCTCTATTAATTCTAGAGGAGTAAGCTATAATATACCCTCTGAGGTAAACTTTAAGGGTCTCCCACAGTGTGGCGTTAGATATTTCAGGAGAGGTGTTTGTTTCTAGAAAAAAATTGATTTGGTCCGAAATGAATTCAACAAAGCGCTCATCAGATAGTAGGAGAGGATTGAGTCTCCAAACTCTGTTCGGAGGGGGGCCATTTGGAAGATCCAGTTCGAGTACCATGACACTATGATCAGATATAACTATGCTATTATATGAGCAAGTCTTAGCCCTGGGTAATAGTCTATTATCAAGCAAAAAATAGTCTATACGGGTGTAGGTATGGTGCGCGTTGGAGAAAAAAGAGTAAGCTCTATTGTGGGGAAACTTAAATCTCCATACATCGGAGAGGGCACAATGGCTCATGAAATCCTTCACAACTCCAGCTGATTTTGAAAGATTTTGAGGGGAGTTTGATGACCTATCCAGGGTCGTGTCCAGTACAAGGTTAAAATCACCTCCCATAATAACAAATCCATTCTCAAGCCTAGGTATTTAAAAAAATTGTTTCTTAAAAAAACTACTGTCATCACAATTGGGGGCATATACATTTACCCAACCACAATAATATACCTTCCATTAGGGTCACTAATAATTTCCTTTGAGTGGAAAGAGATGTTCTTGTTAATCAATATGGCTGTTCCTCTAGATTTTGCATTGAACTTGGAATGAAACACTTGACCTGAGTTTCGTTTGAGACCATTAACATTGATATGACACAGATGAGTTTCTTGTAAGAAAGCTATGTCAACCTTTAGTTGTTGTAAGTGGGACATAACCCTCTGCCTTTTATTTGGGTTATTAACTCCTTTTACATTCCAAGATACAAACTTGGTAGGGTTGCTGATCATCCTAGTGGATTTACCTGCCATATACACCTAGGATAAGAAAAACGAGGGGAGCAGCAGAGAGCAGGAAAAAGAAAGAAAGAAATAAACATAGTAAGAAAAAATAAATGCATAAAAAAATAAATAATAATAATTATAAATAATAAAACCTTGGACTCTAAACCTGTAAACTCTTACCCTTGTGTGATAACTCACTTTGTGCTTGTTTTGCTCCGCACTACACTACAAGCTCTGACACCCAAAAAAAAAAAAAAAAAGGATTTAGCAATGAAAAGTAGTAATATGAACTTGCTAAACCATTGCTTCCCGGGTAACAAAGTGACCATGTGGGGAAACCATCTTAAACTATTGGCCACGAACAATCAGCACGTCCTTAGAAACAGAAAGATAGTGAGTACAAAAATAAATAGGCGGACAAAAAATAGGAACAGCCCAATAGCCTAGTAAATCAAAAAGTAACCTGATAAGGTGAGCAATGCAAAGTATCAGGGATCACTAGGACATATATCAACTCTCATAACTCTGTAACAGCCGTAACAGCCGACCGGTCAGCTGTATTTTTAATCTTACTCTGCTGGTAAGGGAGAGCCGACAGCTTTTATCAGAAGAGGAAACATAAAAGCCAGAGCAAGATATGTGCTCAACCAGTGTCAAAAATGAACATACCAGGCACAACTGGTTGTTGTGATGGTATAATTAATATTAGTAACCAATTAACAGTTGAGCAGCAATAGCAATATGTAACTGTTACCTCCTGACGAGTAATTCGTAACATTGTCTCTTATGTCTTATTTTCGGAGCACAATGCTCGTAAACTACGAAAGAATATACTCAGTGTCCACTTGCCGGTCGGCTTAATTAGCCAGCAGCTTAGTTCACTCACCGGCTAGTCCAACACATCTAGTTTGCAGCAGGTTCACGGCGCTTCAAAAAAGCAGCAACTTCAGCCGGAGAGTTGAAATCGTGCCTCGTTCCATCCACAACAACCCGGAGTTTAGCGGGGAAGAGGAGGCTGTAAGCGAGCCCGGCGTTTCTCAGCGAGGACTTGATGGGGGTAAATGCGGCTCTCTTCCTGGCTACTTCTGCACTGTAATCCGCATATATGTGGATCTCTGCGTCTCTGTACATCAGGGGGCCCTTCTCCCGTGCAAGCTGCATTATTCGTTGTTTCATCTGGAAGTGGTGAAGGCAGGCTATGAAGGGACGCGGTGCGCCGTCTTGTCTCCTCTGGACGGCCAGCCGGTGTGCTCTATCCACGGCCAAGGGGCGAGGAAACGCGTCGGGGCCGAATATTTCAGCCAGAAAGGATTCAATGAAAGTAGTTGGACGGGCACCCTCAGCTCGCTCAGGTATACCTGTTATACGAATATTACACCTCCTGGATCTGTTTTCAAGGTCGTCAACTTTCAGCTTCAGTTGTTTGTTCTCCTGCACTATATCAGCCAGTGTAGACTCCACTGTAGTTATTCTTCCTTGGAAGTCGTTCATTGACGTTTCAATGGCCTGGATTGTCTCATCGTGCCTGATTATAGCTGCGTGGTTGGATGTTATTTGTGCTGTCAAGCTTCCAATTATACGCTCTTCCATGCCGGCGAGTAGTTTCTGTATGTCAGAGAGGGACAGCGCCTGGTTGCCGACCTCGCCATGTGCGGAGTTGTTGCTAGCTTGTGAAGCTAACTCACAGCCCTCCTCGCCTCCGCCGTCGCTTTCATCGCTTTTCTTGGTCTTCCTCCCCATGACAAATCGTGTACAGTCGACACCAAGTCAAAGTCACTCTTAGAAGCAGGCCTTGCAAGTTTAGATGGGAAATTAGTAGGGCAAATTACAAATAAATGTTAAATGGTGACAGAGCTCTTCCGACTAGCAGTTTACTCCGCCATTCGCCAGACCGCCCTCTCATGAATACATTTCTAATGACATATCAGAACTTTAATGTGAGTTTCCAGATATGTCTACCTCTTGCCTTTAAGTCTTGTTTATTTATTTGTGTGTGAATGACTTTCATATGCTCAGGTGTGGGACATTGTAGAGAAGTACGACACAGGTTGCACACCAGGTGGAGGGAAGGATGGTATGAGTGTGTTCTACGACGCTGGGCTGCTGTTTGAGTCCAACACGGCTTCTGGGACTCCCTACAGACAAGGTGACACTACTTTACTCTCCCCTTCCCTTAACATAGTTTTAAAAAGTGAGCACATACACCTTTATTCATCACCATCAGTCAAGTGCTTCTTTAGAAGTGAGCATATTGTGTTCAGTAGAAGAACTGCATCCTAAAGGGTCTTTTTATGTCTTTTTATGGCTCCCATATCTGGGTATTTGTTCGTAGGAAATGTGTCTTTGGTTGAATTTGCCCTTTAAGGCATTTCCAAGTTTGCATTAGGCACGTTCACACCGCAGTACTTTTCCCACTTTAGTTCCGATATAGTTCCGAAATGTCGCATTCACACCAAAAAGAGCCGGAACTCAAATTAGTTAATGAGAACCTTTTTACCCCCTTTTCCGTCCCTGCTAGAGAGCAGGTACTTTCGTCGGAGAAAAAGGTTCCTATGTCTGATTGGCTGGGCGGAATGCAAACCACGCCCCGTAAAACTCCCAAAAAGTTTTGTGAAGCCACCATTTTATTATCCTCGCATTAGCATTATTAGCATTAGCATTAGCCCAGCGCAGAAACGCAGAGAGACTAACTTATGGCAACACAAAAGAAAACATGGGAGCGGTGGAGATGAGGAGGTGTCGGCGTTCTGGCGATTTACCGATTTACGATTTAACTAAAGAGTTCTCATGAACTAAGTTCTGATGAACCTTTGTGGGAAAAGTACTGCGGTGTGAAAGCGCCTATTGACCATGGTGACTGGCCAATGAGCTGAATTGTCCTTATTATAAGGCGGTTTTAAAAACCACCTTCAGCACTTATTCTAAAAAAGTTTTTCATTTACATAAATCAGACGTTCAATATCACATTCTCACCCCCACACCCTGTTCACGTGTCCTACCAGAGAAATCACCTCACTCTGATTTTAAAAGTTCCACATCACTTATAATGTATAATATAATGAGTAGGTTGAATATTGTTGAGTTCTGTAAAAGATTTTGTCTCTGTTGCTTTTTTTCCAGAATTGAAATGTCCGGCACCGAGCAGGAGGAAACGAGGGACTACAATCATGGATGTCAGAACCAGCTTACGTAAGAACCATAACTCTATAGAAAGCAATAACCTAATTTCCTGTTATCTTCTGTCTGAAAAGTATGTCTTACAACTTTATGTTCTCAATCCCTAGGTTCCCATTTAGAGTAAAATACATGTAAAACCAGGGTATGGATTAGGTTGCGGCTATCTATTGGTTGTCAAGTAGCTAGTACGCATTTTCCTTTGGTTTGATATTATCCAATTTTAGGTTACCATATGTTTTTGTTTAGAACTCTTTCACCAATTTCAATTCAAATGTTATAGTCTATTTGAAATCCATGTGTCCCTGTTCTAATTAACAGATGGCAACTGCCACAATACCAGACCTTAGCTTTAAAGTTGTAGTTAACAAGCTGATGGCCGAAATCACGGTAACTACATCTACTTCTTATATACAGTCTATGCTTCCGTCACACAGTTCATGTTAAGGGTTCTTAAAGGACGATAATACAAATCAGATACATCAATGTGTCCACCTCCTCCTCCTCCTCTTCAGGAGGGAAGGCTCAGGTAGAGTCCCACGAGAAGCCCCCTTTGTAGATGTGGAGAGCAATGGATGGTGGTGTGGAGCTCAGGCTTGAGTCTAGGTCTAGCGACAGCGGTGGATGAAGGCTTGAAACAGGGAGTACAGACAACAACTGGGAGGGGTCATGCTGTGCTGCAGGTCAATAGCACAGTTATATGGGTGGAGGAGGAGAGCCCGCCTTGACTCAACTGAAGACTTCTTTGAAGTCATCTAGGTTAGCGGGGTAAAGACGAGATAGGAAGGTCAGGGGCCGGCAGGATAGGCAACAAGGAAGCAGTCCGGAATAGTGTTGGAAAGTCCAGCATCAGTAGCATAGGACAATTTGTCAATGAGTTACTTAGCAAAAGAGGCTTATATGCTGGCTTGAATAAGGTGTGAGGTGGAGATGAGTGAAGTTACCGTGGTGCAGATGGTAGGGAGAGAAGCAGACTGTGGCAGTTCAGGCTCTCCACATGTTTGTAGAAGGTGTGGTTTCAGATTATTCTTCCATGCCATGCTAGAGTATGTATTGTGAAAGTCAAACGGGAAAACTATTTTTACTTTATTTTTACTTTAGTTAATAGATCAATGTGTTCCTTCATTCTTCGCATTGTTCCTTATTCTTAAAAAAAAAAAAAAATGTTTTGTTTACCCTTCCTGCACAAATCTTTATCTCTCTGTCTCTTCTTCAAAACCCTTTTTTTATAGTGAGTAACTATACAGAAAAACTGCAACGGGACTGTTGTTTGGATGGCATGAGGGACACCCTCCTCTCTTACACCTGTGAAAGGCGTGTAGAGTACATTGTTGACGGTGAAGCCTGTGCAGCAGCCTTCCTGCACTGCTGCAAGGACATGGAAAACCAGCGAGCTGACAGCAAGGTGGAGAGCCTTCAACTGGCTCGCAGTAAGAGATACGGGATGGGCTGAAGCCCTGGGTGATCATTTTTTGCCATAGTAGTAGTAACAAAAATAATTCTGAATGAAAATATGTTTGACACTCTAGGTGAGGAGGATGACAAAAGTTACACTGACAGCAATGAAATTGTTTCTCGCACCAAGTTCCCTGAAAGTTGGCTGTGGTCAGATATCATACTTCCTGCTTGCCCTGGACAAAACCCATGGTAAGTCAACCGACATATACACACAAAAAACAATAACTTCAATAATGACACCACTAGAATTTAAGTCTACACTTACCTCCCAAAGATTTAACACTATTCTTTGTTTCAGTGATACCACATCAGTGATTAAAAATGTTCCACTGCAAGACTCAATCACCACCTGGCAGTTTACTGGCATTAGTCTGTCAACTACTCACGGTGAGGATTCAGTGACTGAAAGCTGTTTCGTTTAGGAATCTAAACTTGAACTTCTTTTATCCCTTAAATCTTCTCTCTCTCTTTCTCTATGTAATCCCTTTTTATTGCCCCTCTCATCTTAAAGGAATCTGTGTTGGTGATTCGTTAGAGGTGATTGTCCGGAAGCAATTCTTCATTGATCTCAGGCTGCCATACTCTGCTGTCCGGGGAGAGCAGCTGGAAGTTAAGGCAATCCTGCACAACTACAGCCCCGATCCTGCAACTGTAAGTCTGTGTTACATACAGTATAAGAGGCAAGAGAACATTTTAGACTAAAGGGCAAAATCAACTGTAAATATTCAACTGACATACTGTATCAAAAAAGAGAGTGAATAACCTTCCTACTCTAGACTTTTCATACCTGCTCACATAGTGGTTGGCCTACGACTATCGTTTTTCCAACACAGTTTAGATTTAATTTATAGGCCTACCTGCGTGATAAAAAGCATGACGTAGCTCTGTACAAATGCGTCATGGATGTAAAAATAGAATGTCGCGGCCCCCATCTAAACAATGCTCTAGTAATACAAGCTTGGGAAAAAAACTATAGGGCCGCTTAATCTGATCAATTCAGCCTTAATTAGAACACCAAGAAGTATTCAAAAATAGCTCTTTTCATCAATCTACTTTGAAAAACTGCGGTCAAGCCAGCCTCCACTTCGGAAAACACAGTCAAGCCAGCATCCGCTTTGTTTTGCGGTGAGCGAATATGCTATGCATTACGGTAGCGGTCTGGAAAAACTGCCTTCAAAATAAAAGTGCTTACTCGGTCAATAACAATTATACCAAACATATTAAAATATGTACTATATAGGCCTAATGTGATCAATAATAATGTAAGACAAACTACGTATAACTACCACATTATAACTGATGCATGTAAAACTTAAAGAGTTTCAAAATAAAAGACCTTTGAAGTCTCATATATGAGCTATCATCACTCTGTTTTTAGATGAGAATAAAACAAAAACTGTCCAGTATTAAATACTATTATCTCTTCAGGGTGATAGCAGGACACCCCATCTAGTCACTCAGGGAGAATCAGGACAACCTGATGTAGAGTTTCAAAATAAAAGACCTTTGAAGTCTCATATATGAGCTATCATCCCTCTGTTTTTAGATAAGAATAAAACAAAAACTGTCCAGTATCAAATACTTATTTCACTTTTATCAGGACTCTCTAAATAGAGTTAACTACGGCAGATATGTAATATTTAATGCCGCCGAAACGTGTATTACAATGCCGTTATGTGATGATTTTCAAAGAGAAAAGCAAGCACACTCGGAATAATGTATTATTTAATTGTTTTATACAGTCTATGGTTGCTACAGAGGATTGTGGGTAATATCCGTCAAACTTCCGGGTTCCTCCATGGGATCTTATTTCGGAAAAAGTATGCATTGAAGTCAATGGAGAGAGAAAGATTATCTTTCGATCCCGTTTGAATTGTGCCACGAATTACACATATGATGTTTGTCAATCTTAAATAATAATTTCCATGTCAAAAAAGTCACAGTTTGTCGTAAAACTGTTGAAATATAAGACTATGAAATGTGTGTGTATGTACAGCTCTCAACATGCCCAGACTTGTAGTTATTTTCACCTCTTTTAATACCACATTTCGTCACACGTTTGATGCGCGCCCGTGATTGAACATCTCTTTATTTAAAAAATACGGGGAATACGGATCTCGGGGTCTCCCCTGGGTCTCCCTCCATGCTCCCTGTGCGACGCGTCATACGACGTCACATGTTTGGCGTGCCTGGATTGAAAATGCTTTATTTAAAACAAAACAAGGACAATAAACAGAGCAGTCTTCACAACGGCCGGACAAAATACTTTGAGCCGCCCTATAGCCAAAGACACTGTTTAAAGCATAATAAAGACAATATATAGAGAGCATAATGTTTTTAATGCAATGCAGCAACGTATGCTTCAGCAGAGAATGGCCCGCGGCGGGAAGCATTCGCTCGCGATCTCAAGAAGCCTATGGACATCCCGGAAAGTTGAAAATGTACGCTAAGGGCCCCTTGCGTTGGAAAAAGACCACAGGGGACCTTGACATAACGTCAACATACGCCGACCTGGGAGTGAGGATGTGTTGACTCTAGCTATCAATTCCATATTTCGTGGGATGAAAATGACACAGGTGAAGCTCTGATGCTGCATTAATGCTTCCATCATGCGGTAGTGGCAGAGGTGGGAGTAAGTCATGAGCAAGTCTCAAGTCTTGACCTACAAGTATCAAGCAAGTCCCAAGTCACTGTGATGAGAGTCAAGCAAGTCAAGTCAAGTCATACAAAATTCTGATGAATAAGCCCAGTTTCCGCATTTAAATCAGTTAAAAGACAGTGGTTATAAAAATGGATTCAACCCACACTATGATCTTCATTACATACAGTTAATCATTTGAAATCTAATTTAGACCGATGACAATCATATTAGATTAATATTAACCCAAGAACTGCAGACAATATAGCTAGGACTCAATCAAAAAGTCTGTTCAAAAAGGCAGAATTACAGGTAAGAAAATCATATATGGCATTTGCCATTACACATATTTAATTTAAATGTATGTTAACACTAGAACCGCCAACAGCGTCAGCACCTACATAGATATCATTTTAAAATCATTTAATATGTTCCTCTTCATAATTTCCTTATAAACTAAGTAGGACGATTTAAAACTCAGTTAATTGGGTTAATTTAGAAATTGCTTCAGTTTATCATCATAACAGATCAAAAAGTTCAGATTCATTTTACATTAAATCAAAGAATGATGCACTTCTACAAACAAAAACAACATCATTAAAACATTTAAACAAACTACTAAAAGTAGATGAACTACATTATTCAACAGTTTACAGTAACTTCTGATAATAACACAGGGGAAATAAACGAGGCATCTCTTTTCCTCTTTCTCTCTCCCTCTCCTGACAGCCCGTCAGTAGGCTATCAGGGTTAGTCAAAATGAATCCCTTGGCGGTTCTCGTGTTCATTTACCGTTTTGTCTTCTCTTTGCAATGCTTAATCAATTTGAAACCAAGGCAGACTACAGCGCCACTTACAGGCCTGGCATATGTACTACAGCGTCTCCAGCGCTTTCGAGCGGCAATGGCCGGCCGTGGCCCAACCCCACATTCCCCTGATAGGTGGAGAGTTGGCC
>CALSBW010022801.1:0-12340 GCA_943590975.1 Lindbergichthys nudifrons | reverse complement strand
TGTGTCCCCTCTTCTTCATGTCTCTTCTACATCAACATGTGTCCCCTTTTCTTCATGTCTCTTCTAAATCAACATGTGTTCCCTCTTCTTCATGTCTCTTCTACATCAACATGTGTCTCCTCTTCTTCATGTCTCTTCTTCATCAACATGTGTCCCCTCTTCTCCATGTCTCTTCTACATCAACATGTGTCCCCTCTTCTTCATGTCTCTTCTACATCAACACGTGTCCCCTCTTCTTCATGTCTCTTCTACATCAACATGTGTCCCCTCTGTGTAAAGAGACTCTGAAAGTTTCAGGAACAAAGATTCTCTCTCTTTTTGTCCTGATCCATTTTTATAAAAACCTGTCTGAAAATAAGGTGATCAGATTTTGGCCACTTTATGATGTCATAATGATGTGTTGGCTTGTGTAACCATTAGCCAATCACCAACCAAGGTAACCCCCCCCCCCCCTCCTTATCACCTGAATCTCCTCCTAGAGCACCATTGTGTTCTTTGTAACCAAATGTCTCTCAGAGGGGCGTGGGGAGGGGCTCCTTATTTTCATCAGACAGAGAATCAGCACTTTTGAAACAGGGCTGAAACCGAGGGGATTATGGGTAATGCTGCAATGATCTGTTTGGTGATTCAGCCAATCAGAGACAGGCTCTGTATATATCTGAGACCTATAATATATTGATGAAAAACAGTATAATAGGGGACCTTTAAATGTAACACTGTTTGTTAATCCAGCACCGAGTCTATTTACTTGTTGATTTGATAAAGCTCAAAATGAGGCTTCAAAGTGGACTAAAGGGATGTGGTTGGTGGCAGTCTGAAGGTTAGATCGTCAGAGTAATAACTCACAGGAGGGCAGGCGGTTCAAATCCCCAGATCATCTAGGACATTTTGGATAAGAGAGGTGCACATATGGTGCCCTCCCCAGCCTCTGAAACAACAAACATTTGGCCCTTGAACATGGCACTTAACCTCCAAACACCCCACTGGAGCAGCTTGTTGTCTGCCAGTAAAGGAAGGAAACTGCAGAGCCGTAACCAGATGTGAAAACGCTGTTCTTCCTCTTCTTTCAAAAAGGGAGTGTCTTTACATATCTGCATTATTGTTGGGCGCGTGGGTACACTTCTTAGTCTTAGACAGTACTTATCCTTCGACTTACAGCAGTGTATACATATTCTAATACACTTCTTCTTTCAAAATGTTAACTACGTAGAAAAGTACTAGCTTCAAAATAGACTTCAAGTACAAAAACTAAGAGAAGGCCTATTTCAGAATAGTATACATTATATTACTGAAATACAATTATTCATGCATTAATGTTGCATTTGGTGAAGGTAGGGTTCATTTTAACTACTTAATAGATATATACTACTGCTGAATACATAATATTTCATTCAAGATCTGTATTTTAGTAAGTCATTTTGCCAAATAAACGTAAAAAACTACAATATTCGCCTTGAAATATAGCAGAGTAGGAGTATAAGATTGCATAAAATGAAAATATTCAAGTACCTCAAACTTGTACTTGAGCTCTTAGCACTTGTATGTATGCACTAAGGAAAGCAATGCAAATTCAATGCTATCATTTGGCTAAGGATATTGATAGCCAGTGACAGGGAATCTTTTCCATCTGCAGAAAGAGACACATGTTGGTTGAAAGACATCTGTGTCCTGCACACCATTTGGAGAAGTGGTTACTTTACTCACCAATGCTGGAAACTACCCATTTGCAATGTTTACTACTACTGCTTTCTTCCAAGTCAAAGTTATATTACTTTATTCTTAATTCATAGCTTCAATCAATTCACTCAAAACAAACTGGTCCAACAGTCTGAAGATGTAACTGTAACCAAATTCACATTTTGATTTCAATAGTTATCATGTGCAACCTAAAATCAGAGCCTTCTGTTAAAAGTTGACAGTGCAAATCATAATTGGATATTTATACAGTTTCCTTTGTGACTACCTATGTCCTATCTTTTCCACACACATAGAAAGTCAACAGTATTATGAGCAGAGAGGAACATGCTCTTGGCTAAAGAAGTATTAGGGTCTGAAATGACACATTAACATCCATCCAAAAATGTAAGTCTTTTTCCAGAGTACCTCTCAATGGGCACAATTCAAAAATGTGTCTTTTCCTTCCTCCTAGACCACCATGGACCACTTCAGCTCCAAGGACATGGCGTTGAGCGCGCAGAAGAAGATCCTCAGCCGCATGGCCACCAAGAGCTCGGTCCAAATGTTCATCGACGACACCACGAGCGAGATCCTGGACGAACTGTACCGCGTCTCCAAAAACTACTCGGGGAACAAGTCGGAGGCGCAGAAGGTCATCAAAGACCTGGTGAAGATCGCCGTGAAGATCGGTTTGCTGTTCAGGAACAACCGCTTTAGCACGGAGGAGCTGGGAATCGCCACGGACTTCAAGAAGAAGCTGCACCAGGGGGCCATGACGGCTATCAGCTTCTACGAGGTACGTTTAAACATTTGTATTTAAAGTACAGAATCTATAAACAGGCTTTCGGATGTCAGAACTTCAGCGGTCTGAAATGACTCTCAAAACTGATATATCAAGGAATAGAGATACATCACATTGGCATATGGACACTGAACAGTAAATTGTTTAGGCAGAACATGTCCAAGTTCAACGCAGAATACTAAAATAGACCTTAATAGCCTTTCACGTGTGCAGTATGTTGCAGGGAATGGTTGTAAAGAGGGTTTTTAAGGTAAGTCACTATCTATCACTAATGGAGAAAACACATAATCTAAAAGGCCCACTGGTAAAGGTATTGCAATATTTGTATGTTTGCAGTACTACAAACTGGTTGTGTGTGGGGTTATTACTTCAGCTTTGTATACACACAAAAAAGGGAACTATGCACACAGTTCGGAAAACAGCTTGACTCCAGACTGCTATATTCGAAGCAACATTTAATTGCTTTCAAACAAGAAAATCACAATCAACGAGGACTAAAGTCTCAGCGACGGCCACTTAACTGCAGCTACGCACTTGACCCGAAATTACCTTGTTTCCATGACTGCTTTTGAGTCATGCATGGGTTTGAATCACACCAAACTACAATAATGACAACTGCAAGAACATATTTAATTACTATATAAACTGTCATATAGGATTATGGGGACACTTAACCCCCGAGTTGCAAGGCTAACGGTGTGTGAATGTTGGATTCTCTGAGCAAGAGTGGCACATTTCTCTTTATGAATGTGTGTGAATGATGACTTGAAGTATAAAGCGCTTGTAAGACTGGATAAAGCACCATATTCAATATTAACTGGTTGTAGCTGAGGGGGGACGTTTCAGTAGTTCAATCTCCAGTCGTTGCAGTAAGCATGTTGAAGCATCCTTGGGCAATACACTGTATTGAAACCCAAATTGCTCCAGTAGGAATGCATTCTATGCTATTGAGATGTATGTAAGTCGCTTTGCTAAATGCTATGTAACCCACAGTCATAACACTTTCCCCCTTACTCCCTCAGGTGGACTTTACCTTCGATAACGGGGTGATGTCAGAACTCCTGACCAGCTGCAGGGATCTGTTGTTGAAGCTGGTCAACACCCACCTCACCCCCAAATCCCACAACCGTATCAACCACGTGTTCAACCATTACTCCGACCCCGAGCTCCTGACCAAACTGTACGACCCCAGCGGCACCTTCAGACCCAACCTCACCAAGATCTGCAAAGGACTCGACAAACTCGTGGAGGACGGGACAATATGACGTCAAAACAAAACAAAAAAAACTATCAAATGTCACACCGACACTGGGAGATCAACAGACTCACATGAGACTCAGAACTGTTGGACACATTTTGGTCTTACTGCTGCTGAGGAATGGCAACGTAACACAAGTGATTTGAGAAAAGCTCAACGACGCCCCATCGTTCTCGAAGAACATGTGGGATGAAGATGATTGACTCATTCCTCAAGTGTTTAGTGTTCAGAGGTGATATACTGTTTAATTGTGATGTATACTTAGACAAATTCTCAGAAAAAGAACTTGAACATAAACTAGTTTATACTGTATCGGCTGTTTTTATTAGATAAGGAAATGTCATTAGATGCTTGATATTTGAGACCTTGAAATGTTTCTTTGAGAACTACTGATGTTGGGTATTCAGGAGAGATGTTAGCAGCTGGACATATTGCATAGAGAGGACAGAGAGGGAACAATGCCACTGTAATACAGCACTGCCATCTGGTGGTGAAGACGCCGCTTCATTGTACTGTATTTCCCAAAGCTTCCGGAAGCCAATAATAAAGCCAAATAACCCCGCAGTAGACAATTACTTACACCAACACTTTGCAGCTTCAAAACATGTTTAGCAGCATTAACAAAGAGACTGATGGCTAAGTGGTGTTGACAGGAAGAGCTTAATGTTAATCCTATGACTCGTGTTATTCTGGAGAGTTGATCACAGGCGTTGTCTGAGATTAAGACAAGTGTTGTTCTTTGGTTTTACGTTACCAAGACATAAATAAAATCCACAAAACAGGTTAAAATCCAGCCCCAATGAGACACTCCACATTATGCGCTATTGCAATGTAGTTTGACTGCGAAAATACCGTTGCTGTGGATCAAATGTGTTCAACCATTAAGTTACAGAAAGCTTCTTTTTTTAAAGTTCTAATAAAAAACATTTACTTGAAAAAGTTTGGACAAGGTGTCAATATATATATATTTTTTAAGACCTCGACAAAAAACATGGCCTGTATATAAAACTGAAATAAAATGTATAAAACGATTGCTATCAAAATATATTCTAAAACACAAGTCTGTTTCCTATGCTTTGCTACGTTAGACTAAGCTTTGCTACGTTAGACTAAGCTTTGCTACGTTAGACTAACAATAATAATTAGTCGTTTATAACTGGAATGTTACAATTATTATTAACTGTGTCTGCACAAAGTAGCCTGTCCAGGAAATATGCCCGGTGGGTTATGGCGCTGGAGGGGGCCGGACCAAAACAGCGGCGCAGACGGACCCGGTGGAATCTAGGGGTAAGCTTTGCTACGTTAGACTAAGCTTTGCTACGTTACACTAAGCTTCTTCACCAGTGACAATTTTCACAGGGAACATGATTCATAAATGAACTATGACTAAAAGGCTTTAGTCAGAAGACTCGCCCAACGCTGCATTATCAGACGGTGAGGTAGCATTACACATCGTTGAGTTGACCATATGAAGAGTCATATGACCGAAGCAACTTGTGACTGCATTCTCATTTCTAACATTTCACGCTCTTGTTTCCTGATTGTGAAGATTTGGCCACATGAAGCTTTACATAATCTACAGTATTTCTCAACAAATAAATAAGAAAGCTACATAAAAAGCAGTATTCATGTTTTAAAAATGGTTTGAATACAGTGTAACTTCCTATTATAAGTTCAACAAAAAAATGGCATACAGCAGCAGGAGATATATTCCTCTTTTTGAAATGTTCAAATCCTGCGACGTGGCTTTCCGAGCGTTTTTTTTCTTTAATGATCAGAGTGCAGGAACAATGTGTCACAGCTGGAAGATCTCATCCTCCCTGTCTCTCAGTTTCCTGGTGAGTTTGGTGATAGTGAGGGGAACGGCCGCATGTGATGCCTGCTGCGTTGTGGGAGATAAGAAGGCGCTCTGCGACCTGGTGAGCGGCCGACAGTCTGAGGCCTCGCTGCTGCAAGCTGCTTCTATAGAGGCCACCCTGTGAGAGATAGACAGATAGGAAGATACAGTAAGTGTGAAGACTGATCGTTTCACTTCATCAGCATACATAATGTCAGTGATATTGTGATGAACCTCCTCTTGCTCTGGGATTATGACACTGTGTACACCTGACATTAACATGCCACTTTTGTGTTTTCAGAATAAACACATTTTATTCGCAAACATGCTAAATTCATCGTTGTTTGTAACTGGCGGAGATTCACTTCCTGTCCCTAGTTTTCCAGAAATGTAAGTATGAAGCAGGAATGCTATTCACTCAAATAATGTTGGATGCACTCATATTATATCTCTTTGGGTTTCTTGACATTTTAAGTAATTGTTTAAAAAGCCAGTGAAAGGAGTTTTGTAAACTTGCCTCTTAGCAGAAAAGTGAATTTAAGTATGTGATGAAGTGTATAAGACTTCAGCTCTTATTGTAAAAAGTAAAGAGGGAAGATGCTGTCATACACCTCTGAGAGAGTAATAAGGTTTTCTTTCTAAGTTCAGTCTACAGAGCTTCAATGTTATGAATGTATAACCTGCACAAGTGGTTTGAGAACCAAGTGAAGACGAGAGAAAGAGGAACAAAACGAGATCTGGGGCGTTGATGAAGTGTTTTCCTGTTGCACCTTTCGCTCTGTGGTGCAAGTGATAGAATCTCGGGGGCGGTTTGACTCGAATGTAAAGCTGTTCACTTATGAGTTGTTTGCCCAAGGTGCATGATAATATCCAGTGTGAACAGGAGTTAAGAGTCCTCTTGTTTAACTACATTCATAAACAACATGAAAAGAGAATCTTATTTTAGGTGCAACATTGGCTTTTAAAGCAGGTGCATACGATGTGAGAGAAGTTAGAAATGAAAGGGTGTTTTAAGTATTAAACTTGACACCAAAAATCTCTCTGTTTTAGGGAATGCCAGACAGCAAATAAAATGTCAAGACTTGAGGATCTGTCACAGCACAATCCAGAGCATGACTGTGTCTGAACAACCGAAGTAAACAAGCGTGTACCTCTTCTCTGCCTCCTGACAGCCTCTCACCGCCGCCTGCTTGGATTGACTTATCAAGTCGTCCAACCTTTTCAAAAAGTCCACTGGAGTAAGGTCCGACGCTCTTTCTCTGCCATCGTTTTGCTTCTTCTCTGAAGGCCTCCTCGTGTGCCCGTTTTGTTTGGAGACCGAGCCAGCGCCGTCCTCTTCACTGTCCTCTTCAAACAAATCCCCCCCGTCACTACAGTGGGCCAAGTCTGACAGCACAGGGATTGATAAGGACTTCTTCAGGAATATGGAGTCATTGGTGTACAGCCTGTTGGCTCTTTTGATTTGCTCCATCTGTGAGAGAAGATGACATGTCAGCATTGTGTATACTTAATTAAATAAACGTGACTAATTATGGTTTATCTTAATAATATAGAAAGTATTGGACCTTTTTAGAAGTCAAAATCAACAGCAGGAGAGCAATGCAAATCAATGCACATTTGTAACAATTTAAAATATAGTTTTTGATATGAGGGTTGACAGTGTTGATCATAATAAACTCCATTTTACTAAACCATAATTCATATTACTTACTTAAAAGTACTAAGTGTCATTGAGAACCGATAAAAGCGCTCTATAAATAAAGAAAAAAGTATTATTGTACCTGATTTTACCCAAAAGTGCACACACACTTGGTCCCTTCACATAAGTACAATAAGAAATACAAAAAAATAAACATGAAATATGTGTATCCTGCATCCAAATATAGCAAAAGGGGATATTTCATTGGGAGGCAGGGTATCACAATATTTCCAATATAAGTTACAAACACAAAAATAGTTTTACAATATATGTTTTTACTTACAGAAACTCCATATTTCAGGGCCAGGCCTTGCAGTGTTTCTCCGGGCTGAATGCTGTGTTCAATGCGTCTCTGGCGAACCGGAGAGAGAGGAGACCGGACCAAACTACCGTAAGACCGGGTCCGGTTCCCCAGGAGGAGGCTGTTACCCCCACCGGGCAAAGGAGCTCTCTCCCCGGACATAGTAGCGAACAAATCGGCAAGATAACAACCGAGCAAACGGTGGTAACGTGTGGCTACAAGCTCACGTTGTTGACATAATGAGAAGCAAACTAACTAGCAGCTTAGTTAGCATTCTAGCTAACTGGTAATCTCACTTAAGCATGACGCTCGTTCTTTTTGTGTCAACGCTACCTGTCAAACCTATGCTATATTTAAAGACTATAACTTACTTCACAGCAAGTTTTAATAACCATATTTCTCAAATAAACAGCTGAAAAGTTTGGGAGAAAGTTGCGAATATGTTCATGTGTCCAGCTGTCAGCTGCAGTGTGTTGCCATGGCTGCCGTGTTCAGTCCCGTGAGTCGTCACATGTGCTGCATTCATGACAATTAGAATAACCGCAACGAACTGAAACATGTATTCTAATTGAAGCAAATGGAGATTTCTGAAATTAGTTCACGGTTTTCTGAGCGTTAGACACATGTACACTTCATGTGGCGCATTTCAAATAACGTCATATATTGTAGCTCATGTTTTAAGGGACAGTACCTACAATTTCAAGTGTTTCAAGTTTTTGAGAATTCAAAAACTTTAATCTAATATAAATAGTAATAATAATAGTATCAATAATCTAATGGTTGTATTGGCTCTCAAAATAAAATAATAAAAACTAAAAGGAACCGGAGATCATAACAATTTAGCACTTAAAAACGGATCTGAACTATATATTTTAAATATGAAGCTTGTAATTCCCATTTTCCTTTCTGACTAGGAACGCAACATTAGCTTGTCGTTGTCGTGAAGTAGCTAGTCAGCTATGCTAACCCGTTACTATTGACCTCTATTTTGAGATTATCAACCATAATAATGTCTTTTAAAAGGGAAGGTGATGACAAGAGTCAATTGAACATCCTGAAGGTAACATGTTACTTTGTTAACGTTTCTATTAGACACTTCAGTTGAGGTTAAGGATGTTGTTATGGTTAGCATAATGCTAGCTAACTGTATCCACATGTTTCAGATTGCATCTTTGAAACTGTAATAAAGTTAGAATTAATTAACCACTCCTCGTTGTTTTTGTGTTCCAGAAACGCCGTGTTGCAGATCTTCTGTCTAATTATATTCCAGAAGATGAAGCAGCTCTTATGAATAATGGAAGGTGAAACGAACTTTAAAAACAGTGACATGTGTGTGAATGAAACTCTTGTACTTTGAGGTTGTTAAAGCTCTAACTGAAGAAATTAAACTAATAATTGAATTGTGTTTCTAGATACACTTGCCTTGTGTGCTCTTACCGTCCTGTGTTTGACACGGTGGACACGCTGACAGTCCACAGAAACGGGAAGAAGCATCTGGAAGGTGAGGCGTTTAATGTCACTCTTATTTATAATGTTTTGTTAATTCCAGTGAATAAGTGTTTGTCTTTCTTTCCTAACATTATCTAGTGTACCACGTTTGGGTGGAAAAACGGTTACACCCCAAGCAAGACTAATATGTGTGTCTCTTTGACTTGTATGAGTATAAATCCTTTTTATCGGACACCAACATATTGTTTTTGGATGTTATATCCTGGCACAAAATGCAGGAATAGTTAACCAAATAGTGACAAACATAAAATGAGCCTAGATTTAAATATGTTGTTCATTAGTAAGTTACTATGATAAGTGATTTTCAACAGTGGTGCATCTAGAAGAGGGCAATACAGATAAAATCCACTATGACAGTATGTCAATTTATTATTATCCCGAGGCTCCTAACCAGTTAATAGTGCTTGTTTTGGCTAATGCCGCAAATAAACCCTCACACAAGTCAAGTCACTTTATCAAATGGTACAACAATTCATATTAAAATCCAATATTTCATAAAGCTGTCCAGATTATTGATGTGTAACATGGTGGCATTATACAACAAGAGATGTGGGAGGTATCTACAGCACTAAAGAATACATTTTTAAATGGTAACTTGACACATGTATAGTCTCACAGTTTTATTGTTATATTTGCCCAGCTTCAAATATATAGATTGTGTAGGAAGTATACATGGCTTGAATAAAGTTCATTCTTGTATTTTTTTCAGGTTTAAAAGGATTCTATGGAAAGAAAGCACGGCTGAAGAATGAAATCACAAAAAGGCACCATGAAAAATACGTTGAGGCTGAAGACAAAAGACAGGTAAATCAGTTGTGAGCTCCAGGTGTGTTTCCTCATCTGTCAATCTCCTGATAAGATAAGATCAATTATAAAACGGACAAGTCAAATCAAGCAATCTGAATTGTAGTTACTTTTCACAACAAGTTAGTATCCCTCCGCGTCTGAGAAAAGCTACAACCGTTACAGCTGTTACATTACGTCCGTTACGAAACTAACTAACTAACAAAGGTTAAGAAGGAAACATTTAAGGTTAACTTCGACCTCACTATGGAGGAGTGGATTGAGCAGTGCCTATCTCCAACTGGAAAAGTACCACCATTCAAAAGCTTTCTGATGCGGGTCTTGAAACAAAGCAGAGAAATTATGACTGTTGTGCGAAAGCTCTCTCCAGAGCTACTGGAAGCCGAATCTCGGGGACCGGAGAAAGTGGAGCAATATTCTCGCCACGCCAAGCAACAGCCTAGTACAACCTCAACCTATACAAGTAACCACGTAAGCCATGCTACTGATGCTGGACAGTTTTTCAGTGGGTGTACAATAAACGGCAACATACACATTAATGTAAATAAATAGCCAAATAATGGATCAACGCTCTCCGTCTAATATGTTCGCTAGCTGTTAGTGTTGTTGCATAGCAACCACCTCGCACTATGTTCGTGCAGAAGGCAACGGAGGGACTATTTTATTTTGAACATCATTATTTACTAATAAAAACAATTTAAATTAGAGTGTGTATTTTTCTTTCATATTGCCACACTTGGTAACCGTTTTATAAAAGCAATAGCTCACTTCAGGCCTGTCGTGAGCTATTGCTTAAATCATTTAAGCAATAGCTCACGAAAACAATTCTCAAATTGGGATCAATAAAGACAAGTACATTTAATAAATGTACTTGTCTTTATTGATCCCAATTTGAGAATTGTTTTCGTTACAGCAGCATGTAAACAAGGCATGGCACACAATGTGAAAATAAAAAGGAGTACAAAATAAACAGACATAAACAAAAAATCTCAAAATAAAAACAGAACCTTAAAGTAAAATATATATATATATATATATATATATATAATGGCAGTGGTGGATATATATTGGAAGACTTACTGTCAAATATACACTATGAAGGGCCAATTACAGCTATCAAAATATGTGAGTGTGCAACAAATAGCATATTAAATGTAGTTGTATGGAAAAAATCTCCAACATGCAGAAGGTCAGTGAATCATCACGGCCGAATAACAACATCAGCGGAACATACTTAGTGTTTCTTTGTCTGACTGAAACTGTTGTTGTCTCGCATGCATTGTGTCCCTGTGACAACCATATGACCCTGACAAACAACAATAACAGTTTAAAATAGTTGTCCACTGTGGAAAAGATAAACAACACTTGACCTGAACTCTACTCAGACATTTCCACTATATTCTACTTACAGTGTTTCTTTGTTTTCTTTAGGAACCCTCCTGTTCAGCTCCTCTATTGGAACAAACTCGGAAGCTTACACATCACGCCTTATTGAAAACTGTCCCTTATAACAGCTGCCATACAAAAACCAGGTACGCGTCATTGTTATATAGTGCACAAATTCAAGCATATATACTTTTAAAAGTGTAAAACGAATATCTTGTATTGTTTTCTAGTACAAAAGGTGGAAAAGGAGCTCTGAGAGTTGACTCAGATCCCAGTGAAAACTCTTCCAGCATAACAGCGTCTGAAGAGGAAAAAGCATGCCGGAAAACTGAAGTTTCAAACTGTTTATCACCAAGCGCTTCTAGTGGCTGCACAGCAGGTAAAGTCGGTCATACAAAATCGTACATTTTCAGATTTTGTGTTGAGTAAACCCAGAGGCCTGTACTACGAAGCTGGATTTTCCTAACCTGGATATGTTTGAGTTAGCCGGTTGGCCCAATCCAAAACATACGCGCTCTCGCTAAACTGTACTACGACGCTGGTTATCAAGTGGATCGCTCAAGCCAGCCGTGTCCTATCTAGTTAGGTGCGCGTTCACATGAAAGGGGTGGTATTTGGAGCATTCGACCAATCTCAAACATGGACAAGCGTACTGACAGCGCAGCGTCATACTTCCTGAATGAAAAGTGAACTTTAATATTAGTCAAATATGAAGAAGTTAAACTTTAAACATCCATGACTTAAACACTTTATCCAGGATCAAAGCCACATAGCTGCACCTGCAAGGTGAATACAGCCGGTAACAGAAAAAGCATTTGAATGCGTACATTAACAGGTTTATGAAATCACTGCCCCGTCCAAGACACGATCTGACTTTCATTACATTTGACTCGAGTGTTTCGTCAACTTAATGTGTTGCTTAAAATAATACTTCTGCATACAGTATGTGACACTGAGTGTTGCACGGCCAGATACGGCTCAAGAAGCTGACTCAAATAAGGAAATATATGATACATTATGATGTGATATGATATGAATGATAATGGGACACATCGACGTCTGCACTC
>CALSBW010022798.1:0-21776 GCA_943590975.1 Lindbergichthys nudifrons | reverse complement strand
AAACATTTCCCTAGTATTTTCAGTTAAATATCGCTTTGTGGTTACCTCTTTCTGAACATTTTTGTGAACAGAAATAGAGCTCTCAAAGAAAACACAGGAATGATCAGATAGTGCAACATCAGTCACCACAACTTTTGAGATATTCAGACCCTTTGAGATAATTAAGTCCAGAGTGTGCCCCTTATTGTGTGTGGGCTCCGTCACATGCTGAGTCAGTCCATAGTTATCAAGAACACAAAACAGTTCTTTAGCCCCTCTGTCCTGGGGGTTGTCAACATGGATGTTAAAATCACCAACAATGACTAGACGGTCAAAGTCAATACACACTATAGACAGCAGTTCAGTAAAATCATCAAAAAAGCTTGCACAGTATTTGGGTGGTCTATAGATATTTAGGAACAGAGCTCGAGAGGAGCATTTCAGCTGAAGGGCCACATATTCAAAAGAAGCAAAGTCCCCATAAGATGTCTTCCTGCATTGAATGGAATCATTGAACAAAATAGCAACTCCACCCCCTTTCTTATGCATTCTTTCCTGACTCATAAAACTAAAGTTGGGGGGGGTTGATTCGATAAGAACAGCACTGTTATTTTGTTCAATCCAAGTTTCCGTTAAAAACATAAAATCGAGATTGTGCTCAGTGATAAAATCATTGATTAAAAATGTTTTTCCTGCCAAGGACCTGACATTTAATAAAGCTAGTTTAAGTTTGTTAAATACACCATCAGTTAGATTTTTTGTGACAAGCTCTGGCTGACATGGAATCACTGCTAAATTTGATAACCTCACACAAACGTTTGAGCACTTCTTGTTTCCAAACTGATTCACCGCTCTTAATCTATTACCTATCAACACAGATATCGGCAAAGCTACAGGCAGGAAGGGCCCCGGCATGTGCTGGAAAAAGTTGAGAGTGCCAAACGCCCTTGAGCCTGGACCCAGCTCATATCAGTAAGAGTTTGTTGCGTTTTGTACACACACATCCTTATCAGGCTTCGGAGACTGCAGATGCTTTCTTGAAGGGAGGGGAGGTGGTTGACGTAGGCACGGTGATGAAGACGGGGGAGATGGTGCGCGTCTCTGCTTTGGTGATTTTGGTAGGCGTTGTGGAAGGGCGGGGGTTAAGGACATGCTGCCAGGGGGGGGAGGTGGTTGACGTAAGCGTCGTTGAGGGGCGGGGGTAAAGTCGGAGACCATATCCTTGGGAAAACAGAGTACTTTGGTGTTGTTCTTACTACACAGACCTTTTACATCTCTTACAGCAGAGTCACCCACAATCAGAGTTTCAGGCCCAGTCGTTAGCTTTCCCTCTAGCCTTTTACTTTTGGAGTAGCTATTGGTCCTTACCCTGCTGTGTGAAGAGGACAGGTTATCCAGGTCATCAGAAAGAGATCTCCGGTTCTCGGTCAGCGGAGCGTATCTGTTCTGGATTGGCACATTTGGTGGTTTAGGAGGATTGTTTGTAGTACTCCCTTTAGCAGCTGTCCACGGCTGTTTCCTAGTATGAATAGGGGTTGAAGAGGCACTCTTCCTGGGTGATAACAATGCAGGCCAGCCGGTCGCATCACAGATTTCAGAGCGCTGGGCTCTGCCTGTTATTCGTCCTCCCAAATCCCATGGAAATGATTTACTCTTAGGCTTTGCACCCAGAGAGTTCCAGGGAGGACTACCACTTGTAGATTTATGACCCAGTACACAGCCCTCCTGTTCATTGGAAACCTTGTAGCTGCTAACTAGCTGTGAGTTAGCATACCCTTTTCCATTATTTTGCAACACTGGTAAAGTGGTGTTATTCCCACAACATAGTCCATTCACTTCCACGTTAACTTCCAACCGTTGCATTTTCATTTCCAACACAGCCATCTTCTGTAGAAGTTTGTGGAAGTCATCTGTAGAGATCGGAGGCATTTTGCTACCAACTAGCTTAAGCTAAATAGCATGCAGTAGCCTACCAGGCTTTACCTGTTGCTAGGCCACGCTACTGTAAGACTGAGGTCGTAAGCCTAACCCTATCCCTTTTATTTTAAATTGTATAATGTCACAGTTTTTTTGCCGTTCGCGAGGAAAATAAATGGGGCTCAGAGCCTCAGAATACTGAAATCTGTATTTTTTGTCATCTTTTTTTCCTTCTAATTTGTTATTATTTGGTGCAGGCACGAAACATACTACCAATAGAAATACATTGCTTCTAAAATCGTTCTGTGTCAGAATACTGACATCTGTATTTTAAAAAAATCTTTTTTTCCTTCTAATTTGTTATTATTTACATTGCTGTTAAAATCGTTCTGTGTGACACGAAAGAAATGGCGAAATCGTGTTGGTGAACACGAATCAATAGCTTAATTTCGTGACTATAACACGAAATGCCGTGAGACTGTGTTGAAATACTGGCTGGTGATTGATTAATCAGCTTTGTGATGGAATAAAAAATGCACAGTGCATTTCCTTAGCTGTGGATGAGTCCACTGACACCACTGACAATGCTCAGTTGCTGGTCTTTGTGAGTTTTTATGATGAGGCAATGGGGGAGTTTGTTGAAGATGTGTTGGGCCCATAGACTGTATATATAAATGGACGTAGGGTCCGTGACGTCACCCATAGGATTCTGCAGAGTTGCCGAGAAGCCCTTAGTAGGCGGAGTCGGCCACTAGCGGCTCGACAGTGGCGTCAGAGTTCCACTCCCGCCTGCTCCAAATAAGGGCTAAGAGGCGGAGCCGAGGCGGGACCTGCTGCCACCGGGCTGGAAGTTCCAGAGCTAGCTGAAGCTACCAAGCTAAGCTAACATGCTCCCTATCTGCACACTGCCGTCGCATTTTACGTTTCTAAGGTAAGCGGACATGAGACTATTCAGCAAAACTATAAATAATAATCTAAGTTATTGAGTTTTTAGCATAATACTTCAGAATCTTAAAGTCCCTTAACGTTTGTATGCAATTGTGCTAAATTCAACACTGGAATCAAGCAAATATTAATATGTTTGCATGACATTAGTTATTTATATTTTGCCATCACTTAATTATACGTTTAATACATTTAAGTTAAGCTAAGGTACATGTGATGATAGCTAGTTAGTGCTCTTACCTGTGAGGCCTCCTCCAAACAGCATTATAACCAGACTGTATCATTAAAACGACAAGTACCAGTTCTAGATCCTTGACTTTAGACAAACAATTCAAAAGACAAAATGTATTTAAAGACCAATCTTTATTTGAAGGTGCCTCTTAACCTGAGATATTAGTTATACAGTAATAGTATTGACAATCTAAAAAAACTGAGCAACTGAACAGTCAACTTTATATTTCTTATTGTCTAAAGCATTTATTATTTTCATTGTTCCCCTCTCATATTCAGTGTGGATGGATTGAGACAGCGTGGTGTCCAGAGAGCTGCAGAGACTTCAGGGAGAAACCTCCGTGTGATGGACGTCCTGTCTGTTGGTTTGGCCGGAGAGGACTGTTGTAGCAAACACCTTGGTTGGTGGCTTTAAAGCCCCCCCCTCCGCTACGCGCCGTTCGTTAGATGAGGCTGGTTCTATTTAATAAAGAAAGGAATTCAAAACACCGGAATTAAAGGTTATAACAATAATCTGATTTTACTGGTAAGAAACAAAACACGTATACAAGTTTTACAGAGTACTCCGGACTTCAGGTTTCCACTGCTGTGCGATACAGGTATCGGGACCAGCCAGTCAGCAAACAGGAAGCATTTTACATACAAAAACAACAGTATTCATATCCATATTTTGGGGCGGAGATGTGTCGACTCTTCCTTCGCATTTTACTCCGAAGCGAATCAGAGAGTCCGTGGGGAGGAGCTGTGTGAGCTGCTCACTCCCCCAGGTGTTTTTACTGGTTGGATTCACTTCTGGTCGGGTCCAATACAGCGAATCAGAGTTCTGGGAAAAAATATGTTTTCTTCTGAGCAGCGCGTGAGATTCGGAAGTACCCAAGGACAGAGTCAATCTTATCTCTGCACCGATATTCACTCCCTTACTTTCCCATGGAATATTTTACACAAACTATTCTTTCCCAGATAACCAAACATTGTACACAGATATAATGATGCTCAGAAAGAACCTTGAAAATAATATGTGTGTGTGTAACAGGATCTCTGGGTCAGTGAGTTGTAAGTGAGAATACAATATGTATATATGTGATTACTTAAAACAGTTCAAACAATACATGTTCACTAAAATACAATTCAAATTCAGTTTAGAACCATATCTGTTTACTTCAGGACTGAGGGTCTTTCCTTTGTGAGGAGGATCAGGCCTGATGGAGGAGCCCATGCATAGCTGATACCACCTGATCAGGCCTAGTCTGTCACTTTATTTGACTAAATGTGTTTACTTATACATTTAATAGGTTTACACCTTCTGTCCATATGTGCTTTTTATTTAAAACATGTTTGATTAACTTTTGGTTCACATTTCAATAAATTGAATTTGCACTCCTTTTGTCCATTATTCTTACTGAAAATGTTTGATTACACATTCACATCTGACTGAAGATTGGCCCCATTTATTTGTGACGTTGCAAACTCTGCGGTACAAGGTACATGTTGTGAAGCTCATGAAGTGAGGCAAATAGAAATAATCAGCTGATGGAGTGTAGATGTGGAAATAGGTGCATTCGATCAGCTGACTGTTTTCACAACAAAAATAGTTTCTTAGTGAATGTCCTGTACTGGTCTGAAAGCTCCCATGTCATGCTTTTCCGGTTATTACCCGTCCCCTTGTGTGTTATGAAGGTTTTTATGCATGTAAACGGTGTGCAGAGTCAAAACCCTCAAAGTACACCCTGTAGCGAGTAAAACTCTAACACAGAAAATACCTCCCCAAAACGCCTCGTTGGAGATACGTCACTGCCCATTTGATTCTTCCGGGTACCGCATGATGTCATGCGGTACCCGGAACGAAATGGACCAATCCCGAAGAGCTATGGCCACACCCAGCGGCGCTGGCCGCACCCTCTGCCAGCCTAACATTTACTGTTGGAAGCTCTGGTTCAACAATCGATCCAGTCATGCCACTGCCATGGACCTGTTTCCTAAAATGTGAGGAGAAACCTGAGCTGTTTGTCCTACCGACGGAAGAACCACGACGAAGTCAGTGGTTGAAATGTCTTTTTAACACTGTTCCTTCAGAGGTTCGAAGAACCGGCATTTCACAGACGAAAGCTTCCAAAACATTGCCCAGTTTGAGGCCGGATATGCACAGCTTGTTTGGACCGTTTGGAGCCGGGGAAGATTCGGGTACACAACCTGTAAGTTTGCATTGTTATTTGTGTATTTATCAAACAAGACTGTTTAAATGTATAAACTGTGTCGGACTGCTAAGCTATTGACACAGTGCTAACTGTGCTAACATTTCCATATATCAACTCTAATATCAGCAGATGGCCTTGCATACAGTACATGTATCTCATAGCAGGAGAATGTCTGCATTCACACACGAAATACTCATAGACAGTATACTCCGGGTGATTTGCCGTACGGTCAGTCGCGAAACGTAATTACATTATAGCTGGCGTAGGGTGTATGCTACCGAGCTAACCAACGGAGCTACATGGGTTTGCTCTGGAAAACACGTTCTTGCTAGCCTAATATGAATCACTAGCTTTTGTTCATAGTGGTTTTATTACACTAAACAAGCCCAGCTCATACAGTATACTCCGGGTGATTTGCCGTGCATTGTGACAGTACATTGTTAGAGTTGGACACTTATCTCTGCCCTCTCCGCGCCGTTCGTTGAATGAGGCTGGTCTCTATTAAATCAGAAAGGAATTGAAAACACCGGAATCAAAGTTATAACAATTATCTGAGTTTACTGGTAGAAAATAGAACAAATATACAGGTTTTACAGAGTACTCCGGACTTCCTGGTTTGTGATGCGATGCAGATAAAACGTGTCGGGATCCAACCAACTCACATACAAGAAGAGAGTGCCTTCAAGTTTGTAATGCGATGCGGACACGGATATATCGGGATCTAACCAACTCACATAACCAAAAAGCCCTTTTTCCTTCAAAAACAATTGTATTCATACTTCATTTTGGGGCGGAGATGTGTTGACTTGTTCCCTCCCCCTTTTATTCGACAGCGAACTAGAGAGCCCCTGGGGAGGAGCTGTGTAAACCGCTCACCTCCCCCAAGTGTTCTTACTGGTTGGATTCACATCTGGTCGGGTTCAATCAGAGTTCTAGCCAAAAAGTGAGATCCTATAGTTTACTAGGTCAAAGGTCAATGTTTATCTATACCTTATCTTCACCACATTCCCTTCTCATGAGTTTTTCACATAAACTACCCCTCTTCCGACATTTTAACTTTAGTGCACCTATAAACTAAGGGGTCTATAATGACCTTAAAATCAACATCTGTATGTTGGGGTTAAGGGAAAATGTGTGTGTATAACAGTGAGTTTAAAAGTGAGAATAACATTCCTATTATCAAAACCTGTTGGGATTACCTAAAACAGTTCAAACAATACATGTTCCCTAAAATACAATTCAAAACAATACATGTTTACTTCAATACAGTGTAGAATCATATCTTTTTACTTCAACATGTACATACTGCATGTATAGCTAACAAGGCTAGCTATACATGCTAGCGCAAAAACAATGTATTCATGACCGTTACAATGTATGACCGAACGTTGCAGACTACCCGTATCAGATTGCAATTATAAACACGTTGTTGCTAGCCTAATATCAGAGTTGGGTAACGCGTTACTGTAATAATATTACTTTTGTCGGTAACGGAGTAGTGTAACGCGTTACTTTTATAATTTAGTAATCACACTACAGTTACTAACATTGCCCCGACACGCGTTACTTCGTTACTTTCATAAGATCAGTCATAATCACACTGACAGACAAGAGGGGTTTCCGCCGCAGGTTTATATGTACGTAATCTGCGCGACTTGCACGTCCACATCTCCACATGCAGTGCTGCATAAACATGGCAGAGTCAGCGATAACTTTCGAGGGGTTGAGGTATGCCCATTATTTTGAGTTCGTCCGAAGAATAGACAGGAATGTGACGGTGAGGTGCAAACTGTGTCCAGGCCAGAAGCTGTTATCCACTGCTGTAAACACCACGTCAAACCTCAACAAAACACCTGCAAAGAACACATGCTAAGGTGAAGCTAATAGCTAAGGACCCCCGAACCCAGAGTGAGGATGTTGTGAGTGCGCCGCCGTCGACTCGGAAGCAGCACAAATTAGAATTTGGAGGACCGGTAACCAAAGCAGAGATGGACAGGCTTGTAGCATCCTTCATAGTAGAGGTAAAGTTGCCCATTTGCACAGTGGAATCACCATCGCATCGTTCAGAGATATACTGCGCAAAATACAGATAGCAGGAGACAGAGGACAGCCATGGTCAGAGCTATCTGGATTAGTTTTATGCGACAATGGAAACTGAACTAAAGAGAACATTTGAAACTTTAGCAGTCTGCGTGATCTGCCTGTAGGGAGGGGCGGGCCGGCCCTGCGAGTAAAGTAACGAGTAAAGTAACGAGTAAAGTAACAAGTAAAGTAACTAGTTACTTTATGTAGAGAGTAACGAAGTAGTGTAATATATTACTTTTTTTTAAAGTAATATGTAATATGTAATATATTACTTTTTTTTAGTAACGACCCCATCTCTGCCTAATATGAACCACTAGCTTTTGTTCATAGTAGTTTTATTACTCTACATTGTAGTTGCCGTTGCTCCGAGCTAACGTTAGCTACCAAGGTAAACAAAGCTAGGTTAGCATATTAGCTGGCAAGCTGTTCATTAGATTGATTTAGATAGATCCACACTCCTACCACAACTACTACTAACGAATCTAAAACAACTAAGTTTCTCTAATATTTTGTGATTTGCATTTGATTTCGTCCAGCCAGATCCTGCCGGACAATACATGACGGGGACTACCACACTGAGGCCTCCCGGCTGCTAAAGGCAAGATGCCGACAACGGAGAGTAATTGACGATATACCGTGTATATATGTATATTTACGTTCATTTTGTACATTTCTAAAAATAAAGTTTAATGGAAATACTTAGTAGGCCTATCCTTTCTTCCCTGAATGCTCCTATAACATATCATTCATATATAGCAAACCATGATTTGATTTCTCATCAAACAGTAGTAGTTTATAACCGGTAAAAATAACTTAGTCTTTGTTATGACCGGCTCGTAGGCCACAACGGAAAGACAAGGAGACATACACGAGTTTACAAAACCACGGCACATTTATTGTGGTAAATGCAGAGATTGTTGGTCGAGGGGAGATGATCGCTGAGCCGAGAGAGAGGGGCCGTGTGACTCCCGGCAGCTGACTAGCACCTCGGCTCCGGCCAGGTGTCCGTGATCGCGCTGATTAGCCTCTTCAGCTCCACCCCATCGTAAGACAAAGGCCCTGGGGCCGTCACACTCTTCTATAACAACAGTTGTAGGTACAGTTCGGTTAGTTAGCGTATGAAATATACGGCTGTACCGACGCCATGATAAGACTGATGTTCCGCTGAGAGCAGCCGGGAAAAGCACTGTTAGACATGGGCGGAGCCTCTCTGGTGGTTGACTAATCAGAACAGAGTGGCCGAGCTGACCAATCGGAGCACACTAGGCTCACAGGGAGGGGGGGGCAAGAGCTCCAACGAGTCGTTTAGTGGAGAGAGTGAATACTGCTGAATACACATGCTTGACAGAGATGCTGTATGCGAAACCAATGTGAGTTTGGAAAAGTGCACAGTATAAATCTATTTTAGTATACCTCAACAATGTAATTATGATCGGTGGAAATGGCCATGACATGGGCCCTTTAACATCTCATAACATCAGCTTTTAATTTTCCTATTGGATGTTTTTCTTGACCCTCGGAGAAAGAGGAGATGCTGAGTCGTGTCTTTCAGGCATGTCCTTTCCTAACAAAAATGACAAGAAACATAAAACATATTACTGCAGAACAAGTGTGTTATTTATGAAAGAGGTGTGTTTGTGTTTAGGGGCTGTAGATATAATTATTTTGTAATAGTAATGTTTTTTTTTATTTCAACAGTGAGCTACAAAGACAATCAGATTATGAATGAACAGTATGAAATTCATCAACATTGAAATGTATTTTATTATCAAAATAATATTTAACTGTTATTAAAACAAGCTTGCTCTGTTGTCTCACTGAAAGAATAACTTTTACCACGTTTTGTACAGACAATAGAGAGATAAATAGCAGTTGTCACTATGCGTTAAATATCTTTGCCTTCAATACTTTAAATTAGAAAGCTGACAAAGTCATATTGCTTGTTAACATCTAAATGTAACCCTTTGCATGGAAAAACCCCTCAACTTCACTGATGTGTAGGTGATCTAGTATTTAGTATTGTTTAATGGAATGTATATCAGTGTATTAAAGTCAATACTTCATTTATTTAAACCAATATCTTTCTTGATTCTTTGTACAGTATGAAAAAAGAGTATTTGTACCTGTGCTGAAGTTCACTGCTGTGAGGAGTCCAGTTCTGTCTCTCACTCTCTGGTCCAGCCTGTCTGCATCACCTGGACACTTATACAAACAGATATATATGTAAAGAACCATGTGTACAAACAATATAACTTATTCTCTTCTGTTGAACATGTTGGATTGTGTATTGTCCGAGTCAGGGTCCTTTTTATTTTACTGTAACTTTGGAAGTTGTGTTACCAATGATTACTGTTTATTTGATACCAATTTGGTAATACAATTCATAAAAACAACAAGGTTTGGGTTCGTTCTTCAGATGACTGTGACGTTAACGTGTAAGCTCAATAATGAACTCCAGCTCAACCAACCATATTGTAATATCTAAGTAATCATCTTGAAATATGACATTAATAATTGTAATATACACACATCTTATTGTGAGGTTGATTTCACATACACTACTTCGACGTTAGCTTGTCTACATACTTTAGCATAGCCAATTTCAATTAACCTTAGCGATGCATACAGTTCCTACCTACATAATAAAATATATCTCTAAGTTACAAGGATGACCTTATTTTATCAACCTCAAACAGAAGCCTTTTGTTCTACAGTACTATCTCACTTAACGCTTAACACTTGTCTATTTCGTTTTAACCTTTATATATACAGGCTATATTTTTATTTGCATGCAGGGCTAGAAACATGTTTTTTTCTGCTGTAAAATTGGGCATTTTAACATGGGGGTCTATGGAAATTGCTCCTTTCTGCAGTCATCGCCTATCGGCCAATATATGAACTGCAGTTTGTGGCACTTCCGTATTGGCGTCGCGGCTCTTCCCCAGAGTTTGCCACTTGGTTGGGCCCAGGGCTGGACTGGCCATCTGGCATACCGGGCATTTTCCCGGTGGGCCGACGTGCCTTTTGGGCCGACACGTCATTTTTTTTTTTTCTGAAGTCCCGGCCCAGAAGACGGGTAGATTGGCCCTCTGTTTAAATGTTTTTAGTAATTGACACTGGGCCGGCCCAATCAAATCTTTAATCACCTCCCCCTTTGGGCTACTCGGTTTGCATCATTAAATCACGCCCCCAGGAGGTGAGCCGGCCGTTGAAGCCAAACAGCCTTTTTAAAAAAATTAAAAAAAAGTTTGAGTTAGAAATGGAGAAGGCGAAGGCGAAGACGAAGACGAAGGCCAAGCGAAAAGGGGGAGCAGAAAAATTGCGGGCAAGAAAAAAGCAGGCCCTTCGTGCTGATGCTGCCGCTTGCAGGTCCATCTTCAGCACCCGTGGCCGATATTGGTGGTGAGGAAGATGATGAGAGGGAGAGAGATCAGCGCGAGTGGGGAGAGGGAGGAGAAATCGCCCATTAATATCCCCTTGATGAAGCACTAATAAGACAAATATTATAAGAGAAACATTCGTTAGCCTACAAGCTAGTAAGCTGTCTTTTTTAGGTTTTCCCTGGCAAGTTAAAATATAGCTTAATGGGACTCTGATACGTTGTCTCATTGAAAGAATGTCATTATTTTGTTAACCACCATTCATGAACAATTACTGTCAGCTGGCAGCTTGTTTTGTTTAGTTTATTTACTTATGTGGTTATAAGGGCAAAAGTGGTCTTTTGGGACCTGAAAAAAATGTTTATAGTCAGCTTTTTGTGGTAGTTTTGATTGACAATATATAGAATGAATAATATAGAAATAGATACAAAATTGAGGCACACATGTAGTTTTGACCATTAACTGTGTGGTATTGTTATGTCAATGCCTATTTGTATGGACCTCTATCAGGGACCAAAGAGGTCACCTGCATCCTTTTTGACTCTCCCAAAGCCCCCCAACTACACTCACACATGCAAACAGACACACACACACACACACACACACACACACACACACACACACACACAAACTCCTACCCCGAGGAATGGACGCTGGACATAGTGCCCCTCTCCACAACAAGCATTCATTTTAGTTATTTCAGTCTAGTATATAAGTTACTTTGTGTGTACAGTATATATATACAGTATATATATCTTGCTAGTTGTGTACTTTTGTAATTTATGTGGGATTTCTGTCAAATGTTGCTTCAACTCTCTTTGTAAATTTAAATCTGTCTCTTTCAAACCTATTCTCAGGAAAAAAAATAAAGACAGTGGATAGTATTTTTGGTTAAGCCTGTGTTCCTTCAGTTCTGTGTGCTCTGTGAGGTTCCGAGAAACCAGCCGCCTAAGACTTGCACTCAATGCAATCAATCAATCACATTTTATTTATATAGCCCAATATCACAAATTACAATTAGCCTCAGAGGGCTTCACAGTGTGCACAGGTACGACATCCTCTGTCCTTAGACCCTTGCAGCGCTCAAGGAAAAACTCCCCAAAACAGACCCCACAATTAACAGTGGAAAGTAGGAAGAAACCTCTGTGAGAGCAACAGAAGAGGGATCCCTCTCCCAGGACGGACAGATGTGCAATAGGTGTCGTGTGTACAGATGAAAAAGTCAATACAATTACAGCGATTAAAAAAAGGATGGAAAAATTTAATGAAAGCGTCAATGTATATAAAAAAGATGCCGTCGACTCATCCTGTAGACTCATCTGGTCCTATCTCTATTGTGTTGTCATATAAAGGGGAGGCAGGGCACTATAGGGTCCCCCCCCCCAAAATTCACTAGAAGTCATCATTTAAGGGGTTATTTTTAACCAGACCCCCATATTAGTGCTCGGTCACTGTTCGCTTTGTGAGAGGGTTTGAAGGTCTAATTTCTAATGATTGATAGTTACACATACTTGTGGTATGTATTAGTTTTGTTTGCCCCTGGTACGTAAAAAGGATAATAATAGCGTTTTTTTTTATTATACTGAGTTATTCTTCTTGTCAGGAACCGCTACTATTCGTTTGTTTTATGGATTTGGGCCGGTCTGGGTCTAAATGCCAGGGCCGATTTGCTGTCCCAGTCCAGCCCTGGGGGACTGACAAACCTCAGTGGACACACAAGGGGGCAAGACATTTATAAAGCAATAATGGGAATGCTGAATGAAAGAGGGTGCAGCTGCCTTTATTCATAACTGTGCGGCTCTTACACTGCGACTCTGAGGGATCAAGCACAGACACAATAACAATGAAAACTGCTGCATACAGATTATTTTAGTTTTTGCAACCTCGTGTTAAGAATCTTGTTGCAATTGTTTAAAAGTTTGAATGACCGTAATAAACGGCCCTTTGTCTTATTGAAAACATTATTTTGGACCTTTAAGATTTGTATTTGAGTACCCCTGATCTAGACGTTGTGTATTTGTGGACTGATTCTTATTATTACATTATATGCTTATTGTGCTCATGAGATTCCTATGACTATAAAATAAATAGACACAATCACTAATCCCAGGTTCTGATGGGTTAGATACCAACGAAGGGAATAGTCAGAAGAAAGTGTTCAGCTTGCAATAGAAAGTAGCAGAAGCCAGATGCAGGCACTGTAGAAACAATGAGTTATTGAGGTTATGGCCTTGGCCGCCTGGATAAGCTCCGCGCCCACGCATAGCTGGGAATCAGTATAACCAAGATTCCACTTTTCTGTAGAAGCTTCATCAAAACAAATTACGTATGATGGTGCCAGAGTAGGGAGGGACTTCCACAGGCCGGCCGAATGCTGATTGGAAGGTTGTGTTGCCAAGAGACTCTATCTGAGTCTGCGCACCAAACAAAGAGAACCAAGTCTAAACCATGGTATCTCTTCAGCTAGTCTTGACCAATCATAAATGTACGGGCAATGCCCTGTGTAATAAAATGTATTGTTGCACGAGGTTCGAGGCTCTTGACAGATTTGGTGGTTACAGATTACAGTTTTGCTGCCTGTGATTTCCAAAGACGTGATGAGTCCTTGGCCAAGTAATATATATCTTTTGCTCTCTTTACAATAAATAGTTAAACTTAGAAGTTATCTGTCTTTTCTGGAATTCTGAACCCAACAGTGGCATGGAAACTGCCTCACGCAGGGAAGAAACATTGCTTGCTGCTGCTAAGGGGTCAGTTGGCACAGAGGAAGACCTGAGATCTCTCCAGCTGCCAGGAAATATAGATGTCTCTGGTCTTCACATGAAAATGAGGATGCTGGGAGACCTTACGAAGGATGAGGACTTTTGCAAAGTTTACGAACTGGAGCCGATTCCTTAGTTTGTTTAGTATCTGGCCACGTATCACGTACTGGGCACCGCTATTCCAGTCTAAAGATGTCTAGAGACACACCCCGCATCGTGCTGTATGCTTTCACACATTCTGCTTCCACATTAGAAAAGAGCAGCGCAAAATGCTCGTTATGTGGAAAAAGTATTGAAGAGAAGGCTCCGTAACACATTACTCTAAGGATGGAGTTCAGACATAGGCTGTCTTGAACACTATCATCAGAGTAACGTGATCTAATCAATAAATAAAGATTCAGCCGATAACACGAAAACACATGGCTACTTAACCTGTTACGCACCGCCCCCCCGGTAGCGGGCGGATAAACGGGTCATTTGCAGGAAACAACGTCTAAGGAATCTTAATATTTAATATCCAACTATGAATGTTTTATATCCATGTAACGGGAAGAAACTCAGCTAACTGATCTTTTTTATTTTTTTTTTCAAAAAAAAAACACAATGCTAACACTCAGCCTCTGAATTAGCCACAAGCGAAAAAATGTAACCTAAAACTGCACCTAAACTCACTCATAACTCCCTTATTACTTATCCTAGATGCACATCCAACCACTCGTTTTGCATCTCCTGGAGACACAGAATCTGTGTAAAAAACCTCAACACTCAGTGATAAACATTTGCGACGCTATAAACGAAAGCGTACATTATAACATGTGGAGCTAGGTAGCTAGAAACGCTAACATGGCTTACCTTGGTCAAAACTGGTCTTCAATGGCATTAAAACGATAAAAAAACGATGCTGCAGTTAATCCATAGGTTAATCCAATGTGTCTGTGTCCTCTTTGAAATGATTTCTGATAATCCATAAGCAATAAAACTGCTTTTTCTTTTCCAAATGTAAGAGCAAGAGATCGGTCCACTCTGCTGCAAAATTACATGCGCGCAGCCCCCACCTTTTCTCTTCACAACGTGTGTGTGTGGGGGACTCCCCCTTCGATTATATTGGCTCTAACGGTCAGAAAGAGGTGTCAACCATCAAAATCGACCAAGGGGGGCCAGAGATATGGAAAAAAAAACATTTTCACCCAAATCACCTCAGAGGTGGGGTGGTTTTGGCTAAACCTCTCTAAAAAAGGTCAAATGTCACTTGTTTCCCATCAATCTCGATACAGGGTACTTATTATATGTTGTACTAACCCATCATCCAAGGGTAGTTTTCACTATAAGTAAAAAAGAATATTTGGACGGACACTATAATTTACACTATGAAAAATCTGAATTTTCTTTAAAATAAAAATCATCTATATTGATTCTGACACCTCTACATCCAACTCACAGATGTAACCTTGCTTTGATAAAAGAAATTATTCATATAACCCTTTTAGAAGTTAAGTTGTAGTCATTTGTTTTGGGCATGTCATTTTCGAGCCTGAAACATGAAAAACAGGCTTGGTGCTTAACAGGTTAACATGCAGAATGACGTCATTTTGCATGCTAAGTAGCCATGTGCTTTCTCCTTAATATTCATCAGTAAACCGATTTAACCGGTAAAAGATCCTTCAAAATAAGAGTCCCGATCTTATTACTATCAAAATAAAAGAGCAAAACGAAAACTTTACCATAGGAAAATATTGGCATACAAATATAATCACTTCTCTAAAAGATAACTCATTTTAAATATAGTTAGACATATTATAGATCATTTACAATAATAATAATATTAATATTAGTAATAAGCTTTATATTTGTATGGTACTATTACAAGAATTGTAGCCAAACTCGCTTCACAGCAGTTCAATAGACAGATTAGTATAACATGACAGGATGAAAGCAATGTAGAGAAGCAGCTACATTACAACATATATATCCACGAATACATGAAGACTTGTGACTCGGACTTGACTTGGACTCTTCTTAGGTGACTCAGACTTGGACTCGGACTCGAACACAGGTAATGATGACTCGGACTCGGACTCGACTCTGGTGACTCGGACTTGGACTCGGACTCGAACACAGGTGATGATGACTCGGACTCAACTCGGACACTCGTTGGGTGACTCGGACTTGGACTTGGACTCGAACACAGGTAATGATGACTCTGACTCGGACTCGACTCGGACACTCCTTGGGTGACTCAGACTTGGACTCTGACTCGACTACGACTCTCCCTTGCTGACTCGGACTTGGACTCGAACACAGGTAATGATGACTCTGACTCGGTCTCGACTCGGACACTCCTTGGGTGACTCGGACTTGGACTCGGACTTGGACTCGGACTTGGACTCGGACTCGACTACGACTCTCCCTTGGTGACTCGGACTTGGACTCGGACTCGAAGAGTGGTGACTCGAGAGTGACTTGGACTCGTGAATTGGTGACTTGACTACAACACTGCATTACTGTAACTCCGTTACTTTTGTAACACGTTACACCCAACACTGGTTATACGATCCTGTGCACTATACAGTTCAAGTGCGTTGTTCAGGGATGCAAACTTGTCACCTTGCGGCGAAATTCGCCGTTTTGAATCCAAAATAGGTAGTTTGTGTGATTCATGTAGATCTGCAATAAAAATATTTTTGGGGTATGGGGGGGGTCTGGGACCCGGAGTAATCTGCGGCCGCGAGCTGTTATGTGCCATCATGACACGCATGGTGTTCTTTTTTTATATATTATAATGAAGCGCGAGCTGTGTGCTCGAGTATTCCTGCCTGTCGGCTCTGCTCATGGATGTATAATAAGGCTCTGCTGCTCCGGGATGAGGGTCTAGTTTCAGCAGCTACATTACCGACGGTGCGTTCGTTAATATTAACTGTGTGGTCCGGAGTTACTGTGGCACAGACTGGACCGCTGGTGAACAGCTGTTAGAACGGGCCGTTCAGGTGTTCAGAGCAGATCTCCCTGTCGGAGCGGCAGAGCGTGATGTGCACTGAAAAGTCGCAATATTATTTAAAGTGGACCTATCATGCTATATTTAAAGGATATATTGTAGGGCCATACCTATATAAGGTATATTTATACGTTTCTGTTTTCAAAATACCAAACAGATCATGCATTTTAGCCATGCCTCTTTTCGCTCTATTTGCTGTTCTCCAGCCCTGTTTTTGCAGGGGGCTGATTATGTGAGCTGCAGCTGACCACACCCCCCTGCAGGAGAGGGGAGCTGCTCTGATCAAGTCAGAAGAGGGGGAGAAAAATAGATCTCCGTCCTCAGTGTTTTATTATAGCCTGTATAGAGTCGTTATTAATTTGTTTTAAAGCTCAATAAATAACAAAGAAGACCTTTGACCGGCACTTTTCAAATTTTGTCCGGAAGATTTAAACTTTAACGGACATCTTGACTGGCGAAAGAAAACCTAACTGAAACTCTGCTGCACGGGCCCCTCATTCCTTGGAAGAGGCGGAGAGCAGGGGCGGACTGGGACTACAATTCAGCCCTGGAAACTGACCCAGTGCAGCCACATGAAATGTCAAATGTTAGAAATCCACTGTTTATTATTTAAAGTTTTACGTCCGATTCGCTCCTTTTTTCCTCTCTGTACACAGCTCCAGTTTGGGCATTGGCCTGTCATCAGATTTAATTTTTAGTTGCTGCTGTAGCGGAAGTTTAGTAAAATTATTTTTGATGAAACCCTCCATAATTGCACTTGCTTCAGTTGCTTGCTACTTTATAAGGGCGGTGATGACAGTTACAGTACGAACTGAAGTTGAGGCAAGGGAAGCCAGCCGCCACTGGATTGGCTTTAGCATGGCCCTGACCAATCACAGGTTGGCAGGGGCATGACTTGAGCCTCATCTGATTGGTCAATCCCTCACGTTTTTCAAGGGAAGTCAATTTCGGCTAGCCTTCTCTCGCAACAGAGAGTGCAATCTACTGTTTCACCATAAAATCTAGAGGGGCGCTGTTTCACTCTTTTTAAAATACTCAATGAGAATGGGGGAGAGATGGGCCGGCAGCAACACACAGCACAGAATAATTACCGAAACTAAACGAAGTATTTTTATTTATTTATTAAAATTATAACTACAATCCAAAAAAACGGGAAGCCTGGCTTCCCTTGGCCTCCAGGAGAAAACGCCACTGAGTTCAAGGGATAATTCTCACTCACCTCTTGCTCTTGCCCTGCACTTGTATGTGCCAGTTGAGCTGGTTCTTCCACCAGCTCAACTCTGTCCCTCATCATGAACGCAAGAGGCTGGCTGTATATCTGAACTCGCGCCCTCATCATTCTCTTCATAATCTTGCACTTGTTCTAAGCTGCTGATGATAGTGCTTGTAGCAGCGCTGCTGCCAAAAAGGTCGGTCAATTTGCGACATTTATATGCTTCACCTGTGAGTGACTTCACCTTTTTTTTTCTTGCCTTCTCGGCCCCACCTTTTTCTTTTCGTTTTCTTTGATTTGTATCCATGTTTTTTCATTCTCCCTGGCTGAAGTCGAATAGTCCATTTAGCTTAGGAACCTTCCAAACGGAGTGAAATGACCCGGAAGTCCCTCAGTGGCAGCCATGATAAGTGCCGTTCGAATTCTCTAGATGATAGGAAAGGAGGTTTCAAACTTCCTTTACAACCTCCTTTAGCTTAGGAACCACTGGACCTCCCTCGCCAAAAGGAGAGGAGAAAATGCCGCCCCACAATGCCTTGCAGCCGCAGCATTTGCCGTCACACAACAGTCGGCCGTTCACGGAAACAACCGATTATGACAGAGAAATTATATCATGAAAGTTACGGTGCTTATTAAGCTTTTTAAAACGTATGTGGTAACTTGCCAAAGTGCTTTGTTCAGTATTATAATCAAAAAGAGAAATATAAACGTTAGTTTTTACTGAAATGATCAAATAAAGTCAACATTTCACAGTCTTTACTGAGCTGTGTGGGGTTTGTTCAACTTTGAAAAGATGTTTGAATGGTGATATACACAGTGATAGATGTTAAGGACTAACGTTTATAATAAATACATTTGTATTGATTTTAAGATCTTTTCATACAATCATACGTATTGGGATCATTTGTATTAATGTGGACCGGAGGGAGAGGGTGACGAGCATAAGTTTCACTTTCCTTTTTTATTTCAATTCCAACTTTGGTCATGAAGAATATGTTTCTCTGTTGTCCCCGTTCATAAAGCATAAAGCAACAGCATCAGAGCACGGTGCAGAGTCTCTAGATGAGTTTACAGTAGTCCCTCGTTCTTATTAAACATCCATGTTGTAGTCCGCTGTATAGAAAACTGTAGTTTCCATAGTTTCCCCACAGCAGCAGGCGCACATTTATGACCTCCGCTGGCGCATCATAAACACGTCGGATAGTGAAAGTGCAGTCGATTCTCTAAAGTACCGCAGTCTCTTCTCCTAAATCCTTTTGAATTCTCCTATCCACTATCCCTTAACCCCGTGACGTTTCACACAGAGGTCAAGGAATAGACGATAGGGTTAGAATTTAGGAGCTGATTTTTGGATTATCCGACCGCAACCCCTGTCTGCCGCGGCGTCTAATCCCTTCTCTTCGTGTGGCCGGTCTTTTTTCTTCTTCGTGTGTGATTATTTGACAGATAAGAACCACACAACTGCATTAGCGGCCGCTGTCGCCCTCTGTCAGCCGTCAGCGCAACTTAAATGATGACGTTAAACAATTTTCTTTTAAAGGGCCGGCCAGCCGACCGGCCGTCAACGGCCCTTGACGACCGGCCGTTCTGTGGTTCTCCAGATTCTACAGATGGCCAGGCGGAGAGGTGGGTGTTTGTCATCTGCTGGTGGACTAACCAGAGAGAATTACAGTGCTTGCCTCGACGGGGAGGGATTGCATTGAATTAAAGCAGCAGAAGGAGCAAACGCTTGCCTCGGGGAGGGAGAAAAAAAGCCACAGCGGAGAATAAACAGAAGGGTAACCATGCACGGGAAGTCTTCTTCGCTGCTTTTGTGGCAGACTACGGCGCCACTTACAGGCCTGGCATATGTACTAAAGCGTCTCCAGTGCTTTTGAGCGGCAATGGCTGGCTGTGGCCCAACCCCACATTCCCCTGATAGGTGGAGAGTTGGTCCAATAGCCGTAGCGCCACCGTCCTGACGTCAGTAACGTGTTCAAATCTGGATCAGTTTTGATCAGATCCGTTGCAGCCCCGTTTTTAGAGATTTGGGTATGGAGGAAAATAGAAAGGGTTGTGTTTTCTGACACTTGGTGAGTTCCCTGGAACACCGGGGACACATATTCATGTATAAAAGACGTACAAAAGTGCATTTTGCATGATAGGTCCCCTTTAAGGAATCGTTGAGCTAGCTAACTAGCATACATTGTCACTATCTGCTAACGTTAGCTTTAGCCTTCTTTTTCAAATAGTTTTTTTCATAGGCTATAAACGGAGGTGGTATAAGTATCTTGTACTTGAGTAAAAGTAGAAGCACTCAGATCTTGTACTAGAGTAAAAGTAGAAGTACCAGAGTGTAGGAATACTCTGTTACAGTAAAAGTCCTGCATTCAAAATGTTCCTCAAGTAAAAGTAGAAAAGTATTATCATCAAAATATAGTGAAAGTAGCGACAGTAAAAGTAGTCATTGTGCAGATTGGTCCATTTCAGAATAATATATATGATATGTTTTATAATGATTGATCATGAAAGTGTTCTCAAAGCTGGTAAAGGTGCAGCTAGTTTGAATGACTTTGTATACTACAGAGTAGCTTGTGGATTTACTCCAGGTGGAACTAAAGTCTGATTTAACACTTGATTATATTTCACATCATTCATCCACATCTGTAAAGTAACTAAAGGTATTAAATACATGTTGTGGAGTAAAAGTACACCATGTACCTCTGAACTGTAGAGGAGAAGAAGAACAAAGTAGCAAAACATTGAAATACTTAAATAAAGTACAAGTATCTCAACATTGTACCTAAGTATAGTACTTGAGTTTATGAACGTAGTTACTTTACACCGCTGGCTATAAAGATAGAAAGACTAAGCCTTGCACAGAGGCATGACATTTTTTTTTCTAAATGCTCAAGAGTGCTGCCAAAATGATAAACTGACTGCTACACAATTAAAATAAATGCTTTTCTACATTTCTATTAGATGTGACTCTTTAGCGTTTCTGTTATTATTAACTGCTTTAGTTGTTCTGACTGCTAAAATCCTCTGTTATTCCTAATTTTAAAGCCGATATTCCGTGGGTTCGGATCCTTGTCACCTTTTTCATACCTGATGAGTTTGCATCCCTGGTTGTTATTGCTACCCGGCTGCGTCTCAATCAACAATAAATCGTCATGAAAGAAAGCAGAAAAACCTGCTGCATTTTGTGTGTGAACTGTCCACATGTTGGTGTTCAAGTTTGCTGTCTGTTAGTGTAAAACGTTCTAAAACTGGTGTAAAATGTTGGCCTTTCAAATGAATGGAAAATCACGAATGATGCGCATGCATTTAATATGACGTTATTATATAAGACTTCTCTCTCTTCTCGTGTCCCTGTATCAGGAATTAAATTGTAACTAGTTATGAATACAAATTTAATTATAACTAGTAACAATTGAATTCCTGATATCATAAAAGGATTTTGAACTAGTTCAAATTGTATTTCAACAATTGAATTACTGATATCAGAAATGAGCATTTGAACTAGTTCAAATTCCAACTCCCATTGAAATGAATGAGAAAAACGATGCAAATCTCACTAGTTAAAATCGCATTTCTGATATCAAGAATACACATTACAACTAGTTACAATTTAATTTCTGATATAAAAAATTGAAAAGTGAATGGGCAGAAGCGTTGAAGCTTCAACGCATGCCGCTGTGTGGACGGGCCGTTACAGAGCCCCTCCTCCAACACACATGACCAATGAGGGCACGAGATAAGTTTGTGCACCAGGCACAGGTAGGCCATCCAGTTATTTTAGCCGGGCCGGCTCAGATGATTGGTCATGCTTTTTACAGTACCACGGCTTCCACAGATGACATTTTGTATGTATTTATTGTCAAAGCATTTAATGTATTTATTGCTATCGGGATGTTAAGAGCATTCCATGGAATATAACAAAAAGTGTTTCTGAAGTGAATTACCTACCCTACCTTTAAGTAAGTACTTGAGTAAATATGGCAACCGATTTAGCTTTTATTCATTTCTGGAGGATATCAAAAATCTATTCTTACTAGTAAGAATGCGAATTCCTGATATCAAAAATGCAATTCTTAC
>CALSBW010022797.1:0-10126 GCA_943590975.1 Lindbergichthys nudifrons | reverse complement strand
AAAAAATGATTAGCACATTGTCCAAATATTAATTAACAGTAGATTAAATACTAATTTATGTTAATAATAATAATAATAATAATAGCTTGGATTTATATAGCGCCTTTCATGGGACCCAAGGTCGCTTAACAAAGAAGAATAGGGCAGAAACAAACACAACAAAACAAAAGGCAGTCAGACAACCAGTCAGACAGACAAAACAACAGATAGATTTAGGGGCCAAAGGCCTTAGTAAACAGATGGGTCTTGAGGGCCCTTTTGAAGGTGTCAAGTGTGGGGATGTTGCGGATCTCTGCAGGGAGAGAGCGTTCCAGAGGATGTTCAATTATTTTGCAAAATGCACTGATTTGATCACAAATACAGACATGTAAAAAATGAAAGGAACATCTGAATAAATGGGTGCAGAACTGTAACAAATGTAGATGCTTCAATACAGGACAAAACACAAAATGTTACCCTTTCATTTTGTTCCCATCATTAACACTACTGTATGTGAGTCGAGCCTCTGCACCTGTATTACAACAGGCAATCACAGGAGAATGAATACTAGGGCCCGTTCTCATTTCATCAAATGTCCCTCCTCGACTCTTCGGTCCTCCGGTAGTGACCCGGAAATGAATTTTAGCACGCCATGTTGAAGGACATCTCATTTCTCGAAATGCACATCGAGGACCGAGCATCGAGGAGGCTCTCTGGAGGAGCTATAACCGATGATACACTGATGGGTCCTCCACGGTCCTCCTCGGCTCCTCCGCTCGCATCTCCTGTGGGCGGGACTAAGTCTCGAGGAGGGGAGTCGAGGAGGGGAGTCGAGGAGGGACATTTGCTGAAATGAGAACGGGCCATGGTCCTATCATTTATTTGCGATGGTGTTGTGATTAACTGCTGTTATAGTCTTATCAAAACAATACTGCAAAACACTCCTGTGCAAATATTTTGACTGTAGTGCGGTGAACTGGAAAACACATGGAAAATGTGACTCAAATGAACAATGAAAGAACTTGACACCAAGCCTTGATGAACCAAAACATGGCTCATGTTTGGTCCACCGTAAATTAATCATATCCATATTGATTTTAAACTATAGATACTGTAGCACTGTCTTTTCGAATGCAATCACTGCTCCTTGTTTTCAACTCAAGGGCACCTTGATCTATTTTAGGTTTCAGTACGCAGCTCTACTGTTTCCTGTTTTGATTTGAAGCATCAAAACAACACTCTTGCCCTCCTTAGGGATCCTAATGAATCTGCTCCGTCAGACACAGAGCGCAGACAGAGAGATTTAACACTGCCAGGATCTTTGCATCTGCACACGAGCATCCCTATTCATCACACATCTGCTGGGCCGCAGCATCACAGGGTGGTTAGGGAACAGCCATGACTACGGCCACTAGCCTGCTCTAAGCTGAGTCTGTAACTAAGTGTCTGGATAATAAATCAGAGCTGGGAAGAGAGGACAGAGCTGCAGACTGCAGCTATAGACCCAAACAGCTGGCTCCTGGGCCACTGAACTCCTGTACCTGCTCCTGTAACATCACTTCATTATGTTATTTATGGCCTGGCTCCAGACCAAAGGAGTCATCCATTTCAGGTAAATAAGCAATTTCCTTTTGGCTGGTTTCTTTTGTTTGGGAGCTCTTGCCATTATTGCTCCGTGTATTTATCTCCCTCTCTGACGTGCAAACACCTTTAGGTCTTATCCTTTACTGCAAGCTCATGAAAGTTTACGGGACAAGATAAGCATATTAACAATGTCTTTGTGAAAATGAAAAATGATTTGTAGGTTCATAAAATGGTACAATATCTGTTTCAATGGTTTTATTTTGTACTTATAAGTATTTGGAATGATTTGTGCTCAAATACACAAGATAAGAACCCAACTGTCCAACTTTAATTCAGACGTGGAGGCAGTGCAATGCTGTAAACACGATGCTGACATATCATCTGATTGATAAACTGTTGGCAAATATTTGTTATATACTCATTCAGCAGACAAGAAGCAATCATTTTGAGTCTTGTTTGTGGACAGCTTGTAAATTGAATTCCAAAACTCATACTTATTTTTATCCTATTTTGATCCTGGGGGAGTTATCTGTGGTTTTATCTGCAAAATAATCCAGTATAGATAGACACAAGCTAGTATCTTACTTATTAACTGTGTCTGCCGTTTGATGCTAAGCAGACTGTGTACAATACAAAATGCTATTGCTGCAAACCAGGCTGAGAAGGGCAATGAATCTGAACCTCACACAGCTGCCGCACAGAATAAGACAGAAGCATAAATCTAGGCACGCAAGCAATGCACAGACACCAGAGCAATACTACATTATTTACAGAGGAGGGGGGTCTAATATAGACTGATCTGCTACTGAAGGACAGTGTAAATCCTACAGCTCTACGGGGTATCATGAGGTTGCTGAAGGCTGAATAGTCATGAGGTTGATAATTATGCAGATAACTGCTGATCAGCTGTATAGATCAGCCCGGGTCACAGAGCTATGTGTGGATTACTTTGCAACACAATGTACAGATTCAAGAATAGGGTAAATGTCAAATAGATGCAGAATCGAATATACACCTAAATGATTAATCAAAAAGACAATCAACAGAATAATCAATAATAAATAGTTAATTGTCCTCTTTATGTTACAGAAAAGCAAACATAAATTGCTGTATGATTTGGAACATGGAAATTATTTTTTTATTATTACAATATGGTTTAAATGTTTGATTCCAAACCCTTTATACTACATCACTGACATATCATTATATTATATTATTATTATAGATATTAAATAATGTTAAAGTCTCTTAAAATGGCTTTAATGGTACATTCAACATGTATTAGTATTGTGATGACATGACTGAGATAGATGGCTCTTGCTTTTACATAATCATTTTAACACAAAATACACAAAGAAAAAGGTCTGCCACCTATTTGTCAATTAACAGTTTAGTTCATTTCATTTCCGGATATTGTTTCCTTAAGCCAAAGGTGTCATTATAAAGTGTAGTTCAGTAGTTTCTACTTAACTAGAACATATTTAATTTGCCATGATATAAAAGAAACAGAGAAGCTGCAAATGTTTGTCATTTTAGCCTGATAAATGGCTCTGGTGATTAAACCATTATCATAATCCTTGCTGATTAATGTCCTGATGATAAAGTAAAAGACTAATTGTTTTTGCACTAGTATAAATAGACACAGAGACATTAATTCACACACACACACACACACACACACACACACACACACACACACACACACACACACACACACACACACACAGGGAAAGACAGCAAAGCAGCAAAGCAGAATGCTCCATTTATTTTCCCATTACAGCCTGGCTGGTTCACTCTTCAATAGTTTTACATGCTGTTCAATCTCAGCTTGCTCACTTTTAGTGTTTTTTATCCGCTGTGCACATAAAAACAAAGATGTTGAGATTCCTATGGAGATGGAGATCATTATTGGAGTTAAAGTGCAGTTTTAAAAAAAGAACCTCATGTTCAAATATATCATGCATTAAATGACTTGGTAAACATACAATCTGCAATATTAGTTTAAACGTTGGCGGCCACTTATAGTGGGCTTTAAAGAAGATAATATACACTTTAGTATTGTCTTCATAAAGAATTGTCAAGATCACATATTTTATTTTTTTAGCAAAAGTAAAGTGACCAAGTGTGAGGCCACAGCATACGTCTTGTATTTCAGGGCTCATCACAGATGCATAATTGAATTGACTTGCATGGGTGAACTTAATTGCCTCCCGTGCCAATGAGCCCTGGCTTGGATGTCGGAGCACAGTGTGTATCGGCACATCTGACTTTTAAAGTAGCCGGCCACCGATCATAGCCCTCCTCGCACAGCCTGTATGGGCAGAATTTAACTAGGGGGTGATTCAAGACTAGTCAGCCACACTGTTTGAGTCACTGCACCCCGACAGTAGAGGACCAGGGTAAGGTGTGATTCACGAGCACTGCCTACTGCGAGGCTGAGCCTGGCACAACAACAAAAACAGCAACACACATGGACAACACAGCCACACACATTCACAGGAATGTAAAAATAACAAAAAACTGAAAAGCACACATCTTGTTATCTCTTTCTATCGTTCATTCTCTCACCCTACAAACACACCTACTGGTATGGACCAAGCTCACATTTAAATTCAATTTGGATGCTAAATTTACACTATTTTGTATCACTCCTCTAATGCTATTTATAGTGTTTGGGATGAGATCATATCCACCTGTCTTCTAGTTGTTTCCAAATGAAAATCAAACATGAAGCTGTGTCTCCATCTAGTGGTGATAAACGGACCCACACCAGAGAGCTGAGCAGTAGGTACACAGACAGATATGCAGCATTCAGATAAGCAGTGTACCTACAGTTAATATTTGGTGTCCTGTTTTTTGGTTGGTTGTACATAGAATCATAGTCTTTGGAAAACAGCTTTATACCATTTGAGGGCAGCTCTATATATTGCTAGTGCTAAGGTAATCCTTGTTTTTGGAATCATTCTCAATGATGTAGGTGGAGCCTAATCTATTGCCTCCATATGCTATGGATTAGCATAAGGAGGCTATAGAATCGGCCCATTTCTCTTAAAATTAATGACTACACCGCACACAATAATGTTAGTTTAGTATAAACCACAATACCTGAAAACAACAATGAATGAACCAATGAACAGACGATGTGTTAATGCATCGTTTGGTCAGCATACATTGTGTTGCAGAAGAGTCACCAGACATTATATTCTGCCCTCAGTAAGTAAGCATAAGAACCTGCCAGGATACTAACTTTACAACTACTGAACAGGATTCAACAGATTCCACAAAATCTGAAGATACGTCACGTATTTTGTGATTAAAACAAATATGAAATGGATTTTCAGTGGCTTCAGTCACTTGCTAGGACGGCTGTGGCTCAGTGGATAGAGTGCTGGACTTCAAACCAGGGGGTACCAAGTTTGAGTCCCACTTCACCCCAAATTGCTCCTATGATGGTCCACAGTACTAAATGTATGTAAGTCGCTTTGGATAAAAGCGTCTAACATGACAATAGCAATGACATGTAATGTTTTATACACTCAGATTTCAGTGTATTATGTACACCTATGTATAACCTTCAATGATTTATAGCAGGGCTGTTGCATTAGGCTCTTTAGTTTTATCTAGGTGTGCCATCTGATTGGCAACATTTTCAGATTCCTACTCCTTCCAGACAAACTGAATACATCATGGTTTCCTGCTGGATAATGAGATCACATGCACTATTACTGGGAAAGGCTATATGATTACCAGATTAATCCACTCACAGGACAAACAGAATCCCTGAGATCAGTCAAACACCTGCACTGGTGCACACAGATAGACAATAATTGAACGTCTAGGATGTATTAACAGTGTGGTTCCTGTATTACACACACACCCACATGCACCAGTCTCACAGGTAAGGCAGTGCCCCAACACATCCTGACAGATGAGAAGCACAGAGCAGGTGGAGGAGGAGTGAAGGCGAGCGGAGATGTGATCAGCGTCTCCTTTCATCATGATACCGCTCAGCAACAAGTCTCACACAGCTGAAGGAGGTAAGTACAAACTGAACACTAAATACTATGACTTCAACATGTTTTGAGACCAAACACTTCTTATTCTAATTGCCTGTTCAAATAATATCAATACTATCTACATTACAAAGCAGAATTACTTTAGAAAATGTTCACTTGCTGTGAATCTGAATAACAAAAGTGCCTAAATACTTAACTTCATCTTCAAAAAATAGGTAATCAAAATGGTTTTGTCTTGATGTGGGATCTAACATGATCGGTTGAAATGTGCTTAATTGTTAAGATCTGCTCGGCTGAACAAAATGAATGCATTATCTGTGATTAAGTGCAAACAGAGGCAGACATATTGGAGCCAATAGATCAACAGTGGGCAGGTTTCATTGTTCAGCAGACAGCAGCCGCTTCCTGGACACACTGGTGACGCTCAGAGACTATAGAGACAGCTACTGTAAACTCAAAAAGGCCCTGAGAGAGGGTGGGTGAACACATCACATGTAAAGTGTGCAGAGCAGGGCTTACAGGCACAGCCTATAAAACAGACTACGACCTACATTATTCTACAAGTTATTCTAATATTGAAAATAATATCTATGGCATCATAGAGCTTAATGTTCAGAAAGCACATGGTATAAAACATGTGATTACCAACCTTGCTTTTACAGAATTATGTAGTTTCATTTATGTGGAGAGAGAACAGGGTCACAATCATTTCTTCATGCATGTATTTAGACTGTTGCTAACTCCACAGTAGTATGCATTAAGTGCAAAAAAGTTCACAATAACGTGTTCATGAGTCAAATTAGTGTATTTACTGTAAATGAACATAGCTGGCAGGTGTTACATGCTGTATACGTTAACAGGAACACTTTAGCAGATGTGTTTGACTGGATTTCGTGGGTGTTAAAGCGCACTCGACAATTTTTTTTTAAAAGTAAATCTTCATTTACTTGTTAAAGCGAGTATTATTCATTTTATTATGCGGCATTGTATAATGTATTCCATTGCTCTGAAATCATTTTGACAAAGAAAAGTACTCTAGAAACATTTTAACAGAAAGCTTGTGTTAAAAAACATGAAGTCTGAAAGACATGGAGATACAACTAATCATTGAGGGTGCTACTAAAGATCAAACTGCATTACAGAACGTGTACTTACCAGTGTTTGTTCACCTAAACTAGGGACCTTATATTCAAACAGTCACTTGATTTTGATTTTTCAACCGATTCACAAAATAATATCTTTGGAATATATCCAAACACAAACTTTTGTTTAAAGTCCAATGTTTTTATTTCCTACTATCTGCAATATCTGTGCAGTGGTTGAGGTTAGTGAAAGTGAGTGGTTATAGGAAATAAACTATACAGTTAAGTTACGGTTACACAACCAGAAGACCTGATGCAAGTAAGGCAATAATGCTGATATGGTTTAATAATAAGAAATGAAAAGAAACTTTAATGGAGATCTCTCCACTCTCCTGCATAGGATTCAAAAGTGCTGCACGCCCGTCCACCACCCCATCCTTTATATTGCTTACTATAGTGCTTTGTTGGTTAGTACAGAACATTGGCATTGTACTGAAAATATAAGGTGCGGATTAAAATGTTGAAGTACTTCCTGATGATACTGGGCTCACAATATATATCTCCATTTTCAACACACATCAATATATTAAGAATTAAGTTGCATAACTGCCTCTACTCCCTGTCCTTAAATCCCAGAGGTGCTTCTGGAGTTCCTGAACCGGTCGACAGTATTCTGCAGCCAGTTTGAGAATGGTCGGTGGTACTGCTACATCCTCCTGGTTCTCTTTACCTTTGCCCTTCCTGTCGGGGTCCTGGGAAACATCGCAGCTATAATCAACTACTCCTGCTTCAGGAAAACATCGAGCACCAGCAATATTTTCCTGTTGAACCTGGCCCTGTGCGACTCCGCCTGGATCCTCACCCTCCCCTTCACCCTCTACTTTACATTCCAGAGGCCCCACCTCAAAGGCATAAATATATTCTGCCAGTTCAAAAAGATCTCCTTCAACATCAACATATACGGTAGCATCCTCTTTCTCACGCTCATCAGCTTCGATCGCTACGTCGGGACGGTGCATCCAATCAGCTCTCTCCGTTGGTGGGACGTGGGTAAAGCCAAACTGTGCTCAATTTGCACCTGGGTCACATTGGTACTTTCTTCCATACCTGACTTATTTGTAACTTTTGCTATTCAGAGAGACGAAAACATCAGTGTGTGCATGGACCACACCCAGGGCCCTTTTATCTTTGTCAAGACAATCACCATTATCAGAACAATCATAGGCTTCCTGCTTCCATTCAGCGTCATGTTGGCCTGTTACATAAAGACAGTTCGTGTTTTGAGGGGTCTCCCGAGAGGTAGAACGCATGCCGGAGGGAAGCCCCTTCGGCTCATCACTGCCGCCATACTAGTCTTTGCTGTTTCTTTCATGCCTTACCACGTTATGATCGTCACCCTGGTGTTCATGAGGATCAATAACCAGGTCACACCGTCTAATACCAACGTCCTGTACGCCACCTATGAGTTCTTTGAGGCCATATGCAGTGTGAGCAGCTGCCTGGACCCGGTGCTGTACATTGTGGCAAGTGAGCAGTTCCAGAGGAAGCTGCTGGCCTTAAAAAGAGACCGATACAGGAAGCTGTGCTGCAGAGCCAACAGGAGGGTCGGGGTGATTGGGTGAATCTAATGCTTGAATGTTTTACTAGTTACCTTGTTTGTGTCCTTGTTACACCTGTACCACTGGAAGATATTAAAGGGAATATTATGATGACCTGTGTATGCTGGTGAATTGCACTGTTATGGAACTATAATAAGTAGAATAAGAGTAAATTAGCATTGCATTCTCATTTGTGCTTTACAATTGTACATACAGTAGTCTGAACACATGTAGGGTTGCAACTAACACCATTTTCATTATCAGTTATTCTGTTTAATAGTTGCTTGACTAACAGTATTGTCATCAATATATTTAAGTAACAAATGCCCATTATAATTCTGGCTAAAGTGGATATTTTCATTTTGTTTTTTTCATCACCAAAATAATTTAAACTTTTAAATATCAAACAGCAATTATCAAGATCTCATATTCGCTGTCATCGCTGAATGTTGGTTATTTTGGTTTAATTGATGACAAAAAATGATTAGCACATTGTCCAAATATTAATTAACAGTAGATTAAATACTAATTTATGTTAATAATAATAATAATAATAATAGCTTGGATTTATATAGCGCCTTTCATGGGACCCAAGGTCGCTTAACAAAGAAGAATAGGGCAGAAACAAACACAACAAAACAAAAGGCAGTCAGACAACCAGTCAGACAGACAAAACAACAGATAGATTTAGGGGCCAAAGGCCTTAGTAAACAGATGGGTCTTGAGGGCCCTTTTGAAGGTGTCAAGTGTGGGGATGTTGCGGATCTCTGCAGGGAGAGAGCGTTCCAGAGGATGTTCAATTATTTTGCAAAATGCACTGATTTGATCACAAATACAGACATGTAAAAAATGAAAGGAACATCTGAATAAATGGGTGCAGAACTGTAACAAATGTAGATGCTTCAATACAGGACAAAACACAAAATGTTACCCTTTCATTTTGTTCCCATCATTAACACTACTGTATGTGAGTCGAGCCTCTGCACCTGTATTACAACAGGCAATCACAGGAGAATGAATACTAGGGCCCGTTCTCATTTCATCAAATGTCCCTCCTCGACTCTTCGGTCCTCCGGTAGTGACCCGGAAATGAATTTTAGCACGCCATGTTGAAGGACATCTCATTTCTCGAAATGCACATCGAGGACCGAGCATCGAGGAGGCTCTCTGGAGGAGCTATAACCGATGATACACTGATGGGTCCTCCACGGTCCTCCTCGGCTCCTCCGCTCGCATCTCCTGTGGGCGGGACTAAGTCTCGAGGAGGGGAGTCGAGGAGGGGAGTCGAGGAGGGACATTTGCTGAAATGAGAACGGGCCATGGTCCTATCATTTATTTGCGATGGTGTTGTGATTAACTGCTGTTATAGTCTTATCAAAACAATACTGCAAAACACTCCTGTGCAAATATTTTGACTGTAGTGCGGTGAACTGGAAAACACATGGAAAATGTGACTCAAATGAACAATGAAAGAACTTGACACCAAGCCTTGATGAACCAAAACATGGCTCATGTTTGGTCCACCGTAAATTAATCATATCCATATTGATTTTAAACTATAGATACTGTAGCACTGTCTTTTCGAATGCAATCACTGCTCCTTGTTTTCAACTCAAGGGCACCTTGATCTATTTTAGGTTTCAGTACGCAGCTCTACTGTTTCCTGTTTTGATTTGAAGCATCAAAACAACACTCTTGCCCTCCTTAGGGATCCTAATGAATCTGCTCCGTCAGACACAGAGCGCAGACAGAGAGATTTAACACTGCCAGGATCTTTGCATCTGCACACGAGCATCCCTATTCATCACACATCTGCTGGGCCGCAGCATCACAGGGTGGTTAGGGAACAGCCATGACTACGGCCACT
>CALSBW010022786.1:71102-84510 GCA_943590975.1 Lindbergichthys nudifrons | reverse complement strand
GGAGGAGCAGATTGCGAGTGAGGTGCCTGTTCTAAACGAACTATTACAGCTGTTATAAAGCAATAAATAAAAAGTCATGAAAGAGATAAGGAGGAGAAAAGGTACAACAACATACAACTATTTTTTAAATCAATAAAAACATTTTCTAAATCCATAAAAGCATTGGGAGTCATGTCGTTACTTTGTTGAGAATGTGGCCATGTAATAAACGGGATAATTTGCAGCGACTTGGTCATTGTGGGGAAAAAGAACACCCATCCTGATCGTTTCAATGAAGTTGAATACAGAATATTCATATTTGTCAGTGATTTCATGTCAATTCGGCGAACATAAACATAAATGATCGTGGTGAAGATGATGATTAAATTAGGATTAAAAATCGAGAGCCGGCTGCATTTCCTCTCGTTCGTTTTTTTCGACTAAACAACATTATTTCGTTAAATAACAACATGGTGATGTTTTGTAAATGATTACATGTCTTATTTAGCACAGACTTTGATCCTATCCGTGACATATGGATCTTAACAAAGATCCGCTATACATTAGTACCAGACATACTGTACATCCAGCGTAATGTATCGAAGTTGATTTCACATGAGCCCCAGTGTGGAACCCCACTGCACCTCCTGGTGGATCAATGATCCATTGCAGCTGGCTTCACAATAATTACATTTATCTATCACGGGGGCGGTATCAACTCTGACTGGGGGCCGGCTCTTCATCACGGGCCGATCACGGGCCGATCACGGACCAATCACGGACCTCGCGTTTCAAACTGTCTGAAATAAGACGCTCCATCTGTATGAAGGAAAATTGCTATGAAAGAAGAAATACGTCCCATAATTACTTACAAAGCAAATGTATTGTTGTTCAACATAAGAACAATGACTGAACATAACAGCATAACAGTACAGAACTGTGTTAGCCAAAAAGTGTGTATGTGTCTGTGTGTTAGGGCTGTGCAATTAATCGTATTTTAATCGCAATTACGATTTTGGCCTGCCACAATTACAAAAACAACATAATCGAAAAAATGCTAGGTTGTGACAATGAACTACAACATATTTTATCTAATTCATTTTAGTCTAATTTATTTTTAGTTATCATATTTATATATGTGTAGTAGCTTGTGGAAGTGCGCTCCAAAATATTTGTTGATCTTGTTTATTGGTATTTATTATTTAGATATTATTTATTTAAATGTATCATTTATTTATACATTCATATACGTTCAGGGTAATCAACAGTTACAAATATACTGTTGAAATGATTATTTGTTTTAAAGTTCAATAAATGGATGTTTACAAAGTCAATGAATAATCGTATTTAATAATCGTGATATCAATTATTGACTAAAATAATCGTGATTATGATTTTTGCCATAATCGAGCAGCCCTAGTGTGTGTGTGTGTGTGTGTGAGAGTGAGTGAGTGAGTGAGTGAGTGAGTGAGTGAGTGAGAGAGTGAGAGTGAGTGAGAGTAACAAGAGCTATATGCAGTGCTCTGCTGCCTTGGCTACAATCTTTCATCGTTGCTGTTGTATGATTGGTGTTTAACTATGGTATTTAGCGTCTACAGCCCCTCCGCTTTTAGGGTTGACGTCGAAGACACAAACGTCACCCGGAGGTCCCCCGGTGTTGTTGCGGGAGCTGCTACACTAGCTAACGTTGCACTAGCAAAACAAACGCTAATTTATTTTGAAAAAGGTGCAGCGGGCTTCAAACACGTTCCCCTCCACTGGTTTCAACCAAGCACTAAATTCGATGTTTTCCAACCAAATATGGTTGAACTTACACTTCCCCATATTTATTTGTAAGTAGATTCGAAGAGACATGAGTTTCTGACTGCCGCTAGCTGAAGCTTGGTTGCTAGGTTACTAGCTGGGTGTTCTCCGATAAGGGGCCGGGGGAAACAAAGTTAGTGATGACTGGTTCCATGTTGATTTATTTCAATACAAATTGTTGGGGGGAACTGAAAGGCTATTACCGTACAGGTTACTTTGCAGCCCGGACATTTCCCCCAAAACACATTTTAGACGCGATCGCCACACAGAAGTACCTTTCAAATCTCATCATTTTTAAGACCTTCTAAATTATATTTAAGACCTTTCTTATTTTTTTGGTCATATTTAAGACCTTTTTAAGGCCTTAAATTCAGATTATCAAATGTAAGACTTTTTAAGACTTTTTAAGACCCCGCGGGAACCCTGTCAAATACAGATTATTTCATATGGGCTCTGTTCTTGGTCCCCTCCTCTTCTCCTTGTACACAAACTCGCTCGGATCGGTCATTAGCCCGCATGGTTTTTCATACCACTGCTATGCTGACGACACCCAATTAATTCTGTCCTTTCCCCGCTCAGAGACCCAGGTCGTCGCACGCATCTCTGCTTGTCTAGCTAACATCTCTCATTGGATGTCTGCTCACCACCTCAAGCTCAACCTTGACAAGACTGAACTGCTTTTCCTTCCGGGAAAAGATTGTCCCACTCTTGACCTAACAATCAACATCGGCACCTCTGTTGTTTCCCCGACTCAGACTGCAAGGAATCTGGGTGTGACCCTAGATAACAAACTGTCCTTCACTGCAAACATCGCTGCTACAACCTGCTGCTGCAGATACACTCTTTACAACATCAGGAGGATACCTCCCCTCCTGACCCAGAAAGCAACGCAACTTCTGGTCCAGGCTCTCGTCATCTCACGCCTAGACTACTGCAACTCCCTCCTGGCTGGTCTACCTGCATGTGCCATCCGACCTCTGCAGCTCATCCAGAATGCAGCGGCTCGTCTGGCCTTCATCCTTCCAAAGAATTTCCCACACCACACCATGGGCGCCGTAAGCGGGGGGGCCAGGGGGGCCATTGGCCCACATTTTCGCAGCGGCGGATGCCGTGGAACACTGTACAAATCCCGTTTCAATAATTCCCCTCTACTCTAAAGTCGCATCTAAAACGCGATCTGATATAGCTGTGTATATTTTGTTATGTTTGATTGTTATATTCAATCTCATTAGTTACAGGCATTTTTTAAGCTTATAAAGGGAAGACGACAGCTCGCCTCTCACTCGCCACTCTGCTGTTCCACGCGCCACATAATCATAGATAACACGGCAGGGTCCGTTTACAGTTTGTTTTTATCTGATTTCAAATAAACAAAGTCTTGGCTTTCACAATATTAAACTTGTTTCGGCAAATTCAGATGATAAATACAACTTTGAAGCTTGTAACGGCATAATTACAAGCGGAGAACGGAGTAACTTTACGTCAGTGCAGGCATAACATCCGGTGTTTCTCGTGAGTGGTTTCCCCGGGAAACAAACACAATACACACAAACGCAAAAATAAACAAACACACACACGTATATACACACACACACTCGCGGGCTTCCCCCAGACCAGTAATCCAAACGAAAATATCTTCCCTTCGTACTATTTTGATTATTTGCTCCGCTAATAATCAATCAGATTGATCCAGAGAAGAGGAAACTTTAAAGGCCTTTTTCTCAAAATAATGACTCTGTAACAGTCATTATATAATGTGACATATTTTGCTTAAAGGGCCCATGTCATGGCCATTTCCACTGATCATAATTACATTGTTGAGGTATACTAAAATAGATTTATACTGTGCAATTTTCCAAACTCACATTGGTTTCGCATACAGCATCTCTGTCAAGCATGTGTATTCAGCAGTATTCACTCTCTCCACTAAACGACTCGTTGGAGCTCTTGCCCCCCCCTCCCTGTGAGCCTAGTGTGCTCCGATTGGTCAGCTCGGCCACTCTGTTCTGATTAGTCAACCACCAGAGAGGCTCCGCCCATGTCTAACAGTGCTTTTCCCGGCTGCTCTCAGCGGAACATCAGTCTTATCATGGCGTCGGTACAGTCGATATTTTATACGCTAACTAACCGAACTGTACCTACAACTGTTGTTATAGAAGAGTGTGACGGCCCCAGGGCCTTTGTCTTACGATGGGGTGGAGCTGAAGAGGCTAATCAGTGCGATCACGGACACCTGCCCGGAGCCCCTCTCTCTCTCGGCTCAGCGATCATCTCCCCTCGACCACCTATCTCTGCATTTACCACAATAAATGTGCCGTGGTTTTGTAAACTCGTGTATGTCTCCTTGTCTTTCCGTTGTGGCCTACGAGCCGGTGATAACGAAGAGTAAGTTATTTGTACCTGTTATAAACTACTACCGTTTGATGATAAATCAAATCATGGTTTGCTATATATGAATGATATGTTATAGGAGCAAATAATTCAGGGAAGAAAGGATAGGCCTACTAAGTATTTCCATTCAACTTTATTTTTTAGAAATGTACAAAATGAACGTAAATATACATATATACACGGTATATCATCCATTCCTCCCCGCATCTTGCCTGGGCGCAGCCGAGGACGAGGCCTCAGTGTGGTAGTCCCGTCCCCGTCATGTATTGTCCGGCAGGATCTGGCTGGACGAAATCAAATGCAAATCACAACATATTAGAGAAACTTAGTTGTTTTAGATTCGTTAGTAGTAGTTGTGGTAAGAGTGTGGATCTATCTAATCCATCTAATGAACAGCTTGCCAGCTAATATGCTAACCTAGCTTTGTTTACCTTGGTAGCTAATGTTAGCGCGGAGGAACGGCAACTATAATGTAGAGTAATACAACTATTATGAACAAAAGCTAGTGGTTCATATTAGGCTAGCAATAACGTGTTTATAATTGCAATCTGATACGGGTAGTCTGCTACGTTCGGTCATACATTGTAACGGTCATGAATACATTGTTTTTGCGCTAGCATGTATAGCTAGCCTCGTTAGCTATATATGCAGTATGCACATGTACTGTCACAATGCACGGCAAATCACCCGGAGTATACTGTATGCGCTGGGCTTGTTTAGTGTAATAAAACCACTATGAACAAAAGCTAGTGATTCATATTAGGCTAGCAAGAACGTGTTTTCCAGAGCAAACCCATGTAGCTCCGTTGGTTAGCTCGGTAGCATAACACCCTACGCCAGCAATAATGTAAGTACGTTTCGCGACTGACTGTACGGCAAATCACCCGGAGTATACTGTCTATGAGTATTTCGTGTGTGAATGCAGACATTCTCCTGCTATGAGATACATGTACTGTATGCAAGGCCATCTGCTGATATTAGAGTTGATATATGGAAATGTTAGCACAGTTAGCACTGTGTCAATAGCTTAGCAGTCCGACACAGTTTATACATTTAAACAGTCTTGTTTGATAAATACACAAATAACAATGCAAACTTACAGGTTGTGTACCCGAATCTTCCCCTGCTCCAAACGGTCCAAACAAGCTGTGCATATCCGGCCTCAAACTGGGCAATGTTTTGGAAGCTTTCGTCTGTGAAATGCCGGTTCTTCGAACCTCTGAAGGAACAGTGTTAAAAAGACATTTCAACCACTTCGTCGTGGTTCTTGCGTCGGTAGGACAAACAGCTCACATTTTCCCTCACATTTCAGGAAACAGGTCCTTGGCTGTGGCATGACTGGATCGATTGTGAACTGAACCAGAGCTTCCAACAGTAAATGTTAGGCTGGCAGAGGGTGCGGCCAGCGCCGCTGGGTGTGGCCATAGCTCTTCGGGATTGGTCCATTTCGTTCCGGGTACCGCATGACATCATGCGGTACCCGGAAGAATCAAATGGGCAGTGACGTATCTCCAACGAGGCGTTTTGGGGAGGTATTTTCTGTGTTAGAGTTTTACTCGCTACAGGTTGTACTTTGAGGGTTTTGACTCTGCACACCGTTTACATGCATAAAAACCTTCATAACACACAAGGGGACGGGTAATAACCGGAAAAGCATGACATGGGAGCTTTAATATTTGGAGTAGCCTACAACAACAATCCTGATATCATTAGAAAGCTATGAATCTCCTCTTTCCAATAGTGTGTACAACTCAAAATGTGTCTTCGGGTCAATGCGACTGATTTCGATGGAGCAGGTCACTTTGCATTAGGTAAAATAAAGCAGGCAGACATAACAGGAAAAATATGTACATTTTAACCCAATCAAATAGGACATTGTCACACCATTCAAATGTATCCATGTAAATTACAACCAATAAAAAAGCTTAGATTTGTTTATTTGTTACGTTGTTTACTTTATTTGTTACGTTGTTCTGTGTGTGTCAGCTGTTAACCTAGATAGAAAGAATAAATACACTTGCAAACACGTCAGAAGAACCAGCGCAGAAGAAAACTAAATACAGTCAATCTAAACTTAAATTAACAACTGGAAGGTCACATCCCTGACATCCACGTCTCCGGAGCCTGGACCTTGTTGGAGTTGAACACTTATCTGCCCTCTCCGCGCCGTTCGTTGAATGAGGCTGGTCTCTATTAAATCAGAAAGGAATTGAAAACACCGGAATCAAAGTTATAACAATTATCTGAGTTTACTGGTAGAAAATAGAACAAATCAACAGGTTTTACAGAGTACTCCGGACTTCAGGTTTTGGTGATGCCATGCGGATAAAGGTGTCAGGACAAACCAACTCATAAAACAAAAAGCAATTGACTTTAAGTTTGTGATGCCATGCGGACACATATATCAGGACAAACCAACTCACCCAACCAAAAAGCCCTTTTTCCTTCAAAAACAATAGTATTCATACTTCATTTTGGGGCGGAGATGTGTTGACTTGTTCCCTCCCCCTTTTATTCGATAGCAAACTAGAGAGCCCCTGGGGAGGAACTGTGTAAACTGCTCACCTCCCCCAAGTGTTCTTACTGGTTGGATTCACATCTGGTCGGGTTCAATCAGAGTTCTAGCAAGAAAGTGAGATCCTAACTTCCCCCAGGTCGAAAGTCAACGTTTATCTCTACCTTATCTTCACCACATTCCCTTCTCATGGGGGTTTTTCACATAAACTACCCCTCCTCCGACATTTTAACTTTAGTGCACCCATAAAGTAAGGGGTCCATAATGACCTTAAAACCAACCTCTGTATGTTGGGGTGAAGGGAAAATGTGTGTGTATAACACAAGATCTCTGGGTCAGTGAGTTTAAAAGTGAGAATAACATTCCTATTATCAAAACCCGTTGTGATTACCTAAAACAGTTCAATCAATACATGTTCACTTAAAATACAATTCAAAACAATACATGTTCACTAAAATACAATTCAAAACAATACATGTTTGCTTCAATACAGTGTAGAATCATATCTTTTTACTTCAACCTTCATCAATCATAGAAACAGCGAAGCCAGATGAACCCAAAAGCATATGCAGATTTGCTGCTGTCAAACGGCTTGTAACTTTCTCAAACTGTGGAGATGATAGCTTTGTTAATATCGGAGTTAATAACTGGAAAAAGTGCCCAAGCCTCCTGGACAGCCACGAAAAGTCTCATTTCCACAGAGTGTATTAAAAAAAAGTGTGCTTTCTTCAGTCAAACACCAGTCAACATACAGCTTGTCAAACAACAGCGTATTGAGCAGGAAAAAAGAAGAGATGGAATGATGGAGCAACTGCGCTGTCTGCAGTTTCTAACCCGACAGGGCCTAGCAATCAGGGGGCATGCGGATAAGGAGAGCAATTTCCAAAAGAACTCGTTGCTGAGAAAAACCCCACTCTGAAAAGCTTCATGCTGTTGTAACAAATACTTTGGATGGTGGCTTAAAGCCCCCCTCCGCTACACGCCGTTCGTTAGATGAGGCTGGTTATATTTAATAAAGAAGGAATTCAAAACACCGGAATAAAGGTTATAACAATAATCACATTTTACTGGTAAGAAACAAAACACGTATACAAGTTTACAGAGTACTCCGGACTTCAGGTTCTACTGCTGTGCGATACAGGTATCGGGACCAGCCAGTCAGCAACAGGAAGCATTTTACATGCAAAAACAACAGTATTCATATTCATATTTTGAGGACGGAGATGTGTTGACTTCTTCCTTCCCATTTTACTCCGAAGCGAATCAGAGTCCGTGGGGAGGAGCTGTGTGAGCTGCTCACTCCCCCAGGTGTTTTTACTGGTTGGATTCACTTCTGGTTGGGTCCAATACAGCGAATCAGAGTTCTGAGAAAAAGTATGTTTTCTTCTGAGCAGCGCTTGAGATTCGGAAGTTCACAAGGACAGAGTCAATCTTATCTCTGCACCGATATTCACTCCTTTACTTTCCCAAGGAATATTTCACACAAACTATTCTTTCCCAGACAACCAAACATTGTACACAGATATATTGATGCCCAGAAAGAACCTTGAAAATAATATGGGTGTGTGCTGGTGGAAGGAGGTGTATGTGTGTGTAACAGGATCTCTGGGTCAGTGAGTTGTAAGTGAGAAGACAATATCTATATATGGGATTACTTAAAACAGTTCAAACAATACATGTTTACTTCAATACAGTTTAGAACCATATCTGTTTACTTTATTGCTCACCGGGAAGTATGCATCATGAGACAATTAATGAACTTATAAATCTAATGTATCGGGAGTCTCTCACCACTATATTAACTGAAATGTAAAAGCAATGCAAAACATGCAGTTATTGTGCTTCCAGCAAACATCCACTGATAAACTGCAATGTTAACAACCTCATGATAACCTCATATTTTTTTAACTTAGGATCTACCTGTGTTTAGTCTAGAAAAAGGTAAATGTGTGCATTTTATTATAAAGTTGTGTATATTTACAGACTGTTGCAAAAACTAAGAAACTTATAAACATCAGGTTTAAAACTAAAAGATCTTAACAAAAAAGTAACACAATTAGAGATGTTTGGAGTTTTATTTTAGTTATTAATTTACATTTTTTGTCAAAGAGATGCTGATTTGATACTGTTGATACAGTTACGGCATTTCCTGTTTCTGCTGGAGAGAGGGGAGTTTGTCCCAAAGCTTGCCGCTCTATCTACTCCCTCCATCTGACAGGAGGGAACCTCATGTGTCACTCCACGGAGTTCACTCCGTCACGGAGGGGGAGTGTGTAGGGGTAGGGCGTGGTTTGGGATTGGGCCATACACACGCACTTTTTTGGCCCCCCCCACTTCTAAAATGAATCCGCCGCGCCTGCACCACGCCGCTCCTCCGCTCACTTCACTGATTTCCAGTAACTGCTAGAATCCACTTCTACATTGCGTACAATGCTGCGAATGGATCTGGCCCTTCCTACATCCAGGACATGGTTAAACTGTACACCCCAGCACGTGCACTCCGCTCTGCATCGGCCAAACGGCTTGCTGCACCTGCACTGCGAGGGGGACCCAAGTTCCCATCAGCAAAAACACGTCGGTTTGCTATCCTGTCTCCAAAATGGTGGAATGAGCTCCCCATTGAAATCAGGACAGCAGAAAGCCTACACATCTTCCGGCGCAGACTGAAAACTCATCTCCTTCGACTCCACTTCGAGGGATACAATTACTAACAAAGAATTACTAACAAAGCACTTATATACTAATAAAGGACTGGCTTATCTAAAGCCAGTTGAGTAGCACTTGAAATGTTTTGGCTCTATGAAACCTAATGTACTTATATGATTCTGTTTTCTTCAAGTTTGTATCTTCTAGGTCGAATGCACTTATTGTCGCTTTAGATAAAAGCGTCAGCTAAATGCAATGTCATTTCAGTTAATCTAAATGCACCTTAATGTTTATTTTATTATATTTTGTATTTATTTGAGTGAAATTCACAGTTTAATAATAATTAAAACTGCGGTCACAGAAGTGCGCGCAGTGATGAGCGGGCCCTCGCGTCCGTGCGCCTGTCGGGGAGGGCGGCTGGTCGTCCCGGCGTCAAGCAGATGCGCGCGAGTCCTCCGAAATGAGCCGTTCGTCATTTGGCAAATGTTCGCGTCCCCGACTCCCAGATCCTCCGGCAGCTACCCGGAAACGAATGTCGGCGCGTCGTCTCAAAGGAAAACTAATTTCTCTAAAGGCTCGTCGAGGATCGATTATCGAGGAGGCTGTCTGGAGGAGCCGTAACCGAGGATACACTGATATAGAGGAGAGAGGAGTCTCTCTGGATGAGCTATAACCGAGGCTACACTAATGTAGAGGAGAGGAGTCTCTCTGGAGGAGCTATAACCGAGGGTACACTGATGTATTCTCCGGAGTCGATTTCAGCCAACAGTGATGTTTAAAAGAGGCGTGACGCATGGCTGGACTTATGTCAACAAAGAACAGCTCTGCAAACTGTTCCCGTTGTGATTATAAGTTATTTAAGAAGATCAAATGTGCATCAGACTTGTCTGACCCTCCACCGATGCTGTATACGAAGTTTGGTGTTGAAAAACTGAACATTTAAATGTAAGTGAATATTTCACTGTTTTGAACATTATGCTAATTTATTTTTTTTTAAATGTAGGCGGAGCTTAGGGTTCCAAGAGGATTATTTGTAGAGCAGGTCCACCCGGATATGTGTGCAAAATGTCAGGTCATTCGGAGTTACGGTGCGACTTTGTAAATGTATTCCGAAATGGGATTTTGATAGGTGGCGCTAGTGAGCAGGTTGGAATATTTAACCCATTGACTCCAGAATATTGTAGTTTTCACCAGTCCTGGCGTCCGTGCAAAATTATACAACTTTGTAAGCGTCCTAAAGGCCTCAAAAACACGAAACGCCAGCAGAAAAATAATAATACCACGAAGAACAATAGGTTCCTCGCACTTTGTGCTAGGACGCCATTGGGTCCTAGCGCTCCGTGCTCGGGCCCTAGTTAAAAACCCAAAACTAATATGTTATGTTTTGTGAGTACTAGTACAGTAAAGTTAAAATACAGATTATTTCAGTTCATCAAAATGCTGCACCTTAAAGGTGGGGTAGGTAAATTTGAGAAACCGGCTCGAGATACACTTTTTGTTATATTCCATGGAATGCTCTTAACATCCCGATAGCAATGAATATCTTAAGTGCTTTGACAAAAAATCCATAAAACAATTTCATCTGTGGAAGCCGTAGTACTGTAAAAAGCACGACCAATAATTTTAGCCGGCCCGGCTAAAATAACTGGATGGCCTACCTGCCTGTCAGAGGGGCCCTCATTGGTCATGTGCGCGTTCGTGTGTGTTGGAGGAGGGGCTCTGTAAGGAAGTAGCAGATTTCTTCCGGCTGTGTATTTTCAAATTCTACCGCACTCTAGCTGGTTTCTCCAAAATTACCTACCTACCCCACCTTTAATGTTTATTTTATTTTGTATTTATTTGAGTGAATACATTATTCACAGTTTAATAATAATTAAAAACCCCCAAAAAATATTTTATGTTTTGTGATCATTTTGTCGGCTGTACCGAAAACGTACCGAACCGTGACCTAAAAACCGAGGTACGTACCGAACCGAAATGTTTGTGAACCGCTACACCCCTAATATCTACGCCATGTAGAACGTGTCTTCTCTGTGTGTTGTGGGCTCTTCCACTGTTACTTCATGTACAGACTGTTTAAAAGTCTTTCTATTTGAATGACTGTAGCTGCGCGGTTTAGACTTGCAGCATTTGTTGTAGTGATTCACTTTTTCACAATTATGGCACTTCTGCCCGAAAGCTGGAGAAGGGTCTAGCTGCAGCCGCGGCCAGTACACGACACTACACGACACGCCCCCTACACGACACGCCCACCTGACACGACACTACAGTGGCTGAGAGACATTACCGTACATGGCAGATTAAAAGCGAATTGACGACACTGACGCTGACGCAAGGATATTTAAGGAGACATGAGGTTTACAGAGAACAGACAAACAATATGGCGCACCGAGTACAGGTAATTAACGTATTGTGGTTTTAGATATAATTACATACTATTTAGGTTCTCGTTTGTTTGTCGATGTGTGTAATTGTGTTTATTTTGCTAATTTGTATTTTAAATATTAAATGTAAAAGAATGGAATACATATATATATATATATATCTTAGCTCTTAGCTTGACATGCTCGACGTTCAGTTAGTATGTCAACCTAAGAGCTAAGATATATGTATATATTTTAGCTTGACAGATGGAACAATGCATGTACTCACATTTTTACAAGAATCTGATTTTGTGTAAGTTTTAAATATTCATTGAAGGTGTCTTTCAAATTTGAATGTTTTAAAAAAACAAAACATGTATTGGCTGCTATACTGACATGCACATATGTATAATTATATTATTATTTTAAGTGTGGTTTAAAGTTAAATGATATATAGTTATTGGGTAGAGCCAAGTAACCCAGGTGGATGCAATCAGGCCTCTGTTTTTAGATGGGGTTTGTGGCCATGCTGTAGGCCTGACATTTAAACCATAGACTGTATATATAAAGATGTAAACTAGCTGAAGGGCTTTCTGTTCGAACCACAGTGACATCTAGAGGTTGTTTCGAGCATAACATGTCAACCAAAAGGGTAGAGCTGGCTGAATCAGATGGAGTTAAACTTTTTTTTTTCAACAAGATATCAAGACACAAAATGTGCTCTACCGAATGGTGGCGCTGGCAGTTAAAGGGTTACCTTCTGAAAGTGAGGAAGTATGACCAGCTTTGTCCCATAGGATTATACAGGCCAGTCCATTGCTGCTTGTTTAAGGAGTTAACTATTTCCAATATTAAAGTCACTGAAATTGTATTCTATTTTATTCACCTATAGACAAACAACACAACACTCCGTGATGGAGCAACAAATTGGACTCGGACACCTTCCAGTGTCCATTTTGTGAAAGGACCGGGTCATACCCTGGTCTGATGGCTCATTTGCAGAGCCACCAGAGGGCACTTGTGAAATATGGAGGTAAGTACATCTATAATTCTATATGATCATTGTATACTTCATCACATTACATTACATGTTACTTGTTAGATGTGTTTAATGCCTCACACATTATGGATACATGTGTTATTTCTGTGCCCCAGGACATCCTTGGTGTAAATTAATTTTGAATTATAAATTGAACATTAAAAATGTGATTTATATTCAGGTTATGAAGTGTTAATAATGCTGGAAAAGTATCCTTATTTGGGGTAGGCACAATATGAGCATAATCACACATTCAATCTGCAAAAATTCAGTTTATAGGCAAAAATATTATTGTTAGTGACATGATTATTTATTGCTCTCGCACAAACACCTTGTTTCAAATTGCATATTTACAAGAAATTCATGTTTGTTTCTAGAATCCTCTAAACCACTTTCTGTCTCTTTTTTTAGGTTATAATTTTTATAAATGCCATCTCAAATGTGTGGCCAGCAGCCATTATCACTGTGGCTTTTGCCCAAGAATCATTGGGAGAAAGGAGATGTTTATTAGTCACTTTAAAAACTGCTGCACTGAACATCCAACTACGTTGGCGGCGGCCCCAGCAACCACAACGACTCCTCCAGTGATGGCCGCTCCAGTGATGGCTCAGACGGCCGCTCCAGTGATGGCTCAGACGGCCGCTCCAGTGATGGCCCAGACGGCCGCTCCAG
>CALSBW010022786.1:0-71092 GCA_943590975.1 Lindbergichthys nudifrons | reverse complement strand
CAGACGGCCGCTCCAGTGATGGCCCAGACGGCCGCTCCAGTGATGGCTCAGACAGCCGCTCCAGTGATGGCTCCGGCTGCTGCAGCAACATGGCACAATATTTCCACAGCTTGAATAGTGCCCCTCTGATTTTCCACATGATGTTCTGTTCAATAAATGTTCATTGAGGAAAACAGTATCAGTGTCTTATTGTATATTCATCACAGTGAATGCAGTGAATGCTGAACTTGCCGGACTTACTGGCCGCGGCTGCAGCTAGACCATATTGGAAAGCTGGACACTTTTCTCGCTGAGCTGCATGGCTGCCTCCGCAATTATTGCAGTTAGAGATGCTCTGGCAGTGAGCAGGTGACTGTGGCTTTGGCTGATACCTTCTGCTAGAAACAGGTCTCACTGCATCAACGCTGGTAGCTTGAACAGCTAGCGTCCTGATATAGCTTTAGCAAGTGTCAGTTCAGTGTCTCTCGAGAGTTTTTCTGAAAGAGTCATTGATTATACCACATACTATTCTGTCACAGATTAGTTCTTCAGCTAAGTCTCCAAAATGGCAACTTTTATCTTTTATCTTTAGATCGCTGATGAATGACTCAATGCTCTCACCTTGCTTCTGATTTCTTGAATGAAACTTCTGCCTTTCCATTGTTTTGTTATGTTGAGGGTGGCATATTTCACGGAATCTCCGTATCAAACAGTCCGGGTCCTCCCTTGATTCAGCTGGGGAGACCACTGCACCGTCGGGGCCTGGCGCGCGCCCGTCTTCTGACACCATGTAGAAGTTGTTGATACTTCTTAAAACATGCATGTGTGTATGTACAAGTGGTGGCTTTATTCATGACCACAGCATGTACAGTGAACATGTACATTGCATGCCGACTACCAACTGAATGCCTAAACTCCTATTACCTTAACACGTCACCGGGTGGGGCACTAGCTACAGTGGCCTACAAAGGATACACTTTAATCATATGAGAATGATCTACAGATGGGGTGCCATTTCAACTTGTGGGCACCAAGATATATGGATGCCACCAGGGAAAGGACCAACCCAGTCTCACGGCATTTCGTGTTATAGTCACGACATTTAATCTATTGATTCGTGTTCACCAACACGATTTTCCCCTTTTTTTCGTGTCACACAGAACGATTTTAAAAGCAATGTATTTCTATTGGTAGTGTGTTTCGTGCCTGCACCACGTCTTTTTGTCCGGTCGGGTCTTGGAAGACCGGAAGCTGTGTGATTCATAAAAACATGTTCTTACTCAATATCAAGCCACGATTATTGTTTTTCTTTTAAATCGTATAATGTTGGACTTTTGTTGTCATCCGTGAGGAAAATAAATGGGGCTCAGAGCCTCAGAATACTGAAATCTGTATTTTTTAAATCTTTTTTTCCTTCTAATTTGTTATTCTTTTCGAATTAACACACTGTTATTTACTCAACAATAACACACAATTATCCTTTATTTTATTTATTTGTTTAATTCTATTATCTGGCTTTTTTGGCAAATAATTGAATTTCAAAATAAAATAACCGGAAACAGATACACACCCACTGAACTGATTGCCCAAGATCCTCACCTATGGTTTAAGCTCGGTGATTGGATTGTTTAGCCGCAATGCACGTTGGGATATGGGGTTAATGCAATATGAAATCCGAAAAACATTTTAAAAAAAAAGAAGAAAATAATACTTTAATCCGAGTGTGCTTGCTTTTCTCTTTGAAAGTCATCACATAACGGCATAGAGTGGCGAAGTCACGCCCATTTACTTCCGGGTAATGGGACCTTATTTCGGAAAAATTATGCATTGAAGTCAATAGGGAGAGAAAACTTATCTTTCGATACCGTTTGAATTGTGCCATGAATTACACATATGATGTTTGTCAATCTTAAAAAATCATTTCCATGTAAAAAAAGTCACAGTTTGTCGTAAAACTGTTGAAATATAAGACTATGAAAAATACGTAACTAGAAAGACTACAAATCCCAGAGTCGCGTAAGTGATGTCACAATTGTTTTCCTCCACTAAGAGTCTATAGTGGAATCTATCTATATGGCGCTGGCTAAGATAAGATAACTTTAACAAGTTGCCTGTGTGCTTAGTACCAGGTTGTTATCATACCAGCAATGGGTCTTGCTCGTTCTTTCGCTTCCAGTCTGATGAAAGGACCAGGAGTGTCTGGATCAAGTTAGCTACCTAGCTAGTAGCTAGCACGTTAGTTAGCATTACAGCCATGTCATTTTTATTATCCTTAACATGAAGTAACATTAAGTAACCCAAAATGTTAAACAGTAAGAGTAGTAGTCATATTTCGTGAACCCTTTGAAGAGTACTGTCACCGGTGTGATCATTCTATAATACACACTTTAAGACCGGGGGAGAAATGCTAACGCTAACGCTAGCCTCTGCGATCTTTTCTACTTCATGCTATCTGCACAAATGGTTGACATTAAACATTAAAAAGACCAGTCAGTTCAGAGAGAATCAAAGGAAGGCAGGCAGGCAGCTTTGCATGACATTCTTCTGGACGTGTTGATAGTGAGGGTAGTCAATCGTTGTGTTGACAAGACAGTAGTGACGGCCATCTTGGTGACGTGTGTTGTTGATCAGAGATGTAGTTCATTGAGCGTTTCACACAAACAAATGTGTTACTTCACAGTTTTACGACACATCTTTTTTTTTTTTACTTGCAAAATTATCTTTTAAATTGACAAACATCATATGTGTAATTCGTGGCACAATTCAAACGGAATCGAAAGATAATCTTTCTCTCTCCATTGACTTCAATACATAATTTTTCCGAAATAAGGTCCCATGGAGGTCCACCGGAAGGGGAGGGACTTCGCCACTCTATTGTAATACACGGTTCGGCTGCATTAAATATTATTACACATCTGCCATAGTTATTTATTTATAGAGCCCTGATTAGAAGACCTTTGGACAAACTGGAAGAAATGGCGCCGAAACTGAATATGTGACGTGGATCATAAATATATCAGCAATTAAACAACATTGTAAATGACGTAACAAAGTTAGCTTAATTAAAAAAGAATAACACAATTAATGTCATAGTTCAATTAGATAAATAAATACTTTATTTCATGTTATTTTATAATCGTTAAATATGGCATGATTTAATACAGTTTGTTTTACATGTTAAACCGATATGCGTATGTGTTTCTTGTTTCTTGTGCCTAGGAACTGTTTGTTCATGTGCTGGTACTGCGTGTTTTGTTGATACACTGGACAACTCAACGTAGTTTGACGTCTGTATTTGAAGCTCTGCTGAAGTCTGTGATAAAGTTTTAATTTGACAAAGTTATACAGAAAAGGAACTTTAAGATTAATCTCCTTTCACGACAAGCGGCCAACGAGTTCTCACGGCGTAACGGAAGAGGGGAGGCTACAGGATGAAAACTCCAATAAATAAATGCCCGTTTTAAAGAACTGACCTGTGTCTGTGTCGTGAAGAGAGCTACAGTGAGAACTCGCCTGCTCAGCGCGGGTGGGAAAGACAATGAGACCGGAGCGAGAGACAACGCTGCTTTCAAGGACCATCCAGCACATCAGAGAAGCAACGCCAGCGGTGCACTGTCGGCATGACGACCGCAAGCTACGGTGATTAGACTGTGTCAAAGTCGCAACATTTCAGGATAAAGCCAGGAAGTGCTCTACCACATCCTTCAAGTTCAAGGTGGTGTGAGAAGTGGTTCATCTGGAAATTGCAAATAAGGACTCAGGTCATCTATGCTAAGCCTATATGCGGGTGATGAGGCTAATGTGTTGGTGTTCATGAATGTTACATGTCAAAGGGTTTAAAGAAAAAAGAAAATAATCATATAAAGTAAAGAAGTAGTTATAAGTTCATAATAAGAAAGAAGATATTATCTATAAGTTCAAGTTAAAAAAGAAGGACATTTTCACATCTTATGAAAGATATTAAACTTAAAGGTGGGGTAGGTAATTTTGGAGAAACCAGCTCGAGTGCGCTAGAATTTGAAAATACACAGCCGGAAAAAATCTGCCACTTCCTTACAGGGCCCCTCCTCCAACACACACGAACGCGGCGCGGACATGACCAATGAGGGCACGAGATAAGTTTGTGCCATAGACTGTATATATAAATGGACGTAGTGTCCGTGACGTCACCCATAGGATTCTGCAGTTGCCGAGAAGCCCTTAGTAGGCGGAGTCGGCCACTAACGGCTTGACAGTGACGTCAGAGTCTAACTCCCGCCTGCTCCAGCCTGATCCAAATAAGGGCAAAGAGGCGGAGCCGAGGCAGGACCTGCTGCCTCCGAACTGGAAGTAAACAGAGCTAGCTCAGGCTAAGAAGCTAAGCTAACATGAAATACATGCATACCAAGTTACTGCGTGGCACTTTGGTTTTGATAAAACAGTGTAGTTCCCCTATATAAACGTTACATTCATAATCAAACGAGACAATCTGCAAGAGAATTAGCTATTTTTTGTTATTCTTAATGCTTGTCATCACGTTAATAAAATAAAAGAAGTACCGATACATAGCAGAACAATTGTGGCGATGTTCAGCTTAATAAGCCTTGTTTAACATAATTTATTTAGCTAATACTACAGCGGGCTGCAGGCGAACCAAGTCCGCTCTCCAGTTATAACGCCGGACTCCACCGCCTGGAGCTAACGGAGCCGCAGGGGGCTCCGGGACCCCTTTTAACATTTGCTCCCGTTTAGCATTATGGGCGTCATATACTATAAAAGTCTTACCCAAGGCTGAATCATAAACTAAACTGTATATATATATATACACATGTATAAAGGGTTACGTCCTTAGCTGGCTAATAAGCTACATAACAAGCTAAGCTAACAAGCACACAAACACCTGCTAATGGGTTAACATGTATAATATTATCATTTTAGACTTCTTGGAAGTTCTGTTAGTACATTCAAGCGCACAGCACTACATTTTAATTGTCTGGTATTTGTAACAATATTCCCTAAAAGGCACAATCACCACAAACACGGCTAAAGGGTCAAGTACAGTAACTACAACTAACTAACGTTGTAGCCTAGCAGAGTAGACAAGTTGCTGTTAGCTGACAGTGAGGCACGTACCTGTCCAAAGTGACCACGCCCTAATTTATGCAAAATTGTTAAGACCTAATATAAATAAAAGGGTCGCGTTAGAAAACAATTCACTCACAGATTCATAATCATGAAGGTGGAATCTAACTATATCCATAATAATATTTATTGCATCCAGGGGTAGAAACATGTTTTTTTCTGCTGTAAAATTGGGCATTTTAACATGGGGGTCTATGGAAATTGCTCCTTTCTGCAGTCATCGCCTATCGGCCAATATATGAACTGCAGTTTGTGGCACTTCCGTATTGGCGTCCCGGCTCTTCCCCCGAGTTTTCCGCTTGGTTTGTGCACAAATGGAAGGCTGACAGGCAGGTAGGCCATCCAGAGGTCGTGCTTTTTACAGTACTACGGCTTCCCCAGATGACATTTTTTTATGGATTTTTTGTCAAAGCACTTAAGATATTCATTGCTATCGGGATGTTAAAAGCATGCCATGGAATATAACAAAAAGTGTATCTCGAGCCGGTTTCTCAAACTTACCTACCCCACCTTTAACCTGTTAAGCCCGAGAGACCCCGGTACCGGGGCACTGCCGCAACATCTTGCTGGAAACAGTGTCTGAGGGCATGTTCATTTAATAAAACTATGAATGTTTTATATCCATGTAACGGGAAGAAACTCATCTAACTGATCATTTTTTTTTTTTTTTTTAAAGAAAACCCACAATGCTAACACTGAGCCTCTGAATTAGCAACGAGCAAAACATGCTAACCCCTTACTGCACCGAAAATCACTCACAAAACCTTATTATTTATCTTTTCACCACATCCAACACATCGTGAGGTGACACAGAATCAATTGACACCGACATTACCACTGAATTATACGTATTTGTGACGTTATAAGCAAAAACGGACATCAAAACAGGTGACGCTAGGTAGCTAAAGATGCTAACATTTTTACCTTGGCTCTGTAGTCTCTCCAAAGTGGTCTTCAATGGCATTAAAACGATAAAAACGCTGTTGAAGTTAATCCATAGGTTAATCTAAAGAGTCTGTGTCCCTTTGAAATGATTTCTGATAATCCATAAGCATTAAAACTGCTTTTCCATTTCCAGATGTCAAAGCTAAAGATAGGTTCACTCTGATGAAAAATTACATGCGCGAAGCCCCCACCTTTTCTCTTCACAATGTGTGTGTGTGGGGGACTCCCCCTTCGATTCTATTGGCTCTAACGGTCAGAAAGAGGTGTCAACCATCAAAATCGAGCAAGGGGGGCCAGAGATATGGAAAATCCACCCAAATGACCCCAGAAGTGGTTTCTTTTTGCTAAATCTCTAAAAAGGTCAAATGTCACTTGTTTTGCATCAATCTTGATACAGGGTACTTATTATATGTTGTACTTTGGATTCCTAAAGCTTTTAGTCTACTAACCCATCATCCAAGGGTTGTTTTCACTATAAGTAAAAAAGAATTTTTGGACGGACACTATCATTTTCAGAGCAAGACTGGAAGCGTCACAGGGATGCTGGCTGCAGTTGATTGCGTGAAAAAAACGCTTAGAGTGAAGAGGTCTGATGAAAGCTTCCATCAGATGTATTCAAGGGCCTGTGACATGATCAGTGAAATGGGCATTGAGACCATCCAGATGCCTCACATCCGGAGACCTCCTAAGCGCTACACAGGAAATGCAGCAGCGTTCACACCAGCATCAACTGAAGAGCACTATAGAATAGAATTCTTCAAAGTGCTAGATGCTGTTGATGTACAGTTGACCAAGCGCTTTGACCAGAGCAGCTTTGATACTCTTAACAAGTTGGAAAGGGTGCTAGTCTCTGGAAAGGAAGATGTTGTCAGTCTTTACCCAGAACTGAATCGCAATTCACTGGAGGTGCAGCTGGCAATGTTTAAGCTTCAATATCCATTCAGCACCATCACTGACGCAGTAAACACTCTCAAAGCTATGCTGCTAGAAGTCTGTGCTCTCTTTACCCAAGTAGAGTCTTTGGTTAGACTTCTTCTTGTAGTGCCATGCTCCTCAGCCGAAGCAGAACAAAGTTTTAGTGCCTTAAGAAGGCTTAAGACATGGCTCCGCTCCTCCTTGAGTCAACGTCGTTTGAACAATGTGGGTATCTGCCACATCCACCAAGAAAAACTTGATCAAGTTGACATAGAAGAGATTTGCCAGCACTTTATCTCTGCAAATAAAAAAAGAAGGCATGTTTTTGGGGCCTTCATTTAGTCAAAGCAGTCTTTCCCAAAGTTAGGGTAAAAATTGGTCACGTACCTGTTTTTATAACATTGCCAATTGGCAGAGTTTTGTAATGTTCTTTTAAATTAAATGTCATATACATTTTAAATTCATGTGTTGTGTTCTTTATCAGTAGTTTTAAAATGTTGATGTTATGGCAATTCATGATGTATTTCTGTAAGTTTGGGTCCTGGGGAGACATCAAATTTCTCTTTTGGGTCTCGAGCTGAAAACATTTGGGAACCTCTGGTCTGATCTGATTGATAATTTGATAACATTAAATAAATTCATTTAACAGAAATTGCAACTGCATGCAAGCGATGCTTACATTTAAATAAATAATGAGTGTTTTTTTTTAATTAAAGACGGCTCTGAATTAATAATCAAATATATTTCTTTCTACTGGATGAAATTACAAAATGTACCCATAATTTTCATAAGAAATGCACCAGAATACAGGAAATCTACTATTTGTTTTCCCCAGCATCAACAAGTTAATTAAACTGTCTCTTACACTGCCTTTGAGCAGTGCAGTTTGTGAGAGGGGATTCTCTCATCTAAAGATAATAAAAACCAAGTACAGATCTCGTCTGTCACATGCTCGTCTCTCAACCCTGGTGCACCGGCTGTACAAGGTTTTGGTGAGTGTTAAACGAGTGTAATGTGTAACGTTAATGTCAGCTAGCTAACATTAGCTAACAAGGTGCACTCCCGTGTTTTGTTTTAGCAACTAGTTTTCTCGTAAAGAACTGCGTGATCACTGTGTATGCTGTGGATAACATTAGTGTTGGCAAAGACAAGGTACACAGAAAAGCATAGACACGTATTTTCAGTGTTCAAGTTTTACTCGCTACAGGGTGTACTTTGAGGGTTTGTGACTTTGCAGACCGTTTACATGCAGAAAAAGCTACATAACACACAAGGGGACGGGTAATAACCGGAAAAGCTTATGATGGGACCTTTAAAGGGCCCATGTCATGCTTTTCCGGTTATTACCCGTCCCCTTGTGTGTCAGTTTATGCTGCCCCAAAACGCCTCGTTGGAGATTTCTCATTTTCCATTGTTTACTTCCTGGGTACTGTGACGTGTGAATACCCAGAGGCCACACCCCATGGGTGTATAATAAGAACTGGATACAGCGTGGGAGGCGGGGCCTCATTCATTCCTATGAGAGTTGCTCATCGGCGCATGATGATAAAATGGCCCAACTTTTTAGAGAGCGAAATGTCACAGATTACCCGGCATGCCTGAGAAGTACCCGTATGTGCGCTCATAGCGCATATATATATATATATATATATATATATATATATATATATATATATATATATATATGCCCCTAAAACTGTAATATACCTGGCTGCTAAATCCTCCAAACTGTTACACTAGTGTGCGCTTGAGTAAGGCACTTAGTCCTTAGTTACTCCAGGGAGAATGTCCCTGTAATTTAGTGGGAATGCTGATACAGCATTCCAACTATATGTTATGCTACGGACAAAAAGTTTATTATTATTATTCCGTCCAATTATTTTGTCCGTCTTCTCCTCCCACATTCAACATCGCAGAAACTCCGTTCAAACATCAAAACGTTCAGCTCGGTCGGGAATCAATGGCTATTACTTTTATCATTCATAACTTTCATAATTCCAGAGATACATCCCATAATTCATCACATTTTTAACATGGAAGTCAATGGAGACATTCTTCAGACTTCAACAAATCTTCATGCGACTTCAACTGCTAACTGTTCATTCATACTTTCACTCAGAAACCTCATTCCAACTTTAAAATGTTACACATCTTTCTGACATTATTCGTGTAACACAACTGTTAAATCTGATTCTTACTTTTAGAGATATTAAACATTGTTCAGACCCTGTTAAAGAGGTTTTCTTCAGATTTTAACATTAACTAGAGTGCGTGATGTCACAGCTAGAGGGTAAGAAATCTTGAAATGTGCATTCATATATTTTTTTTTAAACTGCCATAATTCCCAAACCCTACATTCTTGAGACATAATTTTTCATGACAAACGTAGGAAACATCTCGTAGATTGAAAAATGACAAATAATTAAGCAAATATAATTAAACAAAATGCCTCGAGGGCATGAAGTGACAAAAACGTTCAACATGTCTCCATTAAAGCCCATTGTAATTTCAGGCAGATATTTCCTCACAGCAGCAGCCGCACACCTTTAGTTAAACTGCCAAAAAGGCCACATTATTAACCCGAAAGTACACAAAAATTACACTTCAGATACTCAACTTCTTTGACATGCTTCACGTTTTGAAATTTCACAGATATCTGTTATTGTTCTTCCACAAAACGTTCACATGTAAGAGGTTTATCTGTCATTCAGAACAATGCAAACCTTTGATCTCTTCATAGCTTGTTAGCTCAACTATAAACACCTATGTAATGGAACACGATGATGTCATCACTCCAACTGACAGCAGTCAGTTCTAATTGTTCATCTCTCTCTCTCTCTCTGCCACACCGGTCCATGCCTCAACAGCTCTACGCCAAATCTGAAATCTCACCATATGCCGTTTCCATGGAAACGCATCCCTCGCCATAAAACACGATGTCCCTTTAACTCCTATGAAAATGTTCAAAAAGTGCTAAAAATTCACATGTGTGCTAACACTCCAGCCGTGAAGACATCTACGAGACAGTTTTGAGATTTCTTCAAATGCCGTTGCCATGGTAACACAATGCTCGCCATGAAACACGATGTCGCTGTAACTCCAATGGACACGGTCCGATCGTCCCCAAACCTTGCTTGTATATCACCGGTCCATGCCTCAACAGCTCTACGACAAATCTGAGATCTCACCATATGCCGTTTCCATGGAAACGCATCCCTCGCCATAAAACATGATGTCGCTATAACTCCTATGAAAATGTTCAAAAAGTGCTCAAACTTCATATGTGTGCTAACAGTCCAGCCGTGAAGACATCTACAGGACATGGCGTTGCCATGGCAACACAATGGCCGCCATGAAACACGGTTTTCTCATAACTTCAGTGAAAATGCTCCAAATGGCCCAAAACTTCACAGGTTTGGTAACACAGCCATCAACGCATTTAAGCGTATTATGGGATGTCATCAAATGCCGTTGGCATGGCGACAGATCATTCTCCATCAAGTTAGTTCAAAAGTTTGCATTTCAAATATTCTGCTGCTTTTCCAAGCCTTTTTACTTTATTTTCTTCTCTCATCACACATTCAAGCCCCCAGTGTTCATGTATCATTTCAATCTAAATTCTTCACTTTCTTCTTACACATTACATTTCAGCATAGCAGTTTAGCGTCAGCTTTTCAGCATAAAGCATTCCCACTAGCAATTTCTTCAGGAATTGCATTCTCTAGTTGGTCATTGTAAGTCGCTTTGGATAAAAGCGTCAGCTAACTGAAATGTAATGTGTATTTTGTAAAATGTGTAACTTTTTTTATTATAATTTCTTGTTTTTAATCTTTAATACTTTTTGTATGCATACTTTAAGTAACATTAGGCTGTCTTAGGCTCTTTTCTGCTGTAACAATGTAAATGTATTCTGATTCTAATCTAATTGATATGTTTTTGTCACAGTTTGTTTCCCTATATTGCGACACTTGTTTTGTTTAAGATTATTTCTTTTTTTACAGACATCCCCAACCATAGTGGAATGCTGTTGTAAAGGATTGCATTGATCCGTGCATCAATACCTTCACCCAGCTTTGAGGCCTCCAATGAATGAAATCATCTTGTGGCTGGGAAAAATGTGAAAAAATAAATCTCACAAAGAGTGACTTTCTGGTGTAATCATTATAATATCAAAGACAAGCACTTTCAGTAACAATATATAAAATCATTCAGCAGCAGAGGTTGGGGTGGAAACAGCATTTCTAGCTAAGATGATTACAATATGATAAGGTAAACATCAAGATGAACATACTATTATTAATTTTAAAAGTACATGGGAAACTTAAATATCCTGCAATATACCATTAGCAAAATAGGAACAAATGTGCCAAAACATTTCTAACATAAACATAAACTGAGGGCTTCCTTCCTGAGCCGCTGGGAGTAAAGGTCCTCCATGGATGGCAGCTCCGTCCTGGTGATGTTCTGTGCAGTTTTCACCACCCTCTGTAAAGCCTTACGATTAAGGGCGGTGCAGCTGCCGTACCAGGCCGTGATGCAGCCGTGTCCGTGACGGACACCGAGGAACCTGAAGCTGCTGACTCTCTCCACCGTAGTCCCATTGATGGCGATGGGGGCTTGTCCCTCTCTCTGCTGCTTCCTGTAGTCCACAATCAGCTCCTTGGTTTTGCTGACGTTGAGATGGAGGTTGTTATCCTGGCACCAAGATGTCAGGTTTTCGACCTCCTCTCTGTACGCCGTCTCGTCGCCGTCTGTGATCTGGCCGATGACGGTCGTGTCCTCAGCACGTAGGCCCGTACCAGTGTCTTGAAGTGGCTGCGCTTCCTCCTGGGCCACATCCAAAATTGAGAAGAAAGAGAACAGACACACCACAGCTGGGTGAGGCTGGGGAAGATGAGTGAGGGAAAGAGAGAAACAAGACAGGGGGACTAAAGTTTAACGCAGCCTACACACGGCGGCGTGCGTTGCCGCTTGGCGGTGGGCGTGTCTTGAGCTTGGGGAGTTAACGCGAGCAACGCGACCAACAACCAATCACATGAATCTCCCGTGTCTCCCCCGGGTAAAAAGGCTTTAAAAAGGCTCCCGTGTATGAATCTCACCATAGACATTCATGTCTAAAAAGCGATTTTTAATTAATGTCTATGGTGCTATTTTATGCAACATTGCATGGTGGCTAAATATACTGTCTATGCCTGCTGTCCATTCAAACGAAGTACACTGGATATAAACTCCCCAAAACAGGCGAAAACCTACCAGTTTCACCCACTGCCTGGCTCCTCCGGTTTGTATCCCGGTAGGTGAACAGAGACTGAAAGCACCGGGTGATTCCCTACCGCTACGATTATTTTCTCCTCCATTTTTTGGCATATGAGGAAATGAACTGCGGTCTGGCTCTCAGCATACGCGGTTTGATTGGCTAGCGCTTGAACTGGCAGATTTGCATACGTGGGATTTGATTGGCTGACGCCTCCGCCTCAGATTCAAAAGTAGAACATTGCTCTACTTTTGCAGCGAGCACCGCAAGAAAAGATACACTTTGCTCCCAGAATGCAGTTCGGCGAATCGTGACGTCACCCCATTCAAAGTGAATGGGCAGAAGCGTTGAAGCGTCAACGCACGCCGCCGTGTGTAGGGGCCGTAAGAGAGAGGAAGAACACAGAATGTGAGTGAACAGTTTTAATTCAATTACACATTTAAAAAAAATAGTGTGAGTAAGTGTGTACACAAGGAGAACTGCCAAATTTAAAAGTTATTTTTGTTAAATATACATATCCTGTTGAGGCTAGAATCCAGAACCACTTTAGATTGTAGCCTCAAGGGACTGTTTAAGGTTACTTAAAAACATATAATTTCCCAAATTGGTGAAATGAACTCCATCTCTTAGAAATATGCCAGGGCAGTCAAACTTAATGCAAGGATGCCTTTCACTCTCTCCACCCAAACCACTAACAAATGTACCGATCTCTCTGTTACCCACATTCTGGCCTTGTTCAGCTTTCCCGGATTGGCTTTCCTCCAGTGACATCTCTCATTGATAGAAGATAGAATTATCTTCATCTCTGAGAAGTTGTCACTGAGGGAAAGCAGGTCCTGCTTCATCGCTGTGACAAGCTCCACACCTTTGATGTTGCCAAGGTCATTGCCGCCACAGTGGATGAGCAGGACATCCGGGACTGTTCTTCCTCTCAAGGACTGATAGAAAAAGGGAAGAAGGTTCCTCCACCTCAGACCACCCTTGCCAAACCACCACCACACACGGCAATTGAGACCCAGGTTGCTTCCCATGCTGTGTCTGGCTCTTTCTTCCCCACGTCGAACGTAGCTACTCCCTATTATCCACACATTGGGACCTAGATAGAATAAAATATATTGAAAAAGGAAAAAAAAGTGGTTACTGGTGATCATCTTTTAGAAAAAGGCGAGTTGTCATATTGTTTTACGAAGACTACACAACTTTAATGTTTATATTATATTACATATAACTATAATTATATATAGAATCATGATGAAACTTTATAAGGATTAAGATTATATATTAATATTACATTAATTAATGCATGACTCATGACGATTGCATGCATTATTACGAAGCAGGATGTATTAAGTCACTGACTTTTTGTGATAAGGTCACAATCAACTGATTTCACTTATCAGATGTAAAAATAAGGTACATATGAAATTAAAGGGTATGCAATCAAAGAATTACTGAAACAAAATGAATACAAATGCTTTTAAGAACTATACAGCACCTTGTCCAAGTATGGCGGGGGCCCACTCTCCTTCAGGATTTCCTCTCTGAATGTTGATCCGGCTATTTCTGCCATCTATAAATAAAGTACAAATGATTAGCTCTTCACGCCTCTTTAAAAATAATATGTGTTCTTGAAGATTCTGTATGCATCGTCGTTTACAATGGTAGGGACATTGCATTGGACATTTGTTGTGACAAAGATATGTCATTTTTAGTTTTTTCATCTCACATTTATAGATTTTAAATTAAAAAATATATATAAAACGAATTATAAATTCAAAGTCTGGTTTCTAGTTAGCTAATGCATACAGAGTTAACATTGCAGAACTGCTGGCATGCATACATTTCTAGCATTTTGGTTAACTATGAAAAGTATGGAAAACTACTGAGAAAACACCCAACATTAGCTTAGCCACAGTAGCGGTTGCTGATGAGTAGTTTGGATTATTTTACTATTTTATATGAGAACATGTTACATTACATACAGACATTAAGGAGGCAGGTTCAAAATCAATATGTTTCCGTCTCTTACCTTTTGGAGCAAACTGTCAAAGTTGTTGATTTTAGTTGAAGTTAGCTTTGTCTTAGCCTCAGTGAAGTGGCAGTGAACGCTGAACGTGACTGCGTGTGAAGGGGGAGGGGCGCGGGGGATTTAGGTCTGGGCTGCGCTAAACTCAGCCTTTCTTTCCAACATCTCCTGTGTCGGCAATCCAAATCTCTTTGTCTTTGCAGCAAGATATTATAAAATGCCTTCTTGTGTTGCCTACAACTGTGTGAACCGAAGTGAAGGGAGTGGTTCTGAGATTTCTATGTACAGGTATGTGAAAAAAAACATCACTTACAGTCTATAAATATATAAAATATTATTTTAAGTAGGCTAATGCTAGCAAGCTGAATAATATGCTAACAAATTGCTTTAACAATTGCTAATCTGTGATTACCACTCTCTCCATACATCTATGATCAGGGTTAGATTTGAAAAATAATTATGAAAGAACAACATATAATAAGTAGTTGTTTATGTGTCGAATAGTGAATTGTAATACCAAGTTAATCCTCCTGTTAAATGTATTAAATATTCCTTGGTCAATGTGACGCAGTGCATGTTTACCTCCCAACAGACCATGTGTGTACTTTAAAGTATTTTTCCTAGATTTTCAAACTCAAAAAGGGGTCAATTTAAGCCTTTGGAGTCGACCGTCACGCCGGCGTGATCAGATCAAATGACCTGTTCAAGCCGGTGCCGCATAAAAACAACAGTCCGGACAACATTGCTGTGTGTTTCTGTCGAAAGTACTGGCTTGAAACTATATGCCAGTCTTTGTTTCATGCAAAAAGGCCCAGAAAACACGGAGATATGATGATATAAAGCTAATACAAATATATTTCAAAAGTATGAAAAATGGAAGCACATATTTTTATATCTTTGCCGTATTTTATCATTTTACGAAACGTAAAATACTGGAAACTGTAGATCCTGCTCAACAGGATGTATTTACCAGGGAGGGGGTAAGGTAATCAGGTAAACGGAGTGATACGTAACGAGACGAAGAGGGACGGCGGGAACCGAAGAGAGACGGCAGGAAATGGAGAGAGACGAAGATATACGAAGACAGGCGGCGGCGGGAGACGGCGATTGAAGTAAAGTGACAGACAATTTAAATTGAGAATTTAGATATAGTTAGATAGATTTAGAGTTTTGAAGATTCAACTATGATGAGAACTCTGAACGTGAGTCAAGCTATAAGCTTGTTTTTTGACATGGAGGAGGAGGAGCCTGTGATGTTGCCCTCTGTTGACAGAAACTGCTTTGAAGCGTGGCACAGATAAAGACAGAAAAAACAGATTTTTGTACATAATGTGTATATATATATGTATTATATTTATAATAACACTTTTGCCTTATCAGAATGAAATCCAATGTACATTATTTAAGCTTTTAAATGTTTTGTTGTGCCTACTGTGTCACTGTTGACAGAACTTGAGAAATGAGGACGAAACGCCTATGGATACACCTGTTATTTGTTCATAAAATGTGTATATAGGTTCATGCTACCTCAATCAAACTTTCACATTATCATAGTGACATCCCATGTATATATTTCCAGCTTTCAAATTGTTTCGTTGTGCATGTTTGTGTTACCTATATAAAAAATTATATCATTTTCAAAATCCGTTTTTTTTGTGTGATTTTGGGTCCAAAATTTTCATATAGTATCTCAAAATGAAAAGAATAACTATCAGGTTATATAGATGAGGTTGTCCTTAAAAAAAAGATACCAAACATTGTTTAGTAAGACAAATCAAAAGTATGCGAAAACGGCCAAATTAGCCCAGGACTCCAAAGGGTTAACCCTGAATGTAATAGGAGGGATAATACATACAATTAATATGTGCATACCACTCAAGCTATGACATAAATATGGTTACAGTTGTCCACGCCATGACAAAGCACGGATGTGTCAATGGGTCAAGAAGATCAATCGCAAGAATTGGAAGCCAAACTCCAACTCCCGCATATGTGCTCTACATTTCACCGATGAGTGTTTTCACACCGTCAGAAAACTGAAATCATCTGCTGTCCTGACTGTTTTTGCCTTCCCCTGCGTCCACACAACATCCAGGACACAGGTGGTGAGTATGGCCCCGAAGGTAAGTGACACTGTTTGCGTATCAGAGGTTAATGACAACATTGTGATGGAGGAAGTGCACAATGACACACATTTGTTGTCAGATGTAATCTTTCATCACAATGATGATGAACATTGTGTTGAGGACACAAAGGTACAACATTTTGAAGTGAGTGACAGCATTTCGGCCTCTGCTGTCCACACTTACCATAAATTACAGCACCGCACCACCAATGAGACTACAATACAGGAAGGTGCAAGTGTCAGAGAGTTATCGGACGATAATGACAACATTGTGATGGAGGAGGTGCACAAGGAAACACATTTTGTGTCAGATGTAATCGTTCATCACAATGATGAGACACTGGAACCGTGTGTGTAGAGGATTGTTGTATCAAACACTGTGAATGGTGGCTTAAAGCCCCCCTCCGCTACGCGCCGTTCGTTAGATGAGGCTGGTTATATTTAATTAAGAAGGAATTCAAAACACCGGAATAAAGGTTATAACAATAATCTGATTTTACTGGTAAAAAACAAAACACGTATACAAGTTTACAGAGTACTCCAGACTTTCAATTTCTACTGCTGTGCGATACAGGTATCGGGACCAGCCAGTCAGAAAACAGGAAGCATTTTACATGCATAAACAACAGTATTCATATCCATATTTTGGGGCGGAGATGTGTTGACTTTTCCTTCCCATTTTACTCCGAAGCGAATCAGAGAGTCTGTGGGGAGGAGCTGTGTGAGCTGCTCACTCCCCCAGGTGTTTTTACTGGTTGGATTCACTTCTGGTCGGGTCCAATACAGCGAATCAGAGTTCTGGGAAAAATTATGTTTTCTTCTGAGATCTTCGGAAGTACACAAGGACAGAGTCAATCTTATCTCTGCACCTATATTCACTCCTTTACTTTCCCAAGGAATATTTCACACAAACTATTCTTTCCCAGACAACCAAACATTGTACACAGATATATTGATGCCCAGAAAGAACCTTGAAAAGAATATGATTGTGTGCTGGTGGGAGGAGGTGTATGTGTGTGTAACAGGATCTCTGGGTCAGTGAATTGTAAGTGAGAAAGACAATATATATATGGGATTACTTAAAACAGTTCAAACAATACATGTTCACTAAAATACAATTCAAAATAATATATGTTTACTTCAATACAGTTTAGAACCATATCTGTTTACTTTAGGATTCACATGCACAAAACACTGCAAATCACAACATAATTTCAACCACTGCTGACCACAGTTATTTTGCATCTCCCAATAAGCTGAAGCGCAAATTAGGTGTTAAAATAAACCAAATGGGTAAAAAGTTGGTAAATTGTCGCAAAAAACTCAAATTAGAAAAATAAAAGACCACACTATTAAAAATAAAAATTATCTGTTTAACTGAGGTTATCAGTGAGCTGAAGCAGAAAATGCTCATCTCAACAGGTTGTGCCGAGATGCTGGAAGCCTCTTTTAGTGGAGTGCCAAAATAAATACTCATCAGAGTTAAACAGCGGAAAAAGCTAAAAGTGTCAGAGGAATTACGTTCATTCGCAATGACTCTGCATTTTTATTCCGCTAAAGCTTATGCTTATGTGCGTGAATGCTTTGACCTTGTTATGCCACATCCCGAAACCATCCGGTCGTGGTACAGCAAAATCTCTGCAGATCCTGGATTCACACAACCAGCCTTTTCTGCCATCAAGTCTTGTGTCGAAGAAAGGAAACGTGAGGGAAAGGAAACCTTGTGTGCTCTCATGATGGATGAAGTGTCAATACGTAAGCATGTGGAATATGCTGCTCGGAAATTCCATGGATACGTGGACCTAGGCTGTGGCGTCGTCGATGACAGTTTACCACCAGCCAAAGATGCCATGGTCCTTATGGTTGTTGCTATTGACGATTCATGGTAGATCCCAGTAGCGTACTTCTTAATTGATGGATTGACAGGAGAAGAGCGCGCTAATATCATCAATATTCTACGACTCCATGCCATCGGAGCTTGTGTATTGTCATTGACATGTGATGGTCCATCATGCCACTTTGCAATGTTGAGAGCCCTTGGAGCAAACATGGATGTACTTAACATGAAGCCATAATTTCCACATCCAGCTGATCACTCAGACACAATCCATGCAGTACTTGATGTGTGCCACATGCTCAAGTTAATCCGAAATACATTGGCTGATCGAAGTACGTTGCAAACTCCAACAGAAAAAATCAGTTGGAAATGTCTACAAGAGCTGAACAAACTTCAGGAGGCACAGGGACTGCGACTTGGAAACGAGTTGAAAATGGCACATATAGGGTGGGAAAAACAGAAAATTAAGGTTAAGCTTGCAACCCAGGTTTTCAGCAGCAGTGTGGCAGATGCTTTGGAGTATTGCAACACACAGCTCCATCTACCACAGTTCAGAGGATGTGAAAAGACGGTTGAGTTCCTGAGAACTATTGATGCTGCCTTCGATGTCCTGAACAGCAGGAATCCCCTAGGGAAAGGGTACAAAGCACCTATGAGGACATCCAACAAAGAGCATGCAGAAAAAATCCTGCTGAAAGCACAAAAGTCTCTCCTCGAACTGAAAGATGAGAAAGGCATACCAGTGCATGCTGGAAAACGGAAAACCTGTGTGGTTGGTTTCATTACCAGCTGCATACTGTAAGTGTATGGAATGTTTTCCAGGAAGCTGTGTGTTAGCCAAATGCCCAGTGCCGTTACCTTCTCACTTATAAGCTGAGCCAAGATCACCTTGAGCTGTTCTTTTCGGCTGTCAGAGCACGTGGTGGATTTAACAACAACCCTACTGCAAGACAGTTCACAGCTGCATACAAGCGTCTTCTAGTGAAGTTGCAAGTGAGGACTGGAACAGGCAATTGCATCCTCCGCGATAACACATCCATCTTGGGGGTGACACCTGCAGCAGCTAACACCTTGCGCAGGTATGACTTGAAGCCTGTTGAGCATGCAGAGTCAGAGCATGATTACCACCTATGCCCAAATGTTGATGCTGTTTCTGAGTACAAGGAAGCTGCCATCAACTACATTGCTGGCTTTGTTGTCAAAAAGATCAAGCAAAAGCACAACTGCATGCCTTGTGCTGAAGCGTTGACCTCAGAAACCACCGTGCATCCCTTTGTCCTCCTGAAGACTCGAGGAGGTTTGCAAAAACCATCACCTGGGATAATTGCTGTTTGCATGGAGTCGGAGCGTTGCTTTCAAAGGATTTTAAGAACAACCTCTGGCAAGCTCCCCCAGGGACATGGTTTAACATCAGCCATCACAAATCAAGTGCTGATGTACAGTGCAGACAAAGTCTTGTTCCCAGAGTTGTATTTCCACATGTTCGAAACCACTGTTGAGGACAATCACGTACATGTACTGGTGAAAATGGCATCCTCCATATATTGTAAAGTAAGGATGCACCACTTAGCCAGACGTGAGACAGAGAAGATGACCAAGGACATTGTCAGGCATCAATTCACCAAGTTGATTCATTTTCATCACCAGTAGTTGAGTGTTGCTTGTTGTAATATGTTAATTTATTTATGTCTGTATGTGTTTGTATGAGCTCTGTACGTGTTTCTTCTCCTTATGTCTGTTGTAAGTAAACATTTATTCTATATTTCCTTCTATATGTGTATCTGTACGTGTTTTCTTTTCCTTATGACTGTTGTTTATTTATTGTTAAGCAACGCAACACATGGTTTTCAACAGTGGAACGATTTATGTGAATGTCAACAGCAACATCCCAAGCTTCTTTCTAGCCAATATGAATTATGTTGTATCTGTACCTTCACCTGTAACTGACCAATTTGGTGTATTTTGTTTGCAAGTCTGTGTTCAACATACTACTTGGAGTACGCTTAACGCGGCACAAGTCTGTACTGAACATGGACACGCAAAACTCTCAACAAGTCCGTTTTTTTTTCCATATCTGATACCAAATCTTGCAGAAATATTGCCACACTGGAGATGTATAGTGTGTGTAGTTAAGAGTTCAGTTATTGTATATTTCAATTGTGTTATTTATGTTAAATGTATTCAATGTATTCAAAGTGTACGATGTGTTAAATGTATTCAATGTATTAAAATAACTACCCAAACATTTTATTTTGGAAATGTTCATTGTTCATGTAAGTTATTTATATGTATGTAAGTTTTGTCTTGTGTGTATGTACTGTTTGTGATCGTTGTTGTGTCCACACTCGTGGCCTGCACCTTGACGTGGTGAGTGGGCTTTAAACTAAGACAGGCCATTTATGTTTGAAATATCATGCTAACAAACCTGCAATTACATAATTGAATGATAGTGGTTATATATGTTAATGTCTTGCTGACATTATTTGTTATCCTTTTCCACATAGCCTCTCAGATGGATTCCTGTTTCATCTGTTGGTTTGCCACTGTCCAGTGTCTGCCAACTGGCTCCCTCTCAGAAAAGTGCCATCTTCTGTCAACAGGAAGAACTGAGCCTCCCAACCAGCATTCTGACCATGAGTCTAACTCACTAAATGAAGCTCAGCGCAAGTTCTTTCAGGAAGACTGGGTATGTATACATTCACTCCGCAGCTGCTTATAATCAGCTCATCACGGGCGCTGTCTTTAACCTATTACATTCACCTCATTCTCCAGCAGCCAATCACTGAGCCAAACTTTAAAATGGTTCTCCTCTCTCCTGCAGTCAGCTGTGATTTCAGGTGTTCATGCTGCCGCCCGCCTCCTCCCCATCCACCTCCGTTCATCATATCCAGAGCCAGGAGAGCTAATCCAAAGACCTCATCACACCTCCTCTTCATCCCATCATCATCACCAGTGTCTAGCAAGGGCGCGGGAAGCGGGGGTGCCAGAGGGCCATTGGCCCCCCCACTTTTCAGCCCTGCCCTACATTTTCGGGCGGATGCCGGGGAACACTGTACAAATCCCGTTTCAATAATTCCCCTCTACTCTAAAGTCGCATCTAAAACACGATCTGATCTAGCTGTGTATATTTTGTTATTTTTTATTGTTATATTCAATCTCATTAGCTACAGGCATTTTTTAAGCTTGTAAAGGGAAGATGACAGCTCTCACTCGCCACTCTGCTGTTCCACAGCGCCGCTTCCCCTCCCTCTGCTGAAATTATGAATGTAAGGCGTATAGTAATCATATATAACACGGCAGGGTCCGTTACAGTTTGTTTTTATCTGATTTCAAATAAACAAAGTCTTGGCTTTCAGAATATTAAACTTGTTTCGGCAAATTCAGATGATAAATACAACTTTGAAAGCTTGTAACGGCATAATTACAAGCGGAGAACGGAGTAACGTAACGTCACAGCAGGCATAACAACAGCCGGTGTTTCTCATGAGTGTTTTCGCCGGGAAACAAACAATACACACAAACGCAAAAATACATAAACACACACACGTATTTACACACACACTCGCGGGCTTCCCCCAGACCAGTAATCCAAACGAAAATATCTTCCCCCCGTACTATTTTGATCATTTGCTCCGCTTATAATCAATCAGATTGATGGATTCCAGAGAAGAGGAAACTTTAAAGGCCTTTTTCTCAAAATTATTACTCGGTGACAGTCATTATATAATGTGACATTTTGCTTAAAGGAGAGGTGTCATGGCCATTTCCACTGATCATAATTCCATTGTTGAGGTATACTAAAATAGATTTATACTGTGCATTTTTCAAAACTCACATTGGTTTCTCATACAGCATCTCTGTAAACTACGTGTATTCACTGAATTTCACTCTCTGCCTTTAACGGCTCGTTGTAGCTCCAATAGCTCCAGCCCCCACCCTCCCTGTGAGTACAGTGTGCTCTGATTGGTCGAGACGTTGTGAATCGCGCTGAGCTCCGTGGAGGTGTTGTTTCCTTGTTTAGGATACATAGCGAAACACAGCCAAACTCATCCTGAGCACACACAAACTCACCGCCGAATTAAAAACAATAAGTGTGGCTTGATATTGAGTAAGAAAAAGGTTGATAAACGCTGTGAGAATGGGTCTGCAGAGAGAATTTTGCCGCGATCCCAACTGTCTGTTATCAGCCTGCAGCCAGGGAGGAGAAATCAGCAGAGCTGCCTGTGTGTGAGGAAGTCCGTGGATTGGTCAATTTGGACCAATCAGCGGGGGCTTAACGTAACGGCTCCGCCAACGTAACGGCTCCACGGATTGGTCCATTTCGTTCCGTGTACGGGATTACATCATCCCATACCCGAAAGAATCAAATGGACAATGACGTACAGTATCTCCAACGAGGCGTTTTGGAGAGGTATTTTCTGTGTTAAGAGTTTCACTCGCTACAGGGTGTACTTTGAGGGTTTTGACTCTGCATACCGTTTACATGCATAAAAACCTTCATAACACACAAGGGGACGGTGTTGGTAGCAAAACACCTAGGTGGTGGCTGAAAGCCCCCCCCCCTCTGCTACGCGCCGTTCGTTAGATGAGGCTGACTCTATTTAATAAAGAAAGGAATTGAAAACACCGGAATCAAAAGTTATAACAATTATCTGAGTTTACTGGTAGGAAACAAAACACGTATACAAGTTATTACAGAGTACTCCGGACTTTAGGTTTCTACCGCTGTGCGATACAGGTATCGGGGTCAGCAGTCACCAAACAAAAAGCATTTTACATACAAAAACAACAGAATTCATATCCATATTTTGGGGCGGAGATGTGTCGACTTCTTCCTTCCCATTTTACTCCGAAGCGAATCAGAGAGTCCGTGGGGAGGAGCTGTGTGAGCTGCTCACTCCCCCAGGTGTTTCTACTGGTTGGAAACACCTCTGGCCGGATCTAATACAGCGAATCAGAGTTCTGGGAAAAAGTATGTTTTCTTCTTGGATTTAAAAGTTCACAAGGGCAGAGTGACTCTTATCTCTACACTGATATTCACTCCCTTATTTTCCCAACATGGTTTTCACATAAACTATTCTTCCTCAGACAATTAAACGCTGTGCACAGATATAATGAGCCCAGAAAGGACCTTGAAAAGAATGTGTGTGTGCTCTTAGTAGAATGAGGTGTATGTGTGTGTAACAGGACCTCTGGGTCAGTGAGTTGCAAGTGAGAACACAATATCTATATATGTGATTACTTAAAACAGTTCAAACAATACATGTTTACTAAAATACAATTCAAAATAATACATGTTTACTTCAATACAGTTTAGAACCATATCCGTTTACTTCAACGGGTAATAACCGGAAAAGCATGACACCTCTCCTTTAATATTTGGAGTACAAAAACAATCCTGATATCATTAGAAAGCTAGGAATCTCCTCTTTCTAACAGTGTATACAACTCAAAATGTGTCTTCGGGTCAATGTGACTGATTTCGATGGAACAGGTCACTTTGCATTAGGTAAAATAAAGCAGGCAGACATAACAGGAAGAATATGTACATTTTAACCCAATCAAATAGGACATAAGTGCGCTTTCTTCAGTCAAACACCAGTCAACATACAGCTTGTCAAACAACAGCGTATTGAGCAGGAAAAAAGAAGAGATGGAATGATGGAGCAACTGCGCTGTCTGCCGTTTCTAATCCGACAGGGCCTAGCAATCAGGGGGCATGCGGATAAGGAGAGCAGCAATTTCCAAAAGCTAGTTGAACTCGTAGCTGAGAAAAACCCCACTCTGAAAAGCTTCATGCTCACCGGGAAATATGCATCACACGAGACAATTAATGAACTTATAAATCTAATGTATCGGGAGTCTCTCACCACTCTATTAACTGAAATTAAAAGCAATGCAAAACACTATGCAGTTATTGTGGATAAAACTCGCGATTGCTCTCTGCCGGAGAGAGGGGAGTTTGTCCCAAAGCTTGCCGCTGTATTTACTCCCTCCATCTGACAGGAGGGAGTCTCATGTGTCACTCCACGGAGTTCACTCCGTTACGGAGGGGGAGTGTGTAGGGGTAGGGTGTAGGGCGTGGTTTGGGATTGGGATAGAGTGGCGAAGTCCCTCCCCTTCCGGTGGACCTCCATGGGACCTTATTTCGGAAAAATTATGTATTGAAGTCAATGGAGAGAGAAAGATTATCTTTCGATCCCGTTTGAATTGTGCCACGAATTACACATATGATGTTTGTCAATTTAAAAGATAATTTTGCAAGTAAAAAAAAAAAAGATGTGTCGTAAAACTGTGAAGTAACACATTTGTTTGTGTGAAACGCTCAATGAACTACATCTCTGGTCAACAACACACGTCACCAAGATGGCCGTCACTACTGTCTTGTCAACAAAACGATTGACTTCCCTCACTATCACCACAATGAAACATGTCCTGAAGAATGTCATGCAAAGCTGCCTGCCTGCCTTCCTTTGATTCTCTCTGAACTGCCTGGTCGTTTTAATGTTTAATGTCAACCATTTGTGCAGATAGCATGAAGTAGAAAAGATCGCTAGCGTTAGCGTTAGCATTTCTCCCCCGGGCTTAAATTGTGTATTATAGAATGACCACACCGGTGACAGTACTCTTCAAAGGGTTCACGAAATATGACTACTACTCTTACTGTTTAACATTTTGGGTTACTTAATGTTACTTCATGTTAAGGCTAATCAAAATGACAAGGCTGTAATGCTAACTAACGTGCTAGCTACTAGCTAGGTAGCTAACTTGATCAAGCCACTCCTGGTCCTTTCATCAGACGGGAAGCAAAAGAACGAGCAAGACCCATTGCTGGTATGAACAACCTGGTACTAAGCACACAGGCATCTTGTTAAAGTTATCTTATCTTAGCCAGCGCCATATAGATAGATTCTATCTATATGGCGTTATCTTATCTTAGCTATCTCTATTATAGTGGAGGAAAACAATTGTGACATCACTTACGCGACTCTGGGATTTGTAGTCTTTCTAGTTGCGTATTTTTCATAGTCTTATATTTCAACAGTTTTACAACAAACTGTGACTTTTTTGACTTGCAAAATTATCTTTTAAATTGACAAACATCATGTGTGTAATTCGTGGCACAATTCAAACGGGATCGAAAGATAATCTTTCTCTCTCCATTGACTTCAATACATAATTTTTCCGAAATAAGGTCCCATGGAGGTCCACCGGAAGGGGAGGGACTTCGCCACTCTATAGGGCCATACACACGCACTTTTTTGGCCCCCCCATTTCTAAAATGAATCTGGCGCGCCTGGTGTCTAGACCCCGGGGAGGTTTCCTATATGCTCACGGCTGCATTTCCCCCTTTAGATATAAGATTTCAGGATCGGGGTCTAATCGCCAAAGACTTAACATTTATCATATATAAATAAATGTTTGGCTGTAAAATTACAGTAAATTACTGGCTACTAGTTGCATGGATTTCACAGTAATTGACTGTAAATATCTCACAGTAATTGACTGTAAATATTTCACAGTAATTTACTGTAGATATTTTACAGTAAATTAGAATAAAAGTACAACTAAATACTGTGACTTTACAGTTGCCATGCCCATGGAATTACTGTGATATAGCAGTACAGAGCTGTGATATTATGGTACCTTGCTGTACATAAATTACAGTAATTACCTGTATTTTCACACTTTTACTGTAGAAGTAATGCAACACATTAGCCAGTAATTTACTGTAAATATAAAAATGTAAATAATACAATAATATATTGTAAATTTGACTAGTTAACTGGGATTTTACCATAACTACACAATTCAATCAGCTCAATCAACAAAGAAAAACAAAGAAAATGCCCATTTTAACTTTGTATTACTCCATTGAAGTGCAAAGTACATTTCACAGTGTCTTGGACATGTTGTTACGGCCCCAACCTCTACTCCGCGGTAGTGGCTCGTGCTGAGACCCGCAACATAAAAGAATACACGCAATAACCGGTACTTGATAACGAGCATTTATTGATAATCAGCCGTTTGCTCACACAAGCGAAACGGGAAACAAAAAGAGGTCTGGAGGACTGGCAAAAAAGGAACAAACAGAAGGAGGGAACCCGAGCCAGCCACAGAGCTCCCCCCCCTAACCAGAAATCAATTATAAACCCTATGGGAAACAAAATAAAGCCGCGAAAACTGGACAACCTGGTCTCACCAGAATGCGTGACTCCACCACGACTCCTTAACACCGCAGTGCGTGGTGGAGTCACGAACTTTGCTACATTTACGTGTCTGCACCACGCAAACAACCCCAATGTAAAGTGAATGAGGCTCCTTTATCGTGGTGCACACACGCATTTCTACAACGTCCAGCAGTGAGCTTTTATTCTATAAAACGTTTTTAAAATCTACTTTATAGCTTGTAGTAACTCACGGGAAGCTTCTTTTATTTTATTTGTATTCATAATAATTTAAATGTTTCGTCAGAATGTATTATGGTGCATTATTTACCAATTTTTGTTCTCCAAAAACAGTGCATTGTGTGTTTATTAAATTAGTTCATTTTTAAGGAAGGCCAGAGCTTCAGCTGTGTCAAATAGATTGTTCCCTTTAGTTAACGTTATTTAAAAGATAATTATATTACTATTTGATGTCCCCTTTATTGTATTACGGACCCAAAGAGCAATGTGAGCGTCCATTCCCATTGGATAACGGAGGATTTTACACCCGGAAGTAAGTATTCTCCTTACTGTCGATTGATTTTATTTACAGTGATATCTGCACTACTCATCAACTCAAAAACACCAGATTATCCATGTTAATTACACAACATTGATTGGTTTAAATTGTGTACAATGCTTTTGTATTTTCTCCTTTCGATTCGGAGAAACAAATATTTTTTCGGAGTGTTTGGATGGCAGAAGACACTACACTACCCAGAATCCCCCCCCCCTTTGGTCACAGGCTCCTCCAACAGTGCAACACAATAAAACAGATACACAGAAAAAATAGTGCAAAATAAATACAAAAAGAAAAATAGTAAAACGTGAAATAGTGCAATAAGAGTCTATATACAAGTGATTGGAATATGATATATTTGACAAATAATTTCTAAGTAGCAGCCAGATGAATGTTATGGATGTTGTTCAGGTGTTTAATAGTCTTATGGCCTGTGGGATGAAACTGTCCCTGAGTCTGGTGGTTTTATGGCATTTCCACCATGGCGCGGAGCGTGGTTTAAGTGTGCCGTGTCGTGCCGTGTCGTGCCGGGCCTGTTTTTGGTTGCGCTTCCACTAGGCCTAGTTCCGGCCCGGGGGTACTTTTTCACCCGACAAAATCGTGGTTCTATCGGGGCTAACAAACAGGGCTGAGTTTGCTAAACTAGAGAGAGAATCGCTGGCAAGGGGGCTACAACTACAACAAGATGAACATATTTGACTGTGATTTAATTGTAATACACGTTTCAAAATGATGCCGAAGTAACAACATACTGATACCGGTTAGTAAAAACCATGAATTAATGCTTTGACAAGTCTGCAGACAAGACGGCCGGTGAAAAACCTTTTAAAATGCGTGTTTTCTGAATGGAAAACGCGATGGAACTCCAATGTCAGCAGATGGCCTTACATGTATCTCATAGCAGGAGAATGTCTGCATTCACACACGAAATACTCATAGACAGTATACTCCAGGTGATTTACCGTACGGTCAGTCGCAAAACTTAATTACATTATAGTTGGCGTTCCTAGCGTGTATGCTACCGAGCTAAAAAAGAAGGCTACCAAGAGCTAGACATGCTAGGGAAAACATTGTTTTTATGCCAGCTACAGTGAATGACCGAACGTAGCAGACTACCCCGTATAAGATTGCAATTGTAAACATGTTCTTGCTAGCCTAATATGAACCACTAGCTGTTGTTCATAGTAGGTTGGCATATTACACTGAACAACTAGCAAACGTAGGTTAGCATATTAATCTAGCTGGCAAGCTAACAAATCTAAAACAACTAACTTTCTCTAATATTTTGTGATTTGCATTTGATTTCGTCCAGCCAGATCAGCAAACTCCTGGCGTATCCGGCGGACAACACATGACGGGATGACCACTCTGATGCCTCGTCCTAAAAAGCCCCAGCACCAGCTTACAAAGCTGCGATAGGCAAGATGTTGAAAACGCCTATAAGGGGAGGAATGGATGATATACAGTGTATATATGTATATTTACACATTTTGTACATTTCTAAAAATAAAGTTGGATGGAAATACTTGGTAGCCTTTCTTCCCTGAATTATTTGCTCCTATAACATTATCATTGTTGATGTTCCGCTCAGAGCCGAAAAAAGCACTGTGTTAGACATGGGCGGAGCCTCTCTGGTAGTTGACTAATCAGAGTGGCCGACCTGACCAATCGGAGCACACTGGGCTCACAGGGAGGTGGGGGCAGGAGCTCCAACAAGCCGTTTAGGACAGAGAGTGAATACCGGTGAATACACATACTTTACAGAGATGCTGTATGAGAAACCAATGTGAGTTTGGAAAATTGCACAGTATAAATCTATTTTAGTATACCTCAACAATGGAATTATGATCAGTAGAAATAGTCATGACATGGGCCCTTTAATACTTTTCACCTCATTCTGGTGTTGGTGATGTGTGTTGTGCGAGACCAGAGATGTAGTTCATTGAGGGGTTTCACACAAAGAAGTGTTACTTCACAGTTTTACGACAAACTTTTACTTTCTTGACTTGCAAAATTATCTTTTAAATTGACAAACATCATAAGTGTAATTCGTGGCACAATTCAAACGGGATCGAAAGATAATTTCTCTCTCGCCATTGACTACAATACATATATCCGAACTAAGGTCCCATGGTGGTCCACTGGAAATGGAGAGACTTTGGCTCTCTATACACATTTTTATTTAATTGACATTAAAGTATTTCGTGAGCAGAGTTGGGTGTAACGCGTTACTGTAATAATATTACTTTTGTCGGTAACGGAGTAATGTAACGCGTTACTTTTATAATTCAGTAATCACACTACAGTTACTAACATTGCCCGACACGCGTTACTTCGTTACTTTTATAAAATCAGTAATCACACTACAGTTAGCCTACTAACATACAGAATTACTAGATCTCCCTTTGACAGACAAGAGGGATTTCCGCCGCAGGTTTATATTTACGTAACAGTTGCGCGACTTGCGCGTCCACATGCAGTGCATAAACATGGCTGAGTCATCAGTGATAACTTTTGAGGGGTGGAGGTATGCCCATTATTTTGAGTTCGTCCGAAGAAAGGACAGGAATGTGACGGTGAGGTGCAAACTGTGTCCAGGCCAGAAGCTTTCATCCACTGCTGCAAACACAACATCAAACCTCAACAAGCACCTGCAAAGACAACATGCTAACGTGAAGCTAATAGCTAAGGAGGACCTCCGAATCCAGAGTGAGGATGTTGAGTGTGTGCCGCCGCCGACACGGGGGTGCTAGTGGAGCCTCACAGAGGCGAAACTGTGGCGTGCTTACACTGTAGGTGCGCCGCATTTGCGCTTCAGATGAGGCTCCCTCCGCAAAATGAAGCACCCTCCGCAGTCTGCGTGTTCTGCCTGTTGGGAGGGGCGGCCCTGCGAGTAAAGTAACAAGTAAAGTACTTTATGTAGAGAGTAACGAAGTAAAGCAATATATTACTTTTTTTTTTTAAAGTAATATGTAATATATTACTTTTTTTGAGTAACGACCCCATCTCTGTTCGTGAGGCCTTCTGATTTTTTTAAAAATATAACTAGGGTTCTAGTTGAGTTTGTAAATTAACATGAACCCAAGCTGTTGCCTGGCAACGACGCAATTCTGTTGATAGTTATGGCTGATAAGGCTTATTACTTATTGGCTTGTTACCTATTACTGCTTTGATATTTTAAACCCCGAACCGATGGAAAAACCCCACAGCAACATAGATAAGACGTGACCCGGCGCTCTAGTTAATAGAGAAAATAATTTCATACATAATATTATTAATGACTTTATTTCCCCAGTTCCTGACGGACGCCAAAAAAGCCCGACATCATAGAATTAAACAAATAAATAAAAACAAGGATCCTTGTGTGTTATTGTTGAGTAAATAACAGTGTGTTACTTAGAAAATAATAACAAATTAGAAGAAAAAAAAGATTTAGAAAATACAGATTTCAGTATTCTGAGACCCATTTATTTTCCTCACGGACGGCAAAAAAAGTCAAACATTATACAATTTAAAATAAAAACAATAATCGTGGCTTGACATTGAGTAAGAAAATGTTTTTAAGAACCACACAGCTTCCGGTCTTCCAAGACCCGACCGGACAAAAAGACGTGGTGCAGGCACGAAACATACTACCAATAGAAATACATTTGCTTTTTTGTGACACGAAGAAAATGGGAAAATCGTGTTGGTTAACACGAATCAATAGATACGATTACATTTCGTGACTATAACACGAAATGCCGTGAGACTGGGTTGAACTGTTAAAACAAACGCTTCAACTTGTACAGTTTTGAATCTGTATTTTTGAATATTATAGATTTGTTCGTTGTTCTCAAGTCCAGGAGGAAGTTAAAAAGAGACAATGTAGTCCCGTAAAAGTTCAAATGGTGTACTTTAATGAAGTAACGTGGTTTTGAAACAGACAGAGCAAATCAAGAACACTGCGCTCTCGTTCTTCTGTGTCTGATATCGCGTAAATAAGAGAATTTAGACGTTGTGTGTTCATTGTATAACTCCACACGTCTTTTCTCCTCGTATTCTCATTCATGACTTTTTATTTAAAGTGGACCAATCATGCTATATTTGAATAATATATTGTAGGGCCATGTCTAGGGTAGACATGTGGATATTATCCGGATGAACAAAATGTGCATTTATCAAACAGGTTCGTTTTCCACAGACCTTATTTCGAGCTATTTTCCAAAATCCTATGGAGAAATCCCATTGCTTTTTTGTCGAGGGAACCCATGCGCAGCTTATTTCCGGGTATACGTCATCCCTGCACCACTCTATATTTGACAACTTCTGCCGTAACTTGCTGAAGTGTTTTGTTTGTAAAATTCAACATTTCACAGTCTTTACTGAGCTGTTTGGTGTTTCATAAAAACAGTGATAAAGCATAACAAGTTTTAATACATTTGAATATATTTTAAAATATTATCATACAATCACACGTATGTGGATTCATGTGGATCAATACGTATTTACCGGAGGGGGAGGGTGACAACCTAATGAAGAATATATTTGTATCTGTTATCCACGTTCATAAAGCCTGCATAGAACAACATCATAATAGAGCATGGTGAAAAGTCTCTAGATGCACTTGTAGTAGTCCGCTGTACGGAAAACCGTAGTTTCCCCACAACAGACGCATATTAATAACATCCGCTGGCGCGTGATAAATACGTTGGGTAGTGTAACGGCCTCTACACACGGCGGCGTGCGTTGCCGCTTGGCGGTGGGTGTGTCTTGAGCTTGGGGAGTTAACGTGAGCAACGCGACCAACAACCAATCACATGAATCTCCCGTCCCGGACATACAAAGCAAAAAAGCCCGGTGTTGCGGTCGAATAGTCCATTTAGCTTAGGAACCTTCCAAACGGAGTGAAATGACCCGGAAGTCCATCAGTGGCAGCCATGATAAGTGCCGTTTGAATTCTCTAAATTAAAAGGAAAGGAGGTTTCAAACTTCCTTTATAACCTCCTTTAGCTTAGGAACCACTGGACCTCCGTAACCGAAAGGAGAGGATAAAATGCTGCCACACAATGCCTTGCGGCCGCGGCATTTGCCGTCACACAATAGTCGGCCGTTCACGGAAACAACCGATTATGACCGAGAAATTATATCATGAAAGTTACGGTGCTTATTAAGCATTTTAAAATGTATGTGGTAAGTTGCCAAAGTGCTTTGTTTTGAACGTTCATCAGCATTATAATAATGCTTTTACTGAAATCTGAATCAATTAAAGTCAACATTTCACAGTCTTTACTGAGCTGTGTGGGGTTTGTTCAACTTTTAAAAGATGTTTGAATGGTGATATACACAGTGATAGATGTTAAGGACTAACGTTTATAATAAATATATTTGTATTGATTTTAAGATCTTTTCATACAATCATACGCATTGGGATCATTTATATTAATGTGGACCGGAGGGAGAGGGTGACGAGCATAAGTTTCACTTTCCTTTTTTATTTCAATTCCAACTTTGGTCATGAAGAATATGTTTCTCTGTTGTCCCCATTCATAAAGCATAAAACAACAGCATCAGAGCACGGTGCAGAGTCTCTAGATGAGTTTACAGTAGTCCCTCATTCTTATTAAACATCCATGTTGTAGTCCGCTGTATAGAAAACTGTATTTTCCATAGTTTCCCCACAGCAGCAGATGCAAATTTATGACGTCCGCTGGCACATCATAAACACGTCGGATAGTGAAAGTGCAGTCAGATTCTCTAAAGTACCGCAGTCTCTTCTCCTAAATCCTTTTGAATTCTCCTATCCACTATCGCTTAACCCCATGACGTTTCACTCAGAGGTCAAGGAATAGACGATAGGGTTAGCTGCTGATGCGGCTTTCACACCAGCGCTTTTCCCTTTCTAGCTCCTAGCTAGAGCTTTTCTGGTTCAGCTCCGGTTTCCCTTTTCAGCTCCCGCTCTGTTCACACCGCCCAGCTGCCGCTGCTGCGTCATGACGTCACCATTTACATCGCTGATTTTCTCCCCAACGGAGTCACAACAACAACGAGGGGGGGGGGGATTCAGGACTGCGTCGGGTCGATGATCGTGTTGCTTTTAATCATACGAAGCCAGATTAAATGAAATAACGACTTCTCCAACCTTATACTTTTCTCCAGAGTGCCGTGGTTCATTGTTTATTAATGTGTTTCAGCGGCATTTACCGACCGCTGCAGTGCAGTGCTGGCTGCTCTTCCACGGGTTAGCTCACACGGCTCTAAAGTATTCACTGTCTGACTGTCACACAAGCAGCTGATACATATCCCCAGTTCCCCTTAAGTGAATGTGTGTCAGTCTGAATTGACGCTGTTTGGCATCACAACGCTGTTATGAAAGTTTCTCTGGTATAACATGGGTGATGTTAGCATAGCAACCGAAGCTAAACTGACTAGCCTACTTGCTAAGCCGTTTTCTACAGGCACATTTTACCGGCGTATTTTTCATTATGATTCTACTTGTGATAGTCGGACATGACAACCTGTGCAGCCCATGTATTGATTCCATCCGATAGCTGCTATAATAACAAACAAAACGTCTGCCGAGCCGGAGCTGGAAAAGCGCCGGTGTGAAAGGGGCATGAGTTTCAGGAGCGCTGGAACTTTCCAAATTGTGTTGGGGCCATTGATGGGAAGCACGTGGTGATCCAGGCTCCGGCAAATTCTGGGTCCCTCTACTTCAACTATAAGTCCATCCACTCCTTGGTACTACTGGCTGTCGTGGATGCCCAGTACCTCTTCAGGGTAGTGGATTTTGGAGGCTTTGGAAGGAGCAGCGACAGTGGGAGCCTGCGGAATTCCGCTTTTGGAGAGAGCCTCAGAGATGGCAGTCTGCAGCTACCACCTGACACCGTCATCCCAGGAGCAGAGCGGCTGGGCCTTCTTCCCCATGTGTTTGTTGGAGATGAGGCTTTTCCGCTGCTGGACAACCTGCTGCGTCCATTCCCTGGACGCCAGATCACACGCGAAAGGAGGATGTTCAACTACCACCTCAGCCGGGCCAGGTTGGTGGTTGAATGTGCGTTTGGCATCCTCTCTCTCGGTGGAGAATGTTCAGGCGTGTCATTACCACCAGCCCGGAGGTAGTAGAGTTGTGTGTGAAGGCCACCTGTGTGTTGCACAACTTCCTCCGCAGGAAGACAATAGGAAGGAAATCACGCACATCTGTCGAGGAGTCCACGGATGAAGCTCCAGATACTCCAACCCTGTGTGATGTACCAGGATGGGCTCCAACAATGCCACACGCAGATCGCTCCAACTGCGGGAGAACTTCTGCTCCTATTTCAATGAGGAAGGTGCAGTGCCATGGCAGCAGAATGTGGTGTAGGGTCACCATGGCTCTTTTAAGAGCCTCCAAACCAAAAGCTCTTCTAAGAGCTACCCATATTTTCTTTAAAAAGCAAATATTCCAAATGAGCCATTTAAAAATAAAACATTCCTAATAAACATGTGTCTTGAATTGATATTATGATATTGCTAACAACCTTTTTCCTTCAGCCCTGTTTTTACTGATAAACCACATGGACAATTGTACAGAAGACAGCACATTATATATCAACATACATGAAGCTTCTGGTATGTTGCAACTGACAAACCACATGAACAAGTGAAGACACAGTATAGCCATAACATAACTTTTATTTATGTAAGTGTGTGATGACTGGATAAGTGTAAAACATGTAGTGTGGTGTAGTGTAGTATGTGTGTGAATTACAAAAACAAAATCAGTTCTCTTCCATCTCCTGCTCTGCCTCAAAAATGGCTTTATGGATTTGAAACCGCACACTTGCCCTCTTTGAAATTGACATCCTTCGCATGGCAGGCAAGAGGCTCCTGAAAAATAACTCATCCTCATCCTCCACCACTACTGGTGGAGGTGGTGGAAGATGAGGTTGAGGTGGTGGCATGAGCAGAGGACTGATGGCTGACATCAAGCCTTTTTCAAAGGAGGACATCTCCCTTCCCCTTCTCCCCCGGTCCCGGTCCTCAACAATCGCCACCTCCTCCTGTCCTGTCTCCCCTGCCTGGGCTTGCTGACTGTCGGCTGGCTGGCTGACTGTTGGCTGGCTTTCTAGCTGGCTCTCTGCCTCTGGCACCAGGTTGGATGGAGGCAGGGTTTGCCGGGGGACATTGCTGGACATCTCACGGTCAATGATGAATGGGATTAAAAACCCCATCACTGCCGTGAAACGCCAGGGCTTATATCCCCCGGACGACCCTGCCCCGCTTCTCTTTGCCTCTTTCTCCCTTGTTTTCTCCTTGCGGAACCTGTCCCTCAGTGACTTCCATTTTGTCCTGCATACTTCCTCTAATGCAGGGGTGTCAAACTCAATTTCATCGTGGCCCACATTCGCATAAAGGTTGCACTCAAAGGGCCGGTTGTAACTATATAATATATATATAAAATAATGTATCGTATTACATTATTGCCTCTGAATTGGATTATTATCGGATAGGATAATAATTTAGTAATTAACTACGTCTGAAAGCAGAAGTCCAGGGAAAATAATTGCAAGTCTCTTCAGTGCGCATGTCACTAAACGAGATGCATTGTGGGACATGTAGTTTATGGGCAACCTGCTTCTGTAAAGTGGCATGTAACCGTATAATAAACGTATTATATTCTTTGCAAGCTCTTGCGGGGCCACATAAAATGAAGTCGTGGGCCGGATTTGGCCCCCGGGCCTTGAGTTTGAGACCCCTGCTCTAATGAAATGAAATAATAAAGTGAATTTCTTGAATTACTTGAAGAATTTACTAAATTGTTCCTCCATTAATGAAAACCAAATCCCTTTATCACTGTCAATTGCATAAAAGGTTTTACATGTCACACTTTACTGTATACAGATGTAGCAGCTTATTTAAGACAGTTTGAAACGCGAGGGTCGTGGTCGGCCCGTGCACGGCCCGTGAAAGGCCAGTGATGAAGAGCCTGCCCCCAGTCTGACATGAGACCGCCCCCGTGATAAATACATTTAATTATTGTGAAGCCAGCTGCAATGGATCATTGATCCACCAGGGGGTGCAGTGGGGTTCCACACTGGAGCTCATGTGAAATCAACTTCGATACAGTAAGCTGGATGTACAGTATGTCTGGTACTAATGTATAGCGGATCTTTGTTAAGATCCATATGTCACGGATAGGATCATAGTCTGTGCTAAATAAGACATGTAATCATTTACAAAACATCACCATGTTGTTATTTAACAAAATAATGTTGTTTAGTCGAAAAAATGCAGCCGGCTCTCGATTTTTAATCCTAATTGAATCATCATCTTCACCACGATCATTTATGTTTATGTTCGCCGAATTGACATGAATTCACTGACAAATATGAATATTCTGTATTCAACTTCATTAAAACGTTATTAACGTGCCTAAACTCAGTAATTCACTAAAAATATTTATATTTTAATGGAGCCTTGTCAGGCAGATACGCGTCGGGATCTTGATCCCTGGGTGTTATTTTTCCCCACAATGACCAAGTCGCTGCAAATTATCCCGCTTATTACATGGCCACATTCTCAACAAAGTAACGACATGACTCCCAATATTAATTGAAATGCTTTTATGGATTTAGAAAATGTTTTTATTGATTTAAAAAATAGTTGTATGTATTGATTTAAATTGACATGCATCCGCTAAGAAAAATAGTCTGTTGTTACCGTTTTTTAAACAGTCTGAATGCTGTGTGTTTACACACCTAATGGCCCATCAACCACAGCTCTCTCCCCCCCTGATCTTTCTTCTCAAGCAGTTAAGTTAACTGTAGGTTACTCTGAGTGACAAGCTTACAGTTAGTGAAGTAACGCTTTTTTTTTTTGTGAGTCACGACCTGGCTGTTTCATTCAAACATAACGCTCCAAATGCTACTGTTTCCACTCGGACTTCAATACAGCTACACCATTGTTTGGTTTCCATGGTAGCGCGTCTCTTTATATATACAGTCTATGCTCTTTAGTAGCGCGCACTCCTTTCCTGTAAATTACAGGTCCAGCTGCTGCATGAGACAGACACTGAAAAGTATTATCATCTGAAATTAATCATTATGTTATTAGTATTAAATACATATACGTATTTTTAGAGCTTGTATTTAGAAATACTCAGTTGTAATTATTGATGCATACATGTGTTCATCCATTCAATGTGGCATCTGCTATAATGGGGTTAATGAATGATATTACTTAATAATACAATACACTATATAATATATGTGACCCGCTCTATCGAAATCAGTCGGAAGTCGCAATGGCTCATTTCAAAATAAACGTGGATTTGCGTAAAAACTATTTTTTCGGGGTTCGGGTGTTTTGTTTGATTTTAAATAAACAAAGTCTTGGCTTTCAGAATATGAAACTTTTTTCCAAAATCACACGATAAATACATTTGTGAAGCTTGTAAAGGGAAGATGACAGGCACCTCTCACGGACCGTCCACACGGCAGCGTTAAAAAATCTTGAAAATCTTCTGCCCATTCACTTTGAATGGGGGTGACGTCACTTGCCTCACTTTTCGCCGAATTGCATTGTGGGCAGGCAAGCGGAGATTTTCAGGATTTTCAGGATTCAAAGTTGAACAATGTTCAACTTTTGAAGCTGAGGTGGAAGCGTCAGCCAATCAAATCCCGTGTATTCAAATCTGACAGTTCAAGCGCTAGCCAATCAAACCGCGTGTATGCTGGGAGAGACATAGCAGGTCATTTCCTCATATTCCAAAACATGGAGGAGAAATTAGCGGTAGGGAATCACCCGGTGCTTTATGACCAGTCCCTATTTACCTACCGGGATACAAACCGGAGGAGCCAGGCAGGGAGGTGGCAGAGACAGTGGTAGGTTTTCGCCTGTTTGGGGAGTTTATATCCAGTTTACTTCGGGCTTTTTTTGCTTCGTATGTCGGGGGCGGGAGATTCATGTGATTGGTTGTTGGTGCCTTGCTCGCAAAAAAATCCCCAAGATTTTTTTAACGCTGCCGTGTGGACGGTCCGTCACTCGCAATCTGCTCTTCCGCAGCGCTGCCCCCCTCCCTCCGGCTGGAATTATGAATGTACAGTAAGGCATATAGTAACCATAGATAACACGGCAGGGTCCGTAACAGTTTGTTTTCATCTGATTTCAAATAAACAAAGTCTTGGCTTTCAGAATATTAAACTTGTTTCGGCAAATTTAGATGATAAATACAACTATGAAGCTTGTAACGGCATAATTACAAGCGGAGAACAGAGTAATTTAACGTTACAGCAGGCATAACAACAGCCTGTGTTTATTTTATTATTATATATAGTCGTTATTCATTTGTTTTAAAGGTCAATAAGGAAGATTTAAACTTTCACACACGTTGACCGGCGAAAAACTCTGCCCGGTGTTGGTAGCAAAACACCTAGGTGGTGGCTGAAAGCCCCCCCCCTCCGCTACGCGCCGTTCGTTAGATGAGGCTGATTCTATTTAATAAAGAAAGGAATTGAAAACACCGGAATTAAAGGTTATAACAATAATCTGAGTTTACTAGTAAGAAACAAAACACGTATACGAGTTTTACAGAGTACTCCGGACTTCAGGTTTCCACTGCTGTGCGATACAGGTATCGGGACCAGCCAGTCAGCAAACAAGAAGCATTTTACATACAAAAACAACAGTATTCATATACATATTTTGGGGCGGAGATGTGTAGACTCTTCCTTCCCCTTTTACTTCGAAGCGAATCAGAGAGTCCGTGGGGAGGAGCTGTGTGAGCTGCTCACTCCCCCAGGTGTTTTTACTGGTTGGATTCACTTCTGGTCGGGTCCAATACAGCGAATCAGAGCTCTGGGAAAAAGTATGTTCTCTTCTTTGATTCGAAAGTTCACAAGGGCAGAGTCACTCGTTATCTCTGCACCGGTATTCACTCCCTTATTTTCCCAACAAGTTTTCACATAAACTATTCTTTCTCAGACAATTAAACATTGTGCACAGATATAATGATGTCCAGAAAGAGTGCTAGTGGAAGAAGGTGTATGTGTGTGTAACAGGATCTCTGGGTCAGTGAGTTGTAAGTGAGAATACAATCTATATATGTGATTACTTAAAACAGTTCAAACAATACATGTTCACTCAAATATAATTCAAAATAATACATGTTTACTTCAATACAGTTTAGAACCATATCTGTTTACTTCACCGGTTCCCTCGGCCCCCACCACATTGAATAAACAGAAGGCTTCTTTTGTGGAGGAAGTTACAGCACTACGTACAGGCTCGGCATATGTACTGCAGCTTTTTCCAGCGGTATCCATAAATCTCTTAATTTTGACCTCAAAGTGCACCAGATTGATGCATTTAACTTCAATATAAAGAAAAACATATTCTGTTGTAACAACAATAACATTATAAATAGTAACACAGCTGAACATGGTATTGCACATTTAGCTTTCAGTGTTACTGACCTGAGATGTTTTTATTACATGAATTAAGGTGACTGAGGCTTTTTATCATAGACTTTTCAGTGTCCCACATACCGTTCACCATCCCCCACCCCCCTACTGTATGTTGATTTTTGACTTTGTTTGCCTACATGTAAATGGGTGGCACCATATCCCAACGTGCATTGCGGCTAAAACATCCAATCAGCGAACTTCAAGCATAGCTGAGGATCTTGGGTAATCAGTTCAGTGGGTGTGTATCGCCTACGTCTGTTTCCGGTGACTTTATTTTGAAATTCAGTTCCTGCCGGACGGAAAAAAAGCCTGAGATTATAGAATTAAACAAATAAATAAAAACAAAGATAATTGTGTGTTATTGTTGAGTAAATAACAGTGTGTTATTTAGAGAAGAATAACAAATTAGAAGGGAAAAAAAGATTAAAAAAAATACTGATTTCAATATTCTGAGGCTCTGAGCCCCATTTATTTTCCTCGCGGACGGCAAAAAAAGTCCAACATTATACAATTTAAAATGAAACAATAATCGTGGCTTGATATTGAGTAAGACAATGTTTTTATTAACCTGGGGAACATTAGGAAATGCAGATTGTCTGAGACAACTTGGCACTAAGAGTAGGCTACTGATATGTCTACCATTTATTTTACGAGTGTAATATCTGCATTTTCTATTTTGGTTTGACACATCCTGGGGATTGTGTTTACAAACATTGACCATACCGTTCACCATCCCCCACCCCCCTACTGTATGTTGATTTTTGACTTTGTTTGCCTACATGTAAATGGGGGGCATTTAGTACCTACCCCCCTCTGAGTGAATACCTGTTGACTTCACATCTTGTCACAAACTTTTTGGAAGACAAGACTGAGGCTATTTTTCATCTGTAGTTATTCCCTGGACAGCTTTTAAAAGTCAATCTAAAACACATTTCATTTTAAACAAGTAAATACAATACATTTAAAACATGCAACATACACTGTAAACAAAATCTGTAATCTAGGCAGTAAATTGCTGTATTACCCACAGTCATTTACTTTGCATTTGTAATACAGTGTGATACTGTACATTATGCTACACTGTGGGAATATTATCCTTAGGCGGGAAATGTATGTAAGCTGGAGTCTGAAATAAGCTGCTCCATCTGTATGTGCAGTATCTGCAGTGTGACTAAGCATGAAATTCCTAACTCAGGGTAGCCGCCTATGGTTTGCACGCTACCTCGGCTCCTGCCGAGGTGTGGTGTCACAGTGCTGTATTTATGCTGATGTGCCATCTCCCAACACCCCCGTGGAAAATGACCAAGAACTCAGAAAATACAGAATAACCTCGGAATGTTAGGCCTCATTCAGAAATGTACGAAAGGAATGACATTTTTTCCATTGTACGTCACAATGAATATGTGCTAACACCACTGGGTGTATTGGGTGAATGGGATCTCACCGAGGTTATAATAGCTTTTCAAAACAAAAGAACATGTTAAAACATGTTAAAACACAGGCAGTGAGTGGGTTGTAAGGAGCAGAAGATTGGGTCAGTGTTGGCAGAGCGTCTCCCCATCCCATTCAAATTCAAATTCTTGACTGAAAGAGCCTACAGTACATGTAAATGGATAGCATTGCCTATATGCATTAAATGTATTCTGTAGATGTTGGGGATTCATTAATGCATTTATTGCCATCACCATGCTTTTTCAAGACTCTTTTAAATTCTATCATTTTATAGGCCTATTTAAGTTTCACTTTTCTGAAAATAACAAAGCAGGGTTGAGGAAATATTCCCAACTGCATCTTCAAAAGTAATCCAAATAGCTACATCAGCATCTAGCAAATGAAAAGCTTTCTTTGTAGACACACAGATCAACTGTAGTGGCACAGTGGCAAATCCCTGCTGTGACTATTTGGACGTTTTAGGAATATTTTCCCGTCAATTAGCACAAGTCTGAAGTTCTTTTTCCAGTCTCAGTCCGCACAGCAGGTACCTGGAACCGTATCCAGGCACTGGATCTGAGGTTGTAAGAGTCACAAACTGGGGCAAATCTGACACATATGTACAGTGGAAGCTTACCTAAAATGGCTTTATACATTAATAAAAACCAATGCTGCATCCTACGCATAGTAAGTGAGGACCATGGGGTGCATTTGATATATAACGCAGTGCAGCATGGTAAAGTGGGTCAAGTTTGACCAAAACAGTGGGACAGGCAAATCTATAGATTGTATCACCGTAGTCCAGCTGGGACAGGAATAAGCCAGAGACCAATCTTTTACGGGATGAAATTGAAAAACAACATTTAAGTCTGTAAAGGAAGCCAAGAGTGAATTTCAATTTCTTTGTTAAAACTTCAATATGGTGTTTAAAGTTCAGATTACTGTCCAACCAAAAGCCCAGATATTTGTAGGTATCAACAAACTCAACAGAAACGCCATCAAGGGTGTCAATGGAGAGGCAAGAGGAGGACGCTCACTTGGGAGCAAAAAGCATTGCTTTGGTTTTCTTACTGTTCAATAGCAGTTTGGAATCAAGAAGTGCATGCTGCAGCGTGATACAATCTGATTTTAAATTGGAAACGGCCATCTGCAGTGTGACTAAGCATGAAATTCCTAACTCAGGGTAGCCGCCTATGGTTTGCACGCTACCTCGGCTCCTGCTGAGGTGTGGTGTCACAGCGCTGTATTTATGCTGATGTGCCATCTCCCACCGCCCCCGTGGAAAATGATCAAGAACTCAGAAAATACAGAATAACCTCGGAATGTTAGGCCTCATTCAGAAATGTATGAATGTTAAAACACAGGCAGTGAGTAGTGGGTTGTAAGGAGCAGAAGATTGGGTCAGTGTTGGCAGAGCGTCTCCCCATCCCATTCAAATTCAAATTCTTGACTGAAAGAGCCTACAGTACATGTAAATAGATAGCATTGCCTATGCGCATTTGAAAATAATTAGTACCCCCCTCTGAGTGACTACGTGTTGAGTTCACATCACCATTCTCCCATATGCTACAAATGGCTGTCTGGCCCTATTTGTTTTTTTGACCTTTCAGATGTTGTTGTATAGCCTCTGGCAGGGGTTAAATTGTGCCGGGGCTGTCCGGGGCTAAGCCCATAGGACGATGCTCTGATGTCATCACCCTCGCACATTTGTCATATGTTTACAAAAAACGATGTTAACACTTTCTCGTTCTTAATATATGCTATATTTTAGGGTCGATATGTGTTGAATTTACTTTAAAATAGCAGATCACTGTGACCGGATATAGTTTTTTCGGCTTAGTGAACGTGTGTCTCTTCCTCCGCGGCTCCTCCGTGCAGAGAGTTTGCAGCGGTGTGTGTCAGCAAAGTGCAGTCAGGGGAGGCACGGATTGGCCGTCGGGAGAGTCGGGACTTATCCCTGGCCAGCTGTGAGTTCTGGAGAATCACATAACGGCCGGACGCCAACGGCCCCCGTTGACAATTCACGAGCGTCTAACTCTCTCTCCCCCCCCGATCTTGTACACATTTAATTAGGAGCAAAAACACACACTTCAAGTCAGATCATCACCCTTAGCTATTTTAATTACCTCTCAAACAACCTAAACTAGTTATAAATGTTTATTTTTACTGTCGGCCGGGTCAGCTGCTGCATGAGACAGACACTGAAAAGTATTATCATCTGAAATTAATCATTATGTTATTAGTATTAAATATATTTAAGTATTTTTACAGCTTGTATTTTTTTACCAAGTGTTTTTATTGCTCTTGGGGCATTAAAAACAAGATTTTAACTTTAGTTTTTTATATAATATCTGCATTTTCTCTTGTGAAAAACTAAGTCTTAGTTTGGCCATAGTTATTTAATATATAAAGACTATATATTATTGAATTACAAGATTAGATATACTTAATTTGATCTAAAATATTGATGTGTTCAAATGCTCTTCTAAACAAAACTGAAAGTCCATGAAAAGTTGTCTTCCTGTTTTTGTGAAGGAAGCGCCATCTCCTGGTTAAATTCTGAAATTGAAAATCTGGCAATGCCATCTTGGAAAATAGTGGGAGGGCTTAACATTCCCAGATACTGGTCTTTGGCAGGTAACTGGCAGGTAGTAGGCAGGAAGCAGTAAGCTGGAGTCTGAAATAAGCTGCTCCATCTGTACATGTCACTTGTTAGACGCTTTTATCCAAAGCGACTTACATACTCAATACTGTGGACAATCCCCACAGGAGCAATTTGGGGTGAAGTGTCTTGCCCATGGACACAACGACATGCTGACTGCAGTGGGGTTTGAACCTGTGACCCCCTGATCCGAACACCTACACACAACCCACTGCACCACACGCCTCCTCCTGCTCATGCCTGTGCCTTCACAATCTCTTCTGTAGAGCAGCCAGGCAGTCACGATAATCATGTCTATGAAGGGAAACACCAGCCGGTGATACCACTTCTTTGATCTGATTTTGATCTGGTTCAGTGCAATCAGTGAGTCAAGCAGATCGACCCCACCCATATTCTTGTTGTATTCCTTTACAACAGCAGGGACTTTCATGATAAGCTTTTGCTTGCGATCCCATCTTTCAACTTCGTTGACAGGGTACGCTCCAGCGTAATCACTCAGAAGGCTAACTGTGCAGTTATCATACCACTTCACAACATGCAATGTGGTTTCTCCAACAATGGCCATCTTCTCTTCAAACGATCCACGTCTTTTTTTCTTTAGCTCAGCATCGCACTTTAAGTTGACGCCTGGTAGTCTGTTGCAACGAACAGTACCAATCGTGTGAATCCCCTGCTGAGCCAGTGTGAGCACAAGGGGGACACTTGTGAACCAGTTGTCAAAGAAGAGCTTGTAGTTCTCTTGCTTGGGTATAGGCTGAGCCAGGCGGAGGACAACATTGCCACTTGCTCCCACATCTGCTAGCTCAGGGGGGTGTACCGCTCTCCCTGTGTAAATTTCGAAGTTGTGCGGGACACCATCAGAGCCAGCCAAGACGAGTATTTTGTACCCCCATTTTTTGGGCTTTGATGGCAGGTATTGCTTCAGTCTACTTCTTCCCTTGAATGGGACCATCTGTTCATCAACTGCCAGCTTCTCACGCATTGGGATCGACTTCAGTTTGGAGATTAGGTGAGTGACAAGCGGTCGGATCTTGTGTAATGGATCATTATCTTCCTACTGCCTGTCTTCATTGTTGCTGAAGTGAAGGTATTTTTTAATGGCCTCCCATCTATTCAGGGTCATGGTGTCAGCTACTTGGGACACTCTGCAGGCTTTGTTCCAAAACATGCGGGTCCTTGGTAAACCAAACAGTGACATGTACACAACAGTTCCCAGGAACTGCTCTAACTCTGTTGTTGTGAGGTTTAGGGGCTTGTTTGGGTTATTTTGCATTGCATATACATTGAACTGCTGAACAATGATTTCTAGAATGTCTTCAGAAAAAAACTGCTTGAAATACTGGAGGGGGGAGAGGATTTCATCACTTCTCGATACACCCTGCCATTCTGGGTAAGGATTGTAGGATGGATTGTGGACTGTGCTCCACCGAGGTAGGCTTGGATTACCAACTTCGGCTACATCTTCATCTTCCTCTTCATTGACAGACTCAGTGTCATTTTCAATAGACATGCATTCTCCTAATAGAACACAGGAAGCACAAATAGAAACACACATTTGAATTTGTTATTTACCTTTTTTCATCCAATATGCTTGCCAAATAAACACACAAACACACTAGTACTCTGCTGAATGATACTGACTGACCCCTAACATAACTATTTTTACAAACCTGATTCAGGGATCCACTCTCCCTGACTATCTTCACCTTCACTGTCCTCACTCTCACTCCCATCAAGCTCACTGTCCTCACTGTCAGATGGAATAGCCCTTACAGCCTGATTGTGTCCCTTCTGCCCATAAAAGGTTTTGGTGTCAATTTCCTGTAAATATCAGTAGATGGTAAAGTAAAAACATTGACTAGGTTTATCATTTTACAGCTGAGCACATTTGCACACTTGCATGAAATTGCCTGGAAAAAAGTGGTCTAAGTGGCACAGTGTTGCCCTGAGGCAAGGAACACAAAAACATAGTTTTAGCAAATTAATAAATAAATAAGTCTTAAAACAATCAAATATACTTCTTTACGTATTCATGCACATGCATATATTTTTTATCTTAAGCTGTATACATTTTTAATATGCTAAATAGTGAAATGTATCTTACCAAGTGGTGGTGCTGTTTCCCATGCAGCTTTGCTTGCAGAAAGGACTGCTCCTCCCCCAGACAAAATGTCACACCCATACCATTCCCTCATTTTATTGGACGCCAGCATGTCAGGTGACATTGTATATATTTAAAAAAATAAATAAAAATGGGTTAGAGGGCCAGTGTGAGGTCGAAAAAAGTGGTTTGTTGCCTGAGGACAACAGTATAGAGTGGCGAAGTCCCTCCCCTTCCGGTTGAGCCCCATGGGACCTTATTTCGGAAAAGTTATGCATTGAAGTCAATGGAGAGAGAAAGATTATCTTTCGATCCCGTTTGAATTGTGCCACGAATTACACATATGATGTTTGTCAATTTAAAAGATAATTTTGTAAGTCAAAAAAAAAAAAAATTGTCGTAAAACTGTGAAGTAACACATTTGTTTGTGTGAAACGCTCAATGAACTACATCTCTGGTCAACAACACACGTCATCAAGATGGCCGTCACTACTGTCAACAACAAAACGATTGACTACCCTCACAACACAATGAAACACGTCCAGAAGAATGTCATGCAAAGCTGCCTGTCTGCCTTCCTTTGATTCTCTCTGAACTGCCTGGTCGTTTTAATGTTTAATGTCAACCATTTGTGCAGATAGCATGAAGTAGAAAAGATCGCAGAGGCTAGCGTTAGCGTTAGCATTTCTCCCCCGGTCTTAAAGTGTGTATTATAGAATGATCACACCGGTGACAGTACTCTTCAAAGGGTTCACGAAATATGACTACTACTCTTACTGTTTAACATGTTGGGTTACTTAATGTTACTTCATGTTAAGGCTAATAAAAATGACATGGCTGTAATGCTAACTAACGTGCTAGCTACTAGCTAGGTAGCTAACTTGATCAAGCCACTCCTGGTCCTTTCATCAGACGGGAAGCAAAAGAACGAGCAAGACCCATTGCTGGTATAATAACAACCTGGTACTAAGCACACAGGCATCTTGTTAAAGTTATCTTATCTTAGCCAGCGCCATATAGATAGATGATATCTATATTGCGCTGATTTTAGGTATCTGAATGGTGGAGGAAAACAATTGTGACATCACTTACGCGACTCTGGGATTTGTAGTCTTTCTAGTTACGTATTTTTCATAGTCTAATATTTCAACAGTTTTACGACAAACTGTGACTTTTTTGACATGGAAATGATTTTTTAAGATTGACAAACATCATATGTGTAATTCATGGCACAATTCAAACGGTATCGAAAGATAAGTTTTCTCTCCCCATTGACTTCAATGCATAATTTTTCCGAAATAAGGTCCCATTACCCGGAAGAAAGTGGGCGTGACTTCGCCACTCTATGCCATAGAGCAGGGGTGTCAAACTCATTTTCACCGAGGGCCACATCAGCATAATCGTTGCCCTCAAAGGGCCAGATGTAACTTATAAATGTAACTAAATGCAATGTAACTAAATGCAATGTAAAATAAACTACTCCTTAATGTTAATTAACTCTGAATTTATTACTTATTCAAGTTACAAATATTACATATATATTTGCATAGATGTAAAAAATATGTTTGCTTGTTGCTCTGTTATTATAACATAAATCCTTTTAATTTGTCAGGTTATGAAACCCACATTACTCCATCAATCAACGATTAAACTATCCAAGTGAATAAAGAAAAATAACATCAAACACAAGTTATGACATTAACTTTGTTCAAAACTTGAAATAACAAATAACTGTAAAACCAACTAGTGAGCTGCTAAGAACATGTGTGACAGATGTAGCATTTTACAAAACAAATGGCTGCCCATACATCCAACTAATGAGAGATGGTTTGATTACAGTAAACATTTGTCAGCATAAACACATAAAACCTGCAAACACTAAATACATTGCTACACATATAAAGTAGTATATGTAATAAACTAAAAATAACAAAATAAGGGTTGTCTCAGTCCACAACTATATTGGTCCAGTTTTTAGGTTAGTTTTTGATGAGGAGATGCTGCCTGTCCTTGAACACACTATGTGGATCCCATCTCCACCATCTTCATCCATTGATCATGTTCTGAAAATAACAAACACAAAACAAAATGCAAGCACAATCATTACATTGCACATAGTTTAACTATTCTTCTTCTTGGTTGAATTGCATTTTATTAGGTTTTTTCAAATGCTTACCAATGTGTTTTCTGACCAGATGTCTGACACCGTTTTTCCGTGGCCAGTGTGTAAATGTCTGGTTTTAGGTCCTGTGCAATAGCAATCCGTAGAACAGCGTGGAAGTTGTCGTCAGTGATGCGTGATCTGTGCTTGTTTTTGTTTAGATTCATTATTGAAAACATCTGTTCGCACAGATAGGTGCTCCCAAACATAGACAGAACACGGGCAGCATGAAGTCGAAGCTGTGGCATGAAAGCAGGGGGCAGTAGACGGTAAAAGTCCTGGATTGTAGCATCCTGGAACTTTGCTCTCAGGCCACTATCGCTTTGAAGCTCTATTAACTCCATCTGAAGGTGTTGGGGTGCAGTGCACACGTCGGTGGTGAAAGGACTAGCAAAGATGGCAAATCCAGAGTGCTGTGCTCTGAAGTCAGAGAAGCGCCGATCAAACTCATTCATCAACAGGCTCAGTTTGGTAGCTAACTGAGCACATGAGAAAGTACCGGGACATGAGGCTGAGATGCTCTGACAAACAGGAAAGTGGGCAAGATTGTCCTGTTTCACTTGGCACATCCATAGGTCAAGTTTACGCTGGAAAGCCGTGATCGTGTCGGACATCTGCGTGATGACTTGTTTGCGTCCCTGCAGCTTCTGATTCAGTTGGGCGAGATGCTCGGTTATGTCACACAACATAGCAAAGTCACACAGCCAGTTTGGATCTGACAGTTCAGACAAGGGTTTTCCTTTACTCTGCATGAAAAGAGCAATGTCTTCCCTAAGCTCAAAAAATCGTTTGAGGACTTTGCTCCTACTCAGCCACCTTACTTCTGTATGGTACGGCACGTCTCCGTGCTCCGAGCCCATCTCCTGCAAGAACAGCTGGAACTGACGATGATTCAGGCCATGCGCCCGAATGAAGTTCACTGTCTTCATGACCGTGGTCACTATATCATCCATCCCCAGCACCTTCCCGCACAAAGCTTCTTGATGGATAATGCAATGATACGTTATCAGAGGCGTGTGACAGTTACTTTCTTGCATTTTCTCCTTCATTAGTCCAACCATGCCCACTTTTCTTCCACACATTGCAGGTGCACCGTCTGTAGTTAATCCCACTAAGTTTTCCCAGGGCAATGCGTTTTTACTGACGGACTTCTCCACTGCATCAAAAATGTCCTGTCCCGTTGTAGTCCCATGCATGGCAGCCACATCCAACAGCTCCTCAGTGACAGAGAGGTCCGACTTCACGCCTCTAATAAAAATAGATAGCTACGCTGTATCCGTGTTGTCTGTGCTTTCATCAACAGCTAATGAAAAAGCTATGTAGCTGCGTGTCTCTTCGGCCAGCTGTGTTGCCAGGTTTCCTGCTAGTTCCTTAACTCGGTCCGCGATAGTGTTTCTTGATAAACTGACATTTTTAAAAGTCTGTATCTGGTCGGGACACACCTGCTCACAGACCTTCAGCATGCACTGCTTCAAAAACGCTCCCTCTGAAAAAGACTTTGAAGCGCGGGCGATTTCTTCAGCCACAACAAAGCTAGCTTTCACTGCCGCGTTGTTTTTGGTTGTGGCTTTCGCGAACACATTCTGCTGCGATCGCAGTTTGCCTTTTAATTCTTGGGCAATTTGTTGTTTTTCTTGATGGCTAATTTTGGCATACTTAGCTCCGTGTTTGGTCTCAAAATGCCGACGTAGATTGTACTCTTTGACAACCGCCACCGCCTCATAACACAAAAGACATACCGTTTTTTCTCCTTGAAGCACAAACATGTATTCGCCTTCCCATCTTTCTTGAAACACCCTTCCATCTGCATCAATTTTTCTCTTCCTGGACATTTTGGGATCATTATTTGTATTTCTCAATTCCACTTGTTGGGAAAATCGCATCGATGTGGAAACACTGCAGTCTAGTGGCGGGATGCCGTCACTTCGCGGGTAACATAATCGGCATGTATTGTGGGAAATGTAGTTTTTGGTCACTGCACGCATTTGACTTATTTATTTTTAGACAATCAGAACTTTTAAGCTCTCGCGGGCCACATAAAATGACGTGGCGGGCCACATTTGGCCCGCGGGCCTTGAGTTTGACACGTCTGCCATAGAGGGTTAACCTGTTACGCACGGCCCCCCCGGTACCGGGGGGAAAAACGCGTCATTTGCAGTGCAGTAAACAACGTCTAAGGAATCTTAATATTGAATAAAACTATGAATGTTTTATATCCATGTAACGGGAAGAAACTCAGCTAATGATCTTTTTAATTTTTTTTTTTTAAAAACCCCACAATGCTAGCACTCAGCCTCTGAATTAGCCACGAGCGAACTTTTTTTTTTTTAACGGCACATAAACTCACTCATAACTCCCTTATTACTTATCCTAGATGCACAGCCAACCACTCGTTTTTGGTGTCCTGGAGACACTGAATCTAGTGGTGCCCTCCTCAACACTCAGTGATAAACATTCGCGACGCTGTAAACGAAAGCGTACATCATAACATGTGGCGATAGGTAGCTAAAAACGCTAACATGGCTTACCTTGGTCAAAACTGGTCTTCAATGGAATTAAAACGATAAAAAAACGATGCTGCAGTTAATCCATAGGTTCATCCTATGTATCTGTGCCTTCTTTGAAATTATTTCTGATAATCCATAAGCAATAAAACTGCTTTTTAGTTTCTATATTCCAGAAAGAGAAATTCTTTGAATTTGTTTTCGATTTCTAGACGCAAAGCCCCCACCTTTTCTCTTTACAATGAGTGTGTATGTGGGCCTCCCCCTTAGATTCTATTGGCTCTAACGGTCAGAAGGGTGTGTCAACCATCAAAATCGAGCAAGGGGGGCCAGAGATATGGGAAAAAACCCATTTTCACCCAAATCACCTCAGAGATGGGGTGGTTTTGGCTAAACCTCTCTAAAAAGGTCAAATGTCACTTGTTTTGCATCAATCTTGATACAGGGTACTTATTATATGTTGTACTTTGGATTCCTGAAGCTTTTAGTCTACTAACCCATCATCCAAGGGTAGTTTTCACTATCTGTAAAGAATAATTTTTGGACGGACACTATAATTTACAGTTTTTTACTATGTAAAATCTGAATTTTCTTTAAAATAAAAAACATTTATATTGATTCTGACACTTCTACATCCAACTCACAGATGTAACCTTGCTTTGATATAAGAAATTATTCATATAACCCTTTTAGAAGTGAAGTTGTAGTCATTTGTTTTGGGCATGTCATTTTCGAGCCTGAAACATGAAAAACAGGCTTGGTGCTTAACAGGTTAAGAAGCCCTGAGACACAGTCTCGAAAAAAAAACGGTGGGAGGGGTCCAATGGGGTTAAAGTGTGTGCATTTTGTATGTTTATGTCTGATGCAGAGGGGAGAGAGAACACACTGTTTCTGTGCTGCAAGTGCCTGTCAGTGGGCGTGTGTAATAAAAGTAAGTGTTGTATTATGATTGTCAAACAAATGTAAGAATTTCATTTAAAGGAGAGGTGTCATGGCCATTTCCACTGATCATAATTCCATTGTTGAGGTATACTAAAATAGATTTATACTGTGCATTTTTCCAAACTCACATTGGTTTCGCATACAGCATCTCTGTAAACTATGTGTATTCACTGAATTTCACTCTCTGCCTTTAACGGCTCGTTGTAGCTCCAATAGCTCCAGCCCCCACCCTCCCTGTGAGCACAGTGTGCTCTGATTGGTCGGGACGTTGTGAATCGCGCTAAAAAACAATAAGTGTGGCTTGATATTGAGTAAGAAAAAGGTTGATAAACGCTGTGAGAATGGGTCTGCAGAGAGAATTTCGCCGCGATCCCAACTGTCTGTTATCAGCCTGCAGCCAGGGAGGAGAAATCAGCAGAACTACCTGTGTGTGAGGAAGTCCGTGGATTGGTCAATTTGGACCAATCAGCGGGGGCTTAACGTAACGGCTCCGCGGACGTAACGTAACGGCTCCACTTCGTTGACATGCCGTACCCGGAAGAATCAAATGGACAATGACGAGGCGTTTTGGGGAGGTATTTTCTGTGTTAGAGTTTTACTCGCTACAGGGTGTACTTTGAGGGTTTGTGACTCTGCAGACCGTTTACATGCATAAAAACCTTCATAACACACAAGGGGACGGGTAATAACCGGAAAAGCATGACACCTCTCCTTTAAAAGCTGTAATTGACAATGCTTTGTTACTGATAAATGTATGTTGAAATGATTTATTTACTGATATGAGGTAATGAGCTAATTGGTGACACTGACGCACTTTTGTTGTATTTCATCAGTTACAAGAGGCTATTACCGTGGTTTATTGTTTATACTTTATTGATGAGGGTTTAAGCACTTTAAATGTAAAATAATTAGTTGTGTAATATCCTTGCTGTCTAGACCTTAAAACTGGACTGTTAATGCTGTTCTCCTTGAGTGCAGTCGGGGAATAAAGACCCTTTAAAATGTATTCTGTGTCCTGTTCAAATCTCTATGGCATATTAGAATACACATAGAATGTAAACAAATAACTAAATAGACATAAACTTGAAATATATACACATCAGCAGAAAGATAAATATGTAGAATAGCGATACAATACACCCTCTAAAATATACAGAATAAGGTAGAATAAACTGTAATAAACCAATTTACAATTACAAAGTACAATTACGTACAACATTTAAAAACATACGATTCTATATACATACATTATACAACATTTTTTAATGCAATGAGGATAACTGTGCACAGCCTGCCTACACCTGTTGGTAGACAGCTCTGGATAAAAGAGATTAGTGCATGTTATGGTTAACATTCCTAAAGAACACTCTGACACAATTTACTTTGTTGCTATTTTTTTTTATATTGGTATTTTTCGTGGCTCTATTTCAACAGCATTATCAAATTAGACAAATGTCAGAATGGGGATGCTAAGAATAGGGTTTTAACAGCCACATCTCTTTTCATAGTGATACAGACATCCATGCAGACAGGTCTGACTACTCTGGCCAATGATCGCAACTTTTGATTGGTATGCCGGAAATGTGGTATGCATGATGGGATACAGCTGCCAAGTTTCGAAGTGAGTTCCAATTTCAGTTTCTAGCTGGGATTTTAGTTCTGTCTTCAAAGACAATAATTGATTTTTACAGTGGATTTATTCAAAAACTGATACTTTTGGCTATTACATGCAATATGTTTTTTTATTAAAGGTCCCATGTCATGCTTTTCCGGTTATTACCCGTCCCCTTGTGTGTTATGAAGGTTTCTATGCATGTAAACGGTCTGCAGAGTCAAAAACCCTCAAAGTACACCCTGTAGGGCAGGGTGTCAAACTCAAGGCCAGGGCGCCAAATCCGGCCCGCCACTTCATTTTATGTGGCCCCACAAGAGCTTGCAAAGAATATAATCAGTTTATTATAAGGTTACGTGCCGCTTTACAGGAGCACATTGCCCATAAACTACATGTCCCACAATGCATCTCATTTTGTGAGATGCGCACTGAAGAGACTTGCAATTATTTGCCCTAGACTTCTGCTTTCAGACGTAGTTAATTATGAAATTATTACCCTAGATCAGGGGTGTCAAACTCAAGGCCCAGGTGCCAAATCCGGCCCGTGACTTCATTTTATGCGGCCCCACAAGAGCTTGCAAAGAATATCAAACGTTTATTATATGGTTACAGGCTGATTTACAGAAGCACGTTGCCCATAAACTACATGTCCCACAATTCATCTCTAATTTGACTTTTTTTCTCAGAATTAGACTTTTCTTTAAAAATGTCACTTTTTTTCTCAATATTTCACTTGTTTTTTTTGTTTTGACTTTTTTTCCAGTGGCTTTTCTTTTTAAATCATTTTGTGACATTCTCACTGAAGAGACTTGCAATTATTTGCCCTAGACTTCTGCTTCCAGACTGAAGTAAAAAGATATAATTCTACACTGTATTGAAGTAAACATGTATTGTTTTGAGTTGTATTTTAGTGAACATGTATTGTCTGAACTGTTTTAGGTAATCACAACGGGTTTTGATAATCACTTAGGATAGGAATGTTATTCTCACTTTTAAACTCACTGACCCAGAGATCTTGTGTTATACACACACATGTTCCCTTCAACCCCACATACAGATGTTGGTTTTAAGGTCGTTATGGACCTCTTTAGTATGGGTGCACTAAAGTTAAAATGTCGAAAGAGGGATGGTTTATGTGAAAAAAAACCATGAGAAGGGAAGGTAGAATAGATAAGGTAGAGATAAACATTGACTTTTGACCTGGTGGAATATAGGATCTCACATTCTGGTTAGAACTCTGATTGAACCCGACCAGATGTGAATCCAACCAGTAAGAACACTTGGGGGAGGTGAGCAGTTTACACAGCTCCTCCCCAGGGGCTCTCTAATTCGCTGTCGAATAAAAGGGGGAGGGAACAAGTCAACACATCTCCGCCCCGAAATATAAGTATGAATACTATTGTTTTTGAAGGAAAAAGGGCTTTTTGGTTTGGTGAGTTGGTTGGATCCCGACACCTTTGTCCGCATCGCATCACAAACCAGGAAGTCCGGAGTACTCTGTATAACTTGTATATTTGTTCTATTTTCTACCAGTAAACTCAGATAATTGTTATAACTTTGATTCCGGTGTTTTCAATTCCTTTCTGATTTAATAGAGACCAGCCTCATTCAACGAACGGCGCGGAGAGGGGGCTATCAGCCACCAGATAAGTGTCCAACTCCAACAAGACCTAGTTGATTATGAAGTTATTACCCTATCCGATAATAATCCAATACAGAGGCAATAATGTAATATAATACATTATTTTATATATATTAAATATTTATGTATTTTTATATAGTCTTATATTTACAACCGGCCCTTTGAGTGCAACCATAATGCTGATGTGGCCCGTGGTGAAATTGAGTTTGACACACCTGCCCTAGATAATAATCCAATGCAGAGGAAATATTGTAAAATAATACATTATTTTATATATATTATATATATTTATCTATGTATATTTATATAGTCTTAAAGTTACCACCGGCTCTTTGAGTGCAACCATAATTCTAATGTGGCCCGCGATGAAATTGAGTTTGAGACCCCTGCTGTAGTGAGTAACGGAGCGTCCACACAGCAGGGTTAAAAAAATCTTGGAGGTGGGCGTATCTGAAGCTTGGGGATTTTTTGCGAGCAACGCGACCAACAACCAATCACATGAATCTCCCGCCCCTGACATACGAAGCAAAAAAGCCCGAAGTAAACTGGATATAAACTCCCCAAACAGGCGAAAACCTACCACTGTCTCTGCCACCTCCCTCCATGCCTGGCTCCTCTGGTTTGTATCCCGGTAGGTAAATAGGGACTGGTCATAAAGCACCGGGTGATTCCCTACCGCTATAATTTATTTCTCCTCCATTTTTTGGAATATGAGGAAATGACCTGCGGTATGTCTCTCCCAGCATACACGCGGTTTGATTGGCTAGCGCTTGAACTGTCAGATTTGCATAAACGGGATATGATTTGCTGACGCCTCCACCTCAGCTTCAAAAGTTGAACATTGCTCAACTTTGAATCCTGAAAATCCTGAAAATCTCCGCTCTGCTTCCCACAATGCAGTTCGGCGAAAAGTGAGGCAAAGTGACGTCACCCCATTCAAAGTGAATGGGCAGAAGTGTTAGAAGATTTTTTTAACGCTGCTGTGTGGACGCTCCGTAAAACTCTAACACAGAAAAGACCTCCCCAAAAACGCCTCGTTGGAGATTTCTCATTTTTCAATGTTTTCTTCCTGGGTATCGTGACGTAGGGATCAAATCAAATCAAATTAAGTTTTATTTATAAAGCACATTTAAAAGCGATCTTTGGTCGAGCCAAAGTGCTGTACATGTAATAAAAACACATTACTACAATCACAATAAAAGACAATAAATTACAACAGATATATATAAAAAATTAAAATAAAACACAAGGAAAAGTCAGGAGTCGTACTCCGCTCTAACTAGAAGGCCAGAGAGAAGAAGTGTGTTTTTAGTGTAGATTTAAAAGCCCCTAGGGTCTGGGCCGACCTCTCATGGAGGGGCAGAGTGTTCCAGAGCCTAGGGCCAGCTGCTGCGAAGGCTCGGTGCCCTCGGGTTTTAAGCCTGGTCTTGGGCACTACCAGCAGCAGCTGGTCAGCAGACCTTAAAGCTCTGGCTGGGGTGTAGCGCTGGAGGAGTTCAGCTATATAGGCCGGAGCCAGCCCATTTAGTGCTTTAAAAACAAATAAAAGGATTTAAAAATAAATTCTGAACCGAACCGGAAGCCAGTGTAGTGAGGCCAAAATTGGGGTGATGTGGTCACGCTTTTTGTGGCCAGTCAGCAAACGTGCAGCTGCGTTTTGGACTAGCTGCAGGCGTTTAATTGAGGCCTGGTCCATACCCAAATACAGAGCGTTGCAATAGTCCAGTCTTGAGGTAAGAAAGGCGTTAATAACCCTTTCTAAGTAATTAAAAGATAAATACGACTTGGTTTTGGCCAATAGTCTTATTTAAAAAAAGCAGGATTTGACTACAGTGCTGACCTGCTTGTCGAATTTAAAAGTGCTAGTGAAGGTCACTCCAAGATTCATGACCGAGGGGAGGATGTTTTTTTTGAGAGAGCCCAGAATATCAACCGGAGAGGCTGGAAGTTGGGGTCCAAAAAAGATGACCTCAGTCTTGCTCTCGTTGAGGTTGAGAAAGTTATTGCTCAGCCAGGATTTTATCTCTGTTAAGCAGTCCATCAACTGCTGTAGTGAGTGTTTGACATTTGCTTTGAGAGGCAGATATATCTGTACATCGTCGGCGTAGCAGTGGAAGGGAATATTATGTTTTGTGAGAATTGAACCTAGGGGCAGTATGTACAGTAGAAAAGGGTGGGGCCCAGAATCGAGCCTCGGGGAACCCCACAGGTAAGAGGGGCTTTGGCAGAGGAGAAGGCACCTAGCTGTACCGAGAAGCTACGGTCTGTCAGGTAGGACCTGAACCATGCAAGGGCAGAGCCTGTGATGCCAGCGGACTGTTCAAGCCGTGACAACAGGATGCTATGGTCCACAGTGTCAAAGGCAGCTGTCAGGTCTAACAGCACCAAGACAGCGGAGCTACCTGAGTCGGCGGCTAGGAGCAGATCATTAAAAACTCTTAAAAGGGCTGTTTCAGTGCTGTGCATGGGTTTGAAGCCAGACTGAAACTTTTCATGGATTCCATGCATGGTTAAAAAAGACTGCAGCTGGGCGTAGACTACTCGCTCCAGGGCTTTTGATAAAAAAGGTAGCTGGGAGATGGGCCTAAAATTTGCGAGAATGGAGGGGTCGAGATTTTTCTTTTTAAGTAGTGGCTTAACCACGGCATGTTTGAAGGCAGCTGGGACACATCCTGAGCTAAGAGAGGTATTTAAAAGTAATAAAATACTTGCCCCAACTGATCCTAAAACATCTCTGAGAAGGCGAGAGGGAATGCTGTCTGAGGTGCAGTTTGTCGGCCGCAGGTGCTTGACTACATCCGAGAGAGAAGAGAGGGATACAGGATCAAAGTGGTCGAGGACAGCAGGGCAAAGAAAAGGAGCAGGATCTGGGGTAGCACTAGTGTGGGCTAGCCTAAGAGCAGATACTTTTTCAATCAAAAATGTAAGAAACTTATCACAGAGAGTAGTCGATGGGACAATAGAAGAAACATCACAGGGATTAATGATAGAGTTGAGGACATTAAAAAGAACCTGAGGTTTATGGCTGTTTTTGGAGATTAACAGAGAAATGTGCTCTGTTTTGGCTGCTTTAACTGCCGTCTGGTAGTCAGAAAGGCAAGCACGAAGGATTTCTAGGGAGACATGGAGTTTATCCTTTTTCCATTTTCTCTCTGCACGTCTGCAAGCGCGTCTGAGAGCACGAGTACAGTCACTGAGCCACGGCTCTGATAGAACTTTGGTGCGTCTAAGCGTAAAAGGAGCAACAGAATCCAGTATTAGTGTGCATGTCGAGTCAAACATGGAGATAAGCTCATCAGCATTAAAAGCACAGTTCACATCTAATTTACAGATCGGAGAAGCATTAAAAACATCAGAGAACTGTGAGGCAGTCAAGGGGTTAATCGAACGCAGACGACGCGCAGGGGCACGTGATTCGACTCCTGCGGAAGGGATGGAGGTTGTAAACAGAACCGGTAAATGGTCTGAGATACGCGTTGCTGCACATATTTCATCCACAGATACAGACAGTCCAAACGATAATACTAAGTCCAAAGTGTGTCCTTTTTCGTGTGTTGGGCCAGCCACGGACTGAACAAGACCAAAATAATCAAGGAGATTTAAAAAGTCCCTAACCAGAGGTTTGGACTCGCAACACACATGGACATTGAAGTCTCCGGAGATCAAAACACGATCATATTTCACCATGATCCCGGACAGAAAGTCAGAAAAGTCATTTATGAAATCCTTATTGCACTTTGGCGGACGATACATGACTGCGCAGAGTATAGACGAGGCCGGGTTCAGTTCAAAAAGCTGCAACTCAAAGCTAGCATAGGTAGTTACAGGGTGAAGCAATCGGCATTGGAGGCTAGCTCTAAACACTGATGCTATGCCCCCACCATGGCTGGTGGCACGGGGGGAGCTGAAGAATGTACAGTCAGGAGGAAGAAGTTCAGAGAACGGTGTATACTCGCCAGCGTGGACCCAGGTCTCCGTCAGGAACATAAAATCCAGTTCACGAGAGGTGAAGAAGTCGTTTAGCAGGAACGTTTTGTTTGCTATCGACCTAGCATTTAGCAAAGCCATGCAAAGTTTTCGCTCCGGGCTTGCCGAAGGTGTAGTGCGTCTCAGCTGACGAAGATGTGCGTGTTGAACGCCGCACGGGCCGGGAGCAGTCAGTCAGGCAGGAGGAGCTGCCAGCGGGCCCAGCAGAGTCCGCAGCTCCGGAAAAACAGGGCGAATCCACTGATCCCTCACATGGCGTGCAGCGGGAGGGCCATGACATGACGCCATTGTAAAACTGATGTTCCGCTCAGAGCCGAAAAAAGCACTGTGTTAGACATGGGCGGAGCCTCTCTGGTGGTTGACTAATCGGAACAGAGTGGCCGAGCTGACCAATCGGAGCAAGACAACATCTTCACAGTTACTGCCAACGGTACGTTTGCAGTCACATGTATAAGCCAAACTGTTGATATAAAGAAAGGTTATTTGAGGACAGCCTCGTAATAACTTTAACACCGCTAACTCCCTCCTCCTGCCAAAAAAGCTGGAGGGTTCTATATTAAAGTAGATATGCCAAGTGAGTTGGCAGGAGGAACAATGCACTTATGGCGCTTTTCCACTGCAGGACCTAGCACAGCTTAGTACGGTATGGTTAGGCCTTGGTAGGCCAGGCTCACTATGCTGCGTTTCCATTACAGTTTAGGAACTGGGGTAGTAACTATAGTAACACAGTGTAGGCGGGGTGATCGGTGTTCGGCGGGCGGAGCAACGCTGCGTAAAACTGCCGTGACGTCATCTTCAATGCGAACCACAAAACCAAAACATCAGCCGTTAGCTGTGTCATGGCGAATACAGTCGCTGGTTTATTTATGTCTGTAGGCCGTTGTTGTGAGTGTGGACGGTCGGAGCATATACTGCGTTAGCTTAGCCGATCTCCATTCAGAAAACACGCATTTTAAAAGGTTTTTCGCCTGCCGTCTTGTCTGCAGACCGGTATCAGTATGTTGTTACTTCGGCATCATTTTGAAACGTGTATTACAATTAAATCACGGTAAAATATGTTCATTTTGTTGTAGTTGTAGCCCCCTTGCCAGCGATTCTCTCTGACCATTCAGCAGTCGAGAGTGTTTAGCATATTCAGCCCGGTTGTTGGCCCGGTAAGAACCTCGATTTTTGAGGGCCAGAAAAAAGGAGAAGCCCTGAGCCGGAACTACCCCGTGCTACAGTGGAAAAGCGCCATTCATGAGTTCCTCAGTGATCTGGGGCCACAAGTTGCAGGAGGGAAAGCAAATTGAAGAAAAAAACTGGCCTGAAAGGGCTTAAGGTAATGATTTATGGCCTTTGGTTTCAGTTAATGTTTCTTTATATATTAAAAGCATCATTCCTTTTCTTCATTGACTGGAAGCCAAGACACAAGTTTAGCTGATTGTGACATTAATGGGGAGAATGAATGCTGAATGTGTGGAGTGCTTAGTGCTCCTGCTTTGTTTCCTCTACCCTGTGTTTTGGACTTTCCCTTTTAGCTGTTTCTGGGAGAAGAGCATTCAATAGCATTGAAGTAGAGTTGTAGAGTTACCTCACCAGGAATACTTAAGAACGTATTACAAAGGTATGAATTCTATTGAGATAGGCTTTAAACAGATGTATTGTCTCTACATTGATGACCCAACCAAATTATCAACGAGAATCGTGACACTTTCTACTTTTCAGATTCACGTTGTCTATGATTGAAGAGACCAAATCAATGGTTAGAGGGATGGTCAAGTGAGTGATCCTAACTGACTTTCTTTCAAGACCCCACAAAGTGAGTCTGGCGTTGAAGCAAATTTTTGTAATGGTAAAATTACGGTAGGGCTGCAGGATTAATCGAATCGCGATATCAGCTTGTGCGGTTACATAACCGGCTGCGATTTAATTAAATAAAAAATGTGCGTGTTGTAGAGCCGATGAATGGGAGTTGGAGGCGGTGTGTTTTAATATGGAACTCCTGTAGTGCCGAGAGAAGGGAGTTGGAGGCGGTGCATCGAAGGTGCAAAGTTGGCTTTATTGAGCAGCAGAAAAGCACATGTTGTCCGGTTGCAGTCCGGGAAGAGAAGGGAAGAAGAGAAAGGAGGGCACACAGTAGGTACTGTTAGTGGTTCTTGAACTCCGAGAGCAGGAGAGACTGAAAAGAGTCAAGGCAAGCTTATAAAAGTTAACAGCATTTAATTACACAAAAGATGCGGTGGTATACAAATGAAATGTGTGCATTGGTGGTTCCCCCTTGCCAGCTGTTTGGTCCCGTCCGCGCTGGGTCAGCTGGAGGCAAGGAGAGAGACAGATCCTTCTTGTGTCTCCCGGGTTACAACTGTAGTCTTCTCCTATTGGCCGGCGTCGACGGGGGCGTGTCCAATGCAAATCCTGTCGGTTTCCGCTGCTGAATTACATCACTCAGATGTCTGTGGTGATCTAAACATTCCCTAATAAACCTCATTCCAGCGTCAATAAATGAGTGTTAAACCCAGGGTGTTTAGTGTACAACATCACGTTATTTCACCTTCAATTCACGGTTTGAAAACGTAGCATTTCGCCACATGCTAATGCTAACCGGAAATGACGAAATTCACCAGCGGAAAACCGGAAGTCACTTGTGAATCTTGGATTTTCAGAATAAAACAGATTTAAATGAAATTCAGTGTATTTCATTCAAATTACCACATCAACATTGATTTTAATTTCTAACAATCCCTCCTTTCATACCCTTTAAGGTATGAACATAATACTGAAATCAATGAGTTCTTCATCTGAACTTTGCATAGTACATAACTCATAAAGGGTAGAAAATACAAATAGGAACAATACATATTCATCATAAATGCGAAGTTTTTCATTTGTGCATAACTTCTAGCTTAAACCTTTAATATCACTTCGTAAAATAGCAGCAATTAGCTTGGTATGGAAAACGTCAAACTCCCTCCTTTCACATCATATATATCATCTTCATACTGTATCTGGTGTAAAGGCACTTGTTCTTTCACAAAATATAAGAAGGATAAAACTATCTGAAAATATTACTCTTTATTTACACAATCCTATCCTCTTCAGTGTTGCATACACTCCCTTTATCAACTAATGTCTAGCGCTATTCTATCGGTCTGTTTTTATCTGACTGTTTGTGTCATCCTTTTACTCTGTCTCTGTAATTTATGAATCTCTGCTGGTTATAGCAGATATAGTTCTCCCCATCCACATTCTTATTGGTTATGGGACAGAGGAATAATAATTCAGAACCTGCTGATATCTGAATCTTAATACTCGGCATGTGTTACAAACAAAATAAAACATCTTCATGGTGAACTAAATAACATATTTCAATAGCTCGGAAATGTCTGATGAGCATCTGTGTTGTTCCTAAATAAAATCCTTGTAATCTTTTTCAAATCTAAATATAACAATGAACTATTCCTGTTTGTGGTAAAGACACACACTAACGTTATGTAATACAATTTCATTATGGATTCAAAAACTGAAGTCATGATGCTGTCAGAGTGAATGATTTCCTGAGTGTATCTGTCCTGTAAGGTACGTCATTCTCTGCTTGGATCATGTGCAGAAATCCCATCAGTTGCACCTGGCAATACTGCTTCTACCTGTCTATCATCAAGCTGAAAAATGAATACAGAATTCCAACATACTGTCATCAAATGTCTTTCTATTATAAATTTAAATTGATATCCCCATAATGACCTAAACAATAAAGTCTATGGCTTTTACTTTGATTTCTTTACCAGGCTAGTTACAAGATGTTGTCTAAATTAAATTCTGTGTCATTACATTACTATGTTTTAGCTTAACTGTAAGATGTTCTTTCTACATTTCAAACCTCAGTTACTCTAATGTCTGTTACAATATTACAAAATTGTTTCATTATCACAGGTCAACTTCTTTGGTATTCCATTCTGGAATTACATCTCTCACAGTAGCCCCTTGGCCACTGATTCTGCATCTGTGTTACCTGTTCAAAATTCGATCAATATTTAGAAACATGTCAACATTCATCAAACAGTATCTTATCCCCAGATATGGAGCAGGTTAATTCTAAAACTATCATTCAATGCTCAGTTTGAACATCTAGGTTGGGGCGGAAGGTTTCTTTCAATCCCTAAAAGAAACATTTAAATTGTGAATTTGACAGCCATGTTGACATTATACATTATACACACTCCCCCCTTTTTACACATGAACTCATGTGTAATAAAATCCTGAAATGGGGAGGGGAGGAAAGCAAACTTTCAGTTACATTTTGGTTAGGGACATAGCAATTTTACATCCATTATTATTATTATTATCTTTCCACAGTAAACACCTCAGTGAAAATAAGTGTTTCTCTTCATCTTTCAGTCCTAAAAGAAACAGAATCTTCAGATTATAGTTTGAGTTTTTCATTTGCAAAACGCCAACTCCTGTGGGAGTAAAATATCATCAAGTAGATTAGAAACGGGTCACGTGCGGTTTCCCATTTTTGTGGAATTATAGGAAACCTCTCGTTTCCCTTGGAGCTCCAAAATAATATGTTAGTCCAAAAACATGCTTGGTTAGTTATTGTTTTAGAATCATGCAATTACACTGATCACATGCCGGCATTCATTCACACTCATACCGTCTGGTTGTCAAGTCAGGTGTGGTCAGGTACACCCCAGAGTCAGTCATTGACAGTGCTTTTGTCACACTGTCAGTCAGGGTCAAAGGTCATTTGGTCTCGGTCTTTTGGCCATGTCGTGCTCTGCAGAGTCTTTTCAGAGGTAATTCAGCATAGGCGGGTACCCTTTATCTACAAAAATATGTCATATGCGGAGCGCCATTCCTTATTCATTCACGATTTCAACTATGATTTTCAAGATGGTTCTAACTTTTCATTGGGACTTCTGCCTCCCACCTTTCTTGAAATTTGGTACAAAATTCACTTCCGTATAGTACTACTACTGCAGTTTATTTACACCTAATTAGTATTAAAATGTCTAAAAGATGTATTTCAGAAACGTGTGTACATGTGGCTATTATCTTGAGTCAAAACATTATTAGGATCTGTGTAGCTCTGCTATGTATTTCATAACTCCTTATACTCATTTAAACCCCTTTTCTGGTCTACTTAAAAAACAATGTTAATCCCCTTAGCAGTGTGTGGAACCTTGGGTGTTCGAACATGCAGCAATTACTCCCTCCTTCATCAAGGATTTAAACAGAAGTCATTTCATATTTCCATCTTAAAGCCCTCCTATGGTAATAACTATGCCACAATGGTGAAATCAATACTTTAGATTGGAATACTATATTTGGCTTGGTCCTAGCTCTCCCTTTAACATTATCCATACAAATAAACATTTGTCTGAACTTATACAGTGGTTCCTAAAACTATCCCTTCAATCTGTAGATCAATATTGTAACAAATTAAATCACCACTTTATTCACACATGAATAAGAATCTCTTAACTAACAATTTGTTAACATGATGGAAAGATTGAAGAATATAGTTCTACTCTGTACTCAAACACCCACTGCTTAAAGTGTAGTGAATGTTTCCATCATGTCTCCCCCTTTATCCCTCAGTGTGTTTTAGGATGATTAATAGTTTCCTCTTTACTGCTATTTTAATTTACCAATTGATTGATTCATGATTAATACATCTTTTTGTCTTTACGTATATATTAAGTCAATTCAAGTTCTTCAAATGTGGTCACTTTTATGTGCGTTTTGTGAATAAATGTGTTTATGTGTAAACTCACTCATTCCCGTTTTCCTTTTCTCCTCCCCTGGTTTTCTCAAGCCGTGACCCCGGCCTCCTCACTTCCAATCGACCATGCCAACTGCTCTGATTCTGTCTTCTCTTCAGTCCATCAGCTCTTGAATCCATCCGCTGTAACGCTTTTAGGCAGCTTTAGGCCCAGTTACATCTGCAGCCCACATCATGCCACTGTTCTTGTACTGCTTTGCATTTCATCTCCTCCTTTACAGTCTCTCTACTGTTTTTATGGAGGGCGGATTCTGCTCTCATGTCCCACACTTTGCTCTTGTGCCAAATCTCGCGGCTCAGCTTGGAACTTCATGTCCTGTCTGAGGGACTGATGAGAGTATCTCTCTGTATGTCAGCATGCCGTTTGGTTCTGGATGCCACAGGTGGAGATAGTTCTGGCTGCAGTTCTGGATGCAGTTTTGTTGTTGTTGTTGTTGTTGTTGTTGGTTCAGCTCTGGTTCTCTGTCTGTTCGATGGAGAAGGAGGAGTCTCCTGTTGGGTTAGGTCTTTTGTCAGCTTGGAGGGTCGGGGTCGTAGTCTTTCTGACTCAGAGGGGGAGTCCAGGTCTCGGGACGCATTACCTATAGGAAGTCTAGCACACTGAGGTTAAATAAATCCAACCCTTTCCTCTCTGTCTTTTTCTAATCATACTATCTGTCTTAGTTGTTAAATGCCATCTAAACACAATTAATGTCTACGAATGTTATTACAAAATCTCCTTCTAAAAATTATTTCAACCATTGTTACATATTTACCCAACATAACTCTTTCAAGAAACCATTTTCTCCTATAAATTGAAATACTTACATGTTTCAAGCATCACATTCCACACACTACGAAAGAACATCTCCATACTTTCTCCAATATTTTAAATCCCACTGTTATTTAAAACAATAGTAAAAAACCTGCAGAGGACACTAATCAGACCACAGTAATGTAAATTGACTCAAGTGTAGGCCCATGTCTACTTTCCATTATACTTATTACTTTTGGTGAACATTTGTTTATATTATCTAAATTCCTTGTCTATGACTTTCAAATAGTTTGAGTGTAAAAATGTGTTTTTTCTCTGGTAGTGCCTTTCCTAAAAATGTTCAATTACTTATTGTGTTGTACCAGTTTTTTCCCAAATCAGTTCTAACTGCCGTGCCGTTTCTGGAAATGTGGCGGTACGGCTACACAATTTGCAAGAAAGTGCCAACATGTTCCTTTGTTAACTCTGATCCGGAGTGCATCTGCAATGCGTTCTACAACTTCCCATGGTCCACTCCATACAGGTTGCAACGAGTTCATCTTGTGGATTTTTACTTTCACCCAATCACCTGACGCAACAGAAATATTCATCATGGACCTGGCATATGCTTCCGCCTCAATTTTCCTAATATCTAACACTGGTTCTCCTCTGTATTGTGAGGGGCTACATTGTGGTGGATATTGCTGAGTGGGGCAATCTCTGGCCAAATGTCTACAATCACCACATATGAAGCAGCCATCATCCCTTCTCCCTCTTGATCGTTGCTTTCCTCTCCATTGTCCCTTTTGTTGTATGGGAGGGTATAACCGTGCTTGTGGCTGTACTTGGGTAGGAAGATACACAGGTGTTTGCTGTTGAAGATACTGTGGTGCTTGTGGCTGTACTTGGGTAGGAAGATACAGAGGTGTTTGCTGTTGAAGATACTGTGGTACTTGTGGCAGTACTTGGGTAGGAAGATACACAGGTGTTTGCTGTTGAAGATACTGTGTGGGACATTCATTGGACCAATGTGACGTCTGACCACATGTGTAGCAGCCACCATTCTGGAAACCTCTTCCTCTGAAACTTCCTCCTCCGGTTTGTTGGTTCTGCATTTGATTCTCTGGTTCTTCCTGAGTTTGAACTGTTGGAGGTGTTCGCTCTGCCTTCTCTGCTAGTATGGCCATCTGCTTTGTCGATTTCTTGTTTTTATTAGCTTCGGCATCTTTCTCAGCTTCGGCATCTTTCTCAGCTTGGGCATCTTTCTCAGCTACTTGTATCTTCAAAAGTCTTAGTTTGAGTGCTTTCATCACTTCGTCATTTTCCCTCTGTGTTTCCTGGTATGTCATGTCGTGGTGAATGAGCTGTAGTTTCCATTCTTCTGGGAGTTTAGCTTCTAATCCCACCACGGCTTCCAGGCATGCCTGCACTGATCGGGGAAGGGCTTTAATGACCGCGTTCTTCCACAACATTACGACAGCCGGAGAAACGTCATGTCGTTCTCCAGTGCAGTCCTCCCACACTCCTTCACATCTCTTCAGGAAGGTATGCATGTCCTCCCCTGGTTCTTTTCTCAGGCTGTTGAGGGCGTGTAAACTGCGTGTTGTCGGGTAGATGCTACGAATAGCAGCCCAATAGCTCGACCTGATATTGTTGAATGAAGTGTCATCTGGAGAGTTGGTGCATTTGGCCATGAAATCTACTGCTCTTGCCTCTAGTCTGCCTTCTATCCGTCTAAGCAGTGCCCTCATGTCTCCCAAGCACAGGTGGTCTTGGACAGTGTACTTCTCCAGATCTTTCACCCACTTCTGACCTCCTTGGGTGAGTGGAGGTAGCTTTGCCACTAATGATTCCATGTCCCTGTGAGCCCATGGTTGGTAGTCAAATCCTCCTCTCTCAGCCGCTATCAATGGCATGGCGGTATGTGCACTGGTCTTGGTTCTTCCAGCTTTGGGGTAATTTTTCTCTTCTTGCTCTTTTTCCCATATTTTCCTTTCTTCTTGTTCTTGTCTTTGTCTTTCTTCCATTCTTCTGATGAGTTCTGCTTCCATTCTGATGAGTTCTGCTTCCATTCTTCTGTTGAACTCTTCCTCTCTGATGAGTTCTGCTTCATTTCTTCTGTTGAACTCTTCCTCTCTGATGAGTTCTGCTTCCATTCTTCTTTTGAACTCTTCCTCTCTGATGACTTCTGCTTCCATCAGCTGGTTGACACAGGATAAGATTCTTACCTCATACTCCAATTCTTTCACATTTGGGGCTTGAATTGAAGCTTGGTGAGAAGGGTTGTTCTCTGATATGTCGGGAAGAGACACCTCGGTCAGGCTTGGATACTGCTTTGGAGTTTGGATAACTGGAGCCTCTTCTGTTATTTCTGCTGTGTCTTCATTTACTGGGAGATCTGCTGCTTCTACCAAATGTAAGCTTGTTGTCAATCCTTGGCTGGCATATTTTAGATGGAGTATCAGACTTGTAACTCTAGCTTTTCTTTCTTCAGCTTTGTTCATAGCGCTTTTTCCAGGTCCATACCACGAGGGTCGTCCGGCTTTGATCCATGCCTCTTGCTGTTGTAGGTATTCTCCATTCTCATATTCAACTACAGCTTTTCTATGGGCTTTCGTTGGTCCAGGTTGATCATCTGCTGGAATCAATCCTCTCGTTTGCCACTGCTCGAACAGTTTCTCTATTCTGTTCCATGTCTTCTGTCTATCTTTTGGCGCTGTCATAGCATCTGACCTGATGTTTACCCTCTCCTTAATATCTGCAGTTGAGCCTGGCATTGAGAATGCTCTTAACTTAGTGTCGCTTAGTGACATGTTTCACTTGGATGGAAGAAGAATTACTAATCCACTGAATAGTACCTTTGTATTCTTTATAAAAGTATCCTATGTCATCTGAACTCAACCTTAGAATCTGGTAATCTTTTTTTTTTTTTAATAAAAATTTTATAAAGTAAATTAGAAATTATGCAAATTTTAAAATCAGAAATAATTTTTTTACAGTGTATGGTTTTGACCTTTAAAATATGAAAATAGGAATATGGTGAAAATCCAAATAAACTGTGTACAGTGTATTCTGAAGTTTATGAAATTATGCAAATGTCATAACTACAATATTTCAATTCAGAGAAACCACATGTAATCTTTATCTGTGTGTGGTGAAGAATGTATTAACTGTAATACTTATGTCCGCTAGGGGAGCTGTTTTATTTTTAACTCCTTTCAAATGTATCAACTAGTACTTCCGGTTCATAAACCTATTTCCGGTTTATTTACCCAAATAATAAAGTTAAAATTAATTTCTTTGAAAAGCATGAAAAACAAAAACAACTTAATTTACTCTCAATGTTCATCTACACCATCCCTGTGTATTTAATCAGTAGTTACCAGTTATATCTTTACTCAAACTATTTCACCATCTAGTAATGCCAACTGGCTAGCTAACTAGCTTAGCAGTATAGCATTAACCTCATGTCACTGGGGGAAGGGGAGGGGAACAATGGGAACATGTGATGCAGATAAAAACCACACTGGTTAAAACTAACTCCAATACAAAACAAGACAATCTTCATTTATCTTAGCTCTAAATTCTATAGATGCTGACCTTAAAAGCTGATCTTATACCAATCTTGTACACAATCTTTCCGGCTTAGAACATCACACAAAAATATACTTTTCGGCTTAAGAACTCCACACAATATACTTTATTAAACCAGACTACGCCTCTATTATCACATCAAACATATAGTCTAACATGAATGGACCCAGTCCAGTGCAAAACAGATCATGGTACCTCCCCAGAGATCTTAACACTATTTGGAGCCAGTCCAATGTAAACCAGATAACCTCTAGTGCCTTCTGTAGATTAATCGTGATCTTCTCGCTCCCAGGAAAGAAACTTAAAATAGTGAGACTAATGGAGTCTCTGAAAAGGTTCAAATGGGTACTTTAATTAAGTAACGTGGTTAAAGAACAAGCATAGGTAAGGAAGAGACAAAGCCGGTGATGTCCCCAGGTGGCTGCAGCGTAGGAAAGAGACCGGGCTGTCCTTTCAGTCTTCCTTTATCCTCTTGTTCTCTCCCGCTGTGCAGATAGTGGGACCACCCTTCTCATCTGCATAGGTTCGAAATCGCGTAAACCAGATAGTTTCAACATTGGTATTCCCTGCCTACTTCCTTAAACCTTTTCTCCTCCTTATCTCTGTCATGACTTTCTATTTAATATCTTATAAACGGCTGTAATAGTTAGTAAAGAAGTCCTAGAAACACCTCTACGGCACAGTTCTCATTTACGGTAACTTCCTCTGACGTCATAGCTACTCACGTAATGTGAAAACACTCTACGATCAACTGTACCTTCATTTAATATTCAACAGTAATAATATCTCGACGTCTATAGTTGTAGTGTTAAAGTCCGTAGGTTTTGGTGTGCAACAGTCTATGTCATTTTCACTTTACATTCAGAAAAAGCATTATTAGCCACATGCTAACTGCTAACCGGATATGAAGGATATTCAGAATAAAAGTTTGGCATTGAGATCTCCTGAGAACTTCCGGGTTCTTTCACAATAAAACAGCTTTTAGACTGACGATATGTTTTAGACTAAATCATGCTATTAAACATTGATTTTAATTTCTAACACTTCCCAAAGGTCTTTAATATTATATTATATTCACATTAATCGGGCGGCGCCGAAGAAACACTATAAACAAAACCGCACCACTCGCAATCACACCACAGATCAATCTATTACTCACCACCAATGCTTGCACCTAATGTAAGTTATTTAACTATACAGGTTTTGAATTAAACAGGTAACCGTCTCACCTTTGATTTAGGCCCAGCCAAAAAATCCTTTGATGCTAGTTAGCTGCAGCTTTCTTCTCTTCCAGACCTCTCCTCTCTCCAGAGTCCCTTCGTTGGTTGCCAATTGTTAGTGGTTCTTGAACTCCGAGAGCAGGAGAGACTGAAAGGAGTCAAGGCAAGCTTATAAAAGTTAACAGCATTTAATTACACAAAAGATGCGGTGGTATACAAATGAAATGTGTGCATTGGTGGTTCCCCCTTGCCAGCTGTTTGGTCCCGTCCGCGCTGGGTCAGCTGGAGGCAAGGGGTCCTTCTCAGGTCGACTATTTTCATTTCCTCGGTCCTCGGTCCTCGGTATCACCGGAAGTTGATTTGTCTGCGCCATCTTGAGTAGCGTCCCATGGCTCTTATTTCTGCCGGAGGACCGAGGATCGAGGAGCGAGGAGCGATAATGGAGGAGCGATAACCGAGGAACCACCAGACCATCCTCCGGTGAAATCCTCAGATACTCTCTCCGCCCCCTTACTGTGTATCGCTCACTGATTGGACGATGCAGTGCATGCACTGATCTGATGCTTCTTGACATGAGAGCAGAGTTTCCCAGCGGAGTGAAGAAAACACATGAAACTCACGGGACTCACTCCTCAGTTTATACTGTGTTTTGTTTCAATGAATGCATCATTCAGTTACAAATATGTGATATATCTGAACAACAAAGTGGTCAAAAAGTATTTTATTCATTTATTGGAAACATTTTCATGATCGCTTTTTCGTTTTACATTTTCATTTATTGTCATTTCCATTCAGTAAGTGCTATTTAACATGTTCATTTGCTACATATCCACACAAACAAAGTGTGCAATCCAATGAATGTTAATATAACTGGGTTTTGATAGATAACATATCTCTTTTTCTTCTCTGAATTATTTTATTTCTATTGTGCACTCTAATCAATATTAATCCAACTATTGTTCGTTTATACATTTTAAGAATGGCGTTTATCTTTTTTGAGAATGAGTTCTTATTTTATTTAATGTATTTGGGTCTACAACAGATGATACAAATGTTTGTGTCAGTAAATGTGTACTAACAGAGGCGGGGGTGTTTGTGAAAATAACGGGGACAGAGCTGCTGTCAGACGATCAGCTCTGCAGCGTCATCACAAACGGACGTCGCTTCACGTGACGCTCCGGAGGAAAGGACGTCCCATTGTTCTTAAAACTAATTTCCCTGCTTCTCGTGGTTTCCTTGCGTCTCTCCATGCTTCCCTGGTGGGAGGGACTAAACGCAGGGACACGACGCAAGTGAGGGACGCAAGGATTCCATTTAATCGACCTGAGAAGGACCCAAGGAGAGAGACAGATCCTTCTTGTGTCTCCCGGGTTACAACTGTA
>CALSBW010022781.1:295-11037 GCA_943590975.1 Lindbergichthys nudifrons | reverse complement strand
CTCTCTCCTCTACATCAGTGTACCCTCGGTTATAGCTCCTCCAAAGACACTCCTCCCTCCTCTCTCCTCTAAATCAGTGTATCCTCGGTTACGGCTCCTACAGACAGCCTCCTCGATAATCGATCCTCGACGAGCCTTTAGCGAAATGTTTTTCCTTCGAGACGGCGCGCCGACATCCGTTTCCGGGTCGCTGCCGGAGGACCTGGGAGTCTGGGACGCGAAAATGACAGAAATGACAAACGGCTCATTTCCCAGGACTCGCGCCCGTCTGCTTGACGCCGGGACGACCGGCTGCCCTCCCCAACAGGCGCACGGACGCGAGGGCCCGCTCATCACTGCGCGCACTTCTGCGACCGCAGTGTTCATTTGTTATTGTTTTGATATTTGTAACACAAAAGCGATATAAAAAACCCACAGCAACACAGAAAATATGGTCTTAACATGACCCAGCGGTCTAGTAGTTCAAAACAAAACAAAACAAATTATTACTACTAACTTTATTGTGAAATTAAAACAGAACGGTAACAGAATAGTTTCCGGTCTATTCTGAGGCCCGATCTCTGTAGATAAATAAAGAACTACGAAAGATGTGTAATATTTAATGCTGCCAAACCATTCATTACAATGCATTCATGTGATGACTTTCAAAGAGTAAAGCAAGCACTGCTGAATAAAGTATGTTTTATCTTTTACGAAACGTTTTTTTTCATATGGAATGCAGTTGGAGGTCAACCAATCACAGAGCTTGAGGACTGATCACAGGGTTTGTCAAGCGAAGCACATGGTGTAGTCCCAAACGATAGCTGAGGATTCTGGGTAGTGTAGTTTCTTCTGCCATCCAAAAACTCCGAAAAAATATTTGTTTCTCCGAATCGAAAGGGGAAAATACAAAAGCATTGCACACAATTTAAACCAATCAATGTTGTGTAATTAACAAGGATAATCTGGTGTTTTTGAGTTGATGAGTAGTGCAGATATCACTGTCAAATCAATCAACAGTAAGGAGAATACTTACTTCCAGGTGTAAAATCCTCCGTTATCCAATGGGAATGGACGCTCACATTGCTCTTTGCGTCCGTAATACAATAAAGGGGACATGATCAAATAGGAATATAATTATCTTTTAAATAACATTAACTAAAGAGAACAATATATTTGACACAGCTGAAGCTCTGGCCTTCCTTAAAAACTAACTCATTTAATAAAAATCACAGTTGTATTACACACAATGCACTGTTTTTTGAGAACAAAAATGTGTAACTAATGTAATTTTTACATTCTGACGAAAAATAAAAATGATTATGAATACAAATAAAATAAAAGAAGCCTCCCGTGAGTTACTATAAGCTATAAAGTAGATTTTAAAAACGTTTTATAGAATAAAAGCTCACTGCGGGACGTTGTAGAAATGCGTGTGTGCACCACGACAAAGGAGCCTCATTCACTTTACATTGGGGTTGTTTGCGTGGTGCCGACATGTAAATGTAGCAGAGTGCGTGACTCCACCACGTACTGCGGTGTTAAGGAGTCGTGGTGGAGTCACGCATTCTGGTGAGACCAGGTTGAAAAAAGAAACAGCTCTTCTGATTTTCCCCAGCAGTCGAGATACCTGGTTGACTGCCATCGCTTTCTGTGATGCTAAGTTTAATGTATGGGCAAAGCATCCTATTTGTGGACACAAAGAGTGAGGGTGAATGAGACCTTATCTGATCAAGTCAGCTCCTCCACTGGCTCCCCACAAGGATGTGTCCTTTCCCCACTATTATTTATACTTTACACTAATATGTGTCAAAGTAGGTGGGAAAATAGGAATATTTTAAAGTGTGCAGATGACTCTGTAATTGTTATTAGGCTCCAGGACAATGAGACCAGCCACGGCCCTGTCATTGACGACTTTGTCAGGTGGTGTGAGGAGTCCAATTTACAACTGAACATAAGCAAAACCAAGGACATGATCATTGATTTTAGAAGACATCCCCACATACATGAAGTCTTAACAATCGTGAATCAGAAAGTAGAATTTGGGCAATCATACAAATATCTCGGGACAATTATTGACTCAAAATGTAGCTCTGATCCAAACTGTGAAGCTGTGTGCAAAAGGGGGCACCAGCGTGTGTACTGTCTTAGGAAACTGTCCTATTTTAACATTGACAAAACCATGATGATCATGTTTTATCGTGCTTTTATCGAGTCAATTCTGTCTTTTTCACTAATGTCATGGTTTGGTAACCTGACTTTAAAGAGCAGAAACTCTCTGAATCAGATCGTAAAGTGGTCCAGCAGACTGATTGGTGAGCCACAGCTAAACCTGGAGACCCTGTACCTCAGGCAGTTACAGCGGTTATCCAGCTCAATATTAGATGATGACTCCCACCCTCTGCACTCAGAATTTAAGCTTTTTCCTTCGGGCCGGAGGTTAATTGTCCCAAAGAGTAAAACGAAGCGGTATAAAAACTGTTTTATCCCAGCAGCTATTGCACAAATTAACACATCATAGGAGTGTCACAGATATGCCTATTTATTTATTTATTTAATTATGAATTTTGAATGTCCATGTTTGTACTAGTGTTTTCCTTCTTAAATGTTTTTGAAATATTTTGAGATTTGACGGAGCAGGGTGTACTTGTACTTTTTACTAGTCCTTTTATTAGAGATGTGTCTGTTGTTTGTGTTTGTTTTTAGAGTGTGTCAGGATGGATCCCTTGTCTTTTTCTCTGCAAACAAAATCTACCTACAGGTACAAATAAAGAACCTGAACCTGAACCTGAACCTGAACCTGAACCTGAACCTGAACCTGCTATTCACAGTGTATCTTTTAATGGCGCGTTTCCACTACAGCGCGGAGCACGGTTTAAGAGGGCTGTGACGTCAGCGGCCCGTTTTTGGTTGTGTTTCCACTTGGCCTAGTACCGGCTAGCGGGTCCTAATTCACAGTTTTTCTGGCCACATAAAATCGTGGTTCTAGGGCCAGGGACAACCAGACTGAGTGTGTGACGTCAACACTCTCGGCTGCTGATTGGTCGGAGAGAATCGTCACAATCGGCGCGCGAGATAATCCCTAGCGTCGCATATATATAGCGAAGCTTGCAGCATTTTTACAAACAGCATTTTTGTTAACAGAGGGGCTACAACAATGGCAAAGAAAAGCACACCATGGTCGGTCGAGGAAGTGACGACGTTCTTCCATTATATTGCAGATGATAAGGTCCAGCGGGAGCTCGACGGGACAACTCGCAATATCAAAGTCTTTCAGGAGGTCTCTACACTGATGTCCACAAGCGGTTACTCAAGGACTGTCATGCAGTGTAGGGAAAAACTCAAAAAGATGAAGAGTGAATATCGCTTGGTAAAGGACAATAACAACACGAGTGGTGCCAGTAGAAAAAACTGGAAGTGGTTTGACCTAATGGACAGCATTTACGGCCATAGACCGGCTAGCGTTGGGAGGGAGGGAGGGAGGCCTGGACTCTGCAACGGCGTTACTGGAGTCTCTGCATGGTAAGTTTTTGCTAACGCTCTGTTATTTTCTTGAAACCTTTGTGTCCCTATCTGTTCTAAAGCTCACTTCTAACAAATAAGTCTATTTTATCCTTACATTTATGTTCGACAACCCATGCTTTTATGGAGCCCCGAAGGCTAGCTAGCTAGCTAAGGCAGATAGCATTAGCTAGAGCTATTGTTTGCTAACACCACATGTGCCATTGTTTACGTTCAGTTTGTCTTTTCTATAGTTGTTGTTGCTATTTATTGTATTGTGCTGCAGTAGTTTGTGGAATTAACAAGTCATGTTTATGTTCTAGATGATTACATTGGGACTAGCGAGGAGGAACAGTTCCCAACAACGTCCTCTGCATCGACATCCTCCACATCAACAGCACAAACTCCAGCTCGACCACAGACACAGGCACCAACGCCGAGTGCCAGCTCGACACCGCGTGTGGTTCTATGTAAGAAATAGGCTGGAATTGTGACTTTTAAAAAAAACTTTAGACCATCCATCGTCAGTAAGTAAAATAAGCTGTACCACTGTGTGGGAATGCTCTGTTACAAGTAAAGTAACTAGCTAGTAAGCAGCTAGTATCTAGGGCCAGAACTTTCTTTAATTCATCCTTACTGTTGTTCTGTTTATAGATTTTATTCTTATCCTTTTGTGACCTGTACCTGTCCTGTGTTTTTTCATTATTTATTATTTATATAATTATCTTGTCACCCAGGCAAGACTCTGTGATCCAACAAATAACCTCTGGCTGAGATTATATTGTTTATTTACATTTGTACTTTCTTGTTTATTTTTTCTCTTTAAAAAAATATGTTTATTTTTACAATCAATGCCATGTCTTTTTATGCTGCTGCAATACAAACATTTTTTTAAATTTGTATTGTACAATGCCATGCCTTTTTTATGCTGCTGCAAGAAAACACTTCCCAAATTGTGTTAAATAAAGTACTTCTTTGACTTATCTTACTGCTTGTTGATAAATAATTGCACCCAACAGCGATCTCACAGAAAGATAGCATCATCTAGGCGTCCCTCTGCAGTCAGAAATATCATAAACACCATCATCGTCCACAAAGCACTGTACAGTGAAACCTTTATCATCTGTTGCAATTAAAGCAAATAAGAGAATAAATACTTGGTTAAATAATACATTTTAAGTCTTTAGCAGGACAACTCTGCATACTGTTTGAAATTGAGTTTGCTAGCTTGAGGTCCTCCTCTAAAACATAACATTACATATTTTGTAATGGTATTAAGAATACATGATAAATAAATAATACATGTAGTAAAGATTGCTCAATTGTAATACCCTCGTTGTGCTAGACTCAAACACATTGCTTATATATTTAAAAGAAGAGAACAAAAGAAAACACCTATACAAAGAGAGTGGTGCACAGCGCTTAATATTTACTTGCACTATATTTCTGTTTATCTGGGTTATTGTGTTGCACTGTTGGAGGAGCCTGTGACCTAAGATTGTCATTGTCATAACTACACTGTAGCTATGTTCGTATGACAAAATAAAAAACCTTGAACCTTGAGGCTGAATATAGTTCTGCTGTGTTTTACACTTTTGTATTTATTTTTATAGTTTGCTTTGATATTTGCTTAATTTTTTTTGATTATTATTATTATGGGGCAGTAAGTACTGGTGCTTGAAATTCAAATATTTACGAAATAGTCAATTCTGATAACATTTTTTTGGTTTAAATAATTTGACAAACACATGTATGTGAAAAAAAAAGATGTATTTATGTTCAATACCATACAATGAATATTTAGGTATTACATTATACATTCTAGGTATTCAGGTAGCGCATCAGACCCTCTCGTATGTCCCTGCCCTCCTCCTCTGCACCTTGTGCCACTGCTACCCCTGGCTCTGCTGCTGCTGGTGCATCCCACCCATCATCATAGGTCTCTCCATGACTCTCGCAGAGGTTATTCAGAGCACAGCATGTCAGCACCATTGATTTCACAAGTTTCACATCACAGTCATTCAGTCTACCAAAAGCGTTTTCTACCACTACCTGTGCTCTGCAAATCTTCTTGTTGTATGTCACATGTTCTTCTGTTAGCCGTCCAGTGTCAGCGAAGGGTTTTAAGAGCCAGTTTTGCAAGGGATAGGCATTGTCTCCCAGGATGTAATAGCCAGCATTCCAGAGGTGGGGACTCGAGTCACATGACTTGACTCGAGTCAGACTCGAGTCGCATATTTTTGGACTTGAGACTTGCTTGACTAACATTGATAAAAGACTTGACTTGACTTTGACTTGGTATTCATGACTTGAGACTTGACTTAAGCTTGAGACAGATGACTTGAAAGGACTTGTCTGTTTAACATTAAATATTTGCGTTTGTTTTTGTAGTGAGATATTACGTTTAGTTTTTTCGAAAAACGTGATTGGGTGATTATAGCGCCATGCGCGCAAACCTGGCAACCCACTAGACGGCAGGAGTGTCAGTTAACATGGCAGCGGCTAGCGTTACTCCAAAAATAGTGAATAGTAATAGTAATAGTAATAGTTTGGATTCAAGGATTATGTTGTCGATGACGCTAATAAGAAGAGAACAGCGGTATGCAGGGTCTGCAGCATAAAGATCAGTGACACGACCACCAGAACATCCAACTTCATTCGTCACTACAAAAAAACCCACAGAGAAAGGTGCGTGAATGTGTTGTGTTAGCTAGGAAGCTAACGTTAAGTTTAAGCTACGTTAGACTTTGTTTCAAATCGATGAAGCATTGCAAAGAGAAGACAAAACGGTAAATGAACACTAGAACCGCCATGGGATTCATTTTGACTAACCCTGATACTGACGGGCTGTCAGGAGAGGGAGAGAGAGAGAGAGAGGAAAAGAGACGCCTCGTTTATTTCCCCTGTGTTATTATCAGAAGTTACTGTAAACTGTTGAATAATGTAGTTCATCTACTTTTAGTAGTTTGTTTAAATGTTTTAATGATGTTGTTTTTGTTTGTAGAAGTGCATCATTCCTTGATTTATTGTAAAATGAATCTGAACTTTTTGATCTGTTATGATGATAAACTGAAGCAATTTCTAAATTAACCCAATTAACTGAGTTTTAAATCGTCCTACTTAGTTTATAAGGAAATTATGAAGAGGAACAAATTCAATGATTTGAAAATTATATCTATGTAGGAGCTGACGCTGTTGGCGGTTCTAGTGTTAACAGAAATGTAAATGAAATATGTGTAATGGCAAATGCCATATATTTCATTTCATTTCAATCTTTATTTCGAACAGATTAAAAAAAATAACAAATAAAAAATAACAAATGTGAAAAACAGAATACCGTATTGTTAAAATACAGTATTTATCCACATTCACGATAATATTTATATATTCAACAAAAAAAGTCTTCATATTAATAATAATAATTAAAAAAAATCATATGTGTCCGAAAGGGAGCAGGAGTAAGCAAATGTTTATTAATTCCCACCCCTTACTTGATCAATGATTGTCCTTTAAGTCATTATGCAAGTTATTCCTACTTACATTTACATTTATACATACATATACAATAATTTCTCATCTTCAATCACCTCTCTTCATTCTCATAGTTTTCCAATAAAGTATTTCTGTACATCCTTTTAAACTGAATGATGCTTGTGCTTTGTTTTAACTCCTGCTCCAAACCGTTCCATCAAATCACCCCACAGATTGTTCTACTCGTACTTCTCAGAGTTGTTCTGACCTTGGGTTGTTTAAAATGTAGATTTCCTCTCAAATGATACCCACCCTCTCGGTCTATGAACAATGTTTTTAATTTCCTAGGAAGTAGATTATGTCTTGCTCTGTACATGATTTGTGCCGTTTTAAATTTAACCAGATCAGGGAACTTCAATATGTGTGACTTCAAAAATAATACATTAGTGTGTTCAAGATATCCAACATTATTGATAACTCTTATAGCCCTTTTTTGTAATGTGCATAACGGCTGTAGGTTGGTTTTGTACGTGTTTCCCCAAATCTCCACACAGTAAATCAGATATGGCAATATGAGTGTGTTATATAGAGTATACAATGAGTTGTGGTCCAGAATGTGTCTGGCTTTTCCCAATATTGCGATAGTCTTAGCCAGTTTTGCTTTTACATGAGTGATATGAGGTTTCCAGCTGATTTTGTGCTCTAAAACCACACCAAGGAACTTCATTTCATATACTCTTTCTATGTTTATGTTATCTAGTATTAATTGCACTAATTGCATTAATTTGTTTTATGTTTTCCAAATAACATAATCTTTGTTTTGCTTATATTTAATGATAATTTGTTTTTGTCAAACCAATGTTTTACTTTAATCATTTCTGCTGTTATCACTTCCATTAGCTCTTTCAAATTGTCACCGGAACAAAAAATATTAGTATCATCTGCAAATAAAATAAATTTCAATATATTTGATACTCTGCAAATGTCGTTGATGTATATTATGAACAGCTTTGGACCCAACACGGACCCCTGAGGTACTCCACAAGTTATATTCATGTATTCTGATTTATGTTCACCAATTTCAACAAATTGTTGTATGTTGCTTAAATAATCTCTCAACCCCTCTGATGCCATACTGTTCCATTTTTGTCAGTAAAATATTGTGATCTATGGTGTCAAATGATTTTTGTAAGTCTATAAATATTCCCACTGCTTGTATTTTATTGTCCATGCAGTTTGCTATTTCCTCACTTAATTCCATTAGTGCCATAGATGTTGATCTATCTTTCCTGAATCCATATTGACTGTCGTCAATATTTGATTTTCTTACCTGGAATTCTGCCTTTTCGAACAGACTCTTTGAGTCCTAGCTATATTGTCTGCAGTTCTAGGGTTAATATGAATCTAATATGATTGTCATCGGTCTAAATTAGATTTCAAATGATTAACTGTGTATGTAATGAAGATCATAGTGTGGGTTAAATCAATTTTCATAACCACTGTCTTTTAACTGATTTAAATGCAGGAAACTGGGCTTATTCATCAGAATTTTGTATGACTTGACTTGCTTGACCTGAGCAATGACTTGACTTGCTTGACTCTCACCACAGTGACTTGGGAGTTGCTTGATACTTGTAGGTCAAGACTTGAGACTTGCTCATGACTTGCACATGTAGGACTTACTCCCACCTCTGCAGCATTCACCCTACCAATGTTCCTGGTGCAAGCTGGAAAGTAGTTGCCACGACTGGCCAACTCCCACAATGTGGACAGTCTCAAAACCCGAGCGTCATGCAAGCTCCCAGGCATTCCTGCAAATACATTCCAGAAATGTCCCTTTCCATCTACAACTCCTTGAAGGATGATGGAGTGCCAGCCTTTACGGTTGAAATAGTCACAGTGGTATTCCTGTGGTGCCAAGATGGGTATGTGTGACCCATCAATAGCACCGACACACTGAGGGAGCCCCCACCTGTTCTCAGTGTAGGCAGCCATTTCTACAAATTTCTCCCGGTCTGGTGAACGAATTAGTTCCGGTACTAACAACGTCTCTGCAGCAGCACAGAAGTCTTGCACACACCGGCACACAGTTGTCTTGCTCAAAAGATGTCCTATGCTTCTGTACTCTGAGCCGGTAGCAAGCTTCCACAGTGCGATGGCCACTCTCTTCTTTAAAGGTATACACACGTGGAATGGTGTGTCCTGTCTCTCCATCGCTGGCCGCAGTTTGTTGCACAGATAGACGTAGGTTTCCTCAGGCATCCTGAAGTTCTCCACCCACTGACACACACTGTGTGTCACTGTGTGTGTGAAAGATGGGACAATCACATTCCACCACTCGGTAGCTCGGTCGAGCATCCAAACACATGGTCTAGGGCGGCGACGTAACTTCTGAAATACACAAACAAAAGCATACATATTTTAATACGTAAAAGTGGTAGCTACAATTAATTAAATACTTGAAATACTTTGGTCGTATAGGGAGCGTGAGCCTAAACACATTGCTAGTTAGCAAACGTTAGCTTACCAAGTAGCATTGTAGTCTGGAAGAAGAAGAAGTATTAGTAGTAGTAGTTCGAGTCGTCCTGTAGTCTCTGCGGCGTAGGACTGCCCGAACTCTCGCGTCAGCTTCTTCTATACCTCGTCTTGCTACAAGTCGCCACTTTCGAAACAACTCTTGCCTATTTCTTGTGATAATAAACCACACAGCAAGAAACAAGCAAACAATCTTTTCCACATCCTCCATTGTTGTGTGTTGTGTCGCATTGAAGATGACGTCACGGCAGTTTTAAGCAGCGTCGCTCCGCCTACACTGCGTTACTATAGATACTACCCCAGTTCCTAAACTGTAATGGAAACGCGCCATAAAGTGAGCTGGTCCTAACGAGGCCAAGCGCGGCCAAGCGAGGCCGTGTAGTGGAAACGCGCCATAAGAGGCCAAGACTGGGCCGTCGGTGGAGAAAAAAAGGAACACCTGTGTGTGAATAATTTATGTTTTCCACAAATGCAGCTTTCTGCCTAACATCTGAATCCATTGATTTTCTCTCCATTCATGTGACTGAGCTGAGACCGGCCGTGATGCTGCAGATTAAAAATGCAAGTGCAAACACTCTATGGGCTCAGGTACGGGTATCTTTGCTGTCGGGAATCCAGCCGTTTTGGCTAAATGCGCCACTGAGCAACTTTCATAGGAATGAACAGGCCCCACCTCTAAGGATGTATCCAGTTCTCTTTATACATCCATAGGCTTATTACACAGCTGCTTACTTAAAGTAAAAAGGCAAGTCGCTGGATACATAAATCAGATCTGTTTAAAAGCAGCTGTTAGCTATCCATCATATAACAGAAAGTTATTTTTACCCCACTGATCATCACAAAACATACTTAATTTAAAGTTGACCGAAACTAAATAAAAAAATAAAATAATGTAATGAGCCTTTTCATTGTTCTTTATAATTTGTGTTGTTGTTGGTTATTAAAGATTTTGAAAGAGAGACTGATGAAGTTACCATCGTTAATAGGTCTGACACACCAGAAATAAAACAGAAATGCATACTTGTATACTAGCAGGGGGGAGGATTCTTTCACCTATTTTTAAGCTGTATTCCAGTGCTTAAAAAACAGCATAACTGCTCTCATTTAGATGGAAAATGTTATATCTATAGGAACACATCTACAGTGACTGTGGTGTCTCATCATTCAGTGCAGTGTATTGTAATGTGGCTGCTGTCAGGGGGAACCCTTCACACACACACACACACACACACACACACACACACACACACACACAC
>CALSBW010022775.1:987-12627 GCA_943590975.1 Lindbergichthys nudifrons | reverse complement strand
CAGACCCATTCTCTCTGCAGACCCATTCTCTCTGCAGACCCATTCTCACAGCGTTTATCAACCTTTTTCTTTCTCAATATCAAGCCACACTTATTGTTTTTACTTCGACTGTGACTTTGTGTGTGCTCAGGATGAGTTTGGCTGTGTTTCGCTATGTATCCTAAACAAGGAAACAACGCCTCCACGGAGCTCAGCACGATTCACAACGTCCCGACCAATCAGAGCACACTGTGCTCACAGGGAGGGTGGGGGCTGGAGCTTTGGGAGCTACAACGAGCCGTTAAAGGCAGAGAGTGAAATTCGGTGAATACACGTAGTTTACAGAGATGCTGTTTGAGAAACCAATGTGAGTTTGGAAACATGCACAGTATAAATCTATTTTAGTAGACCTCAACAATGGAATTATGATCAGTGGAAATGGCCATGACACCTCTCCTTTAACATACAAGTACATTTAGACAACATTAGAGCACAACAACTCAATGCAACAAATACTGAGCCCTCATTTGTAGTACTCCATCCTTTTTTGAAATGCAGAGATACATCTGACACTTGAGGCACTTGATGTATGTGTTCCCACTGCATCCGTCTGCCATGAACCCTACAGAAACCTACGTGTTAGGTTTGGCCCATAGTGGACTCCATTTGTGTTGTGTAAAATGGGGGAAATAAAAAGTTAGCAAATCCCCATTCATAAAAACATTTAGTTTTAGGTCAAATAAGTATTACACGGCTCTGAAAACTCACCACACTAACTCCTAAGATGTTCCCTTACTATAATTAATTAAAATATTGAACTCACAACACTGGTAATTACAAAATTACAAACTTACCATTTCTCTTTCTATAAATAGTGCTTGTGTTGATGGATGCCATTTTGAAATGCAATGACATTTTTCAAAGCCACCCCCCCACATATGTCATATGTTGCCCAGGATGTCCTCTGTGGAGTACAATTGGACTTAATGCGGTGGCATGTATAACCTCAAAGTAATGGACCAAAACCCAATGTGCTCCACAGAGGACAAAAATGAATGGGTGGGTCACTGGAGTCTTGTTCAATAGTCAAAGAAGATTATTTGTTTGAACTTAAATGTGATAATTATATGATAAATAAAGTGTCTCAATTGTAATACATTTGAGTATTTGTGTGTGTAAAACTGCAGTAATTAGTACAAATGACATCTAGTCTTACAATTTCTCACTTCTGGCGGATCTGACTTGGCACATTTTTCTTAATATTGCAGAGTTTGAGGTAATTCTTCTCAACGAGGGTTATCGTCACCTTGCTCTCATTTACCTCCTGTGACTTGTAGATGTCTTTAAATGAAATGAACGAGTGTTGGGATGGATATAAAGAAGGAGGGATAGATGGACGGAGGTAAATAATATGAAAAAGACGACAGAAACAGGATCATCTGACAGATCAGGGTTGCCAAGTGTCACCACACCAGCTCTTGCAACTATTTTACCCCCCCAAAAAAGATAAAGAGGCGGTGAGGGAGAGAGAAAATGAAGGTAAGGCGGGCGGCAGGGACATAAAATGGGATTTCAGGTTTGAAAAAAAGAAGCAGAGAGAGAGAAATGAGTGAGCAAGTGATGCGTGGAGATGGGCTTGAAACAGGGGGAGGGATAAAGAGAGGAGAGTAAATGAGGGAGGGAAAGGATGGAGTGTGGCAGAAAGAGACTCAGTCCATCATGCTGTGAAAAGAGGAAGGACAAAGTTTAAGCAGGATTTATCGGCCGTGTCTATTCACTGGAATAAGGCTTGCGATATAGATCATTATGGAGGACACATATAGACATGCACCTGAGAGGGGTCACTCACTTTCTCTCAGAGGACCCCACCTCTAAAGCTTGACCTGTGGGGGGGGGGGGGGGGTATTGATGGATTGACTTTTTGATGTCTTTCATACATAAATGTGTCCCCGGTGTGTCAGGGAACTCACAAAGTGTCAGAAAATAAAACCCTCTCTCTTTTCCTCCGTACCCAAATCTCTAAAAACGGAGGAACAACGGAGCTGATCCAGATTTGCGTCCGATATGACGTAATATCTGAAATGTGGACCCACGGCCCAATCAGAAAGGTTGCTATCAGAAACAATGCCCGACTGTTTTCGACGTAATATGGTCTTTGTGTACATTAGCTAGCGTTGCTAACACTCAGAGCTAACCTGTACTGGAGAGAGTAGGTGTAAAGAAGCAGGAAATTAAAAAAGGAACTCACCTTGTGTTTTTATGTGTAGCAGAGAAGTATGGAAATAGCCACACAAAAATTAAAAAACATGGAGTGAATGTCCATAATGTCTTAAATGTGTAAAATCAGCTGAAAGAACCAGTCTGTGTTGTATAATATATTAAATACTGTTTAATATGTATTCAAGCCATTTGGAGATTGTACAAAGCATCAACAGGATTTGGTCAATAAATGAATAATTACAACAAAGTCAAATCCTAAAAAAGAAAAGTCTCAGCAGATTTCAGAGGCAACTTTAAGGCCAATGAACCTTTAAGAATTCAAGTTTAATAAAACTAAATCAATAGTTTGACAAAGAATCCCTAATTGTGCCAAACTTCTGCAAACGCCTCAGGTAACCAGGGTATGAAGCAGGCCTCGCTGGATTCCTCAAAATGTTGTATAATTCTGAAGCACACGTTGTTGACCTTCATCAATGCACCCAATCATTATTTAAAACCCTTTCTGCACATATTTAAATACACCATGCAACATTTATGCTGTGTTTCCAGGTGTCATGCAGACCAGAAGATCTATGCAGTCATAATTTGTCCGATAGTATCTCTGGGAATGTGTGTCCTCATGTCTCACAGTTATTTAAAGGCTCTTTCATGTTGCAGGACAGACGATGTGTGTGCTTCTGAACAGAGGCTTTCTTGTGTCCAAGTAAGTGAAAAATCTCATTATCGCACACCGTAATGCGACGTAGGATTGACCTTATTCCCAGGGTGGCTTTCAAACTACATCACGAGATGGTAAACTCCACTGTGTGTGTGTGTGTGTGTGTGTGTGTTTTATCTGATCCGGATGGTTACTGGGAACACCATGGGTGTTTCAAAGTTGACTAAATCATCCAAAACTCAATGAAAGTGGTGATCAGACATTGTATATGTTCAAATGTCTACTGTGAAGGATATCATAAAGCCTTAATGCAATCCAATGTAAAACAAAAAAGTTATGATTGATGAAAGTAGTAAATCGGTCAGATTTAACCCAAAGACAACAGGAGGGTTAAAGGAAGTCAATTCTCTACAGACTGAACTGACATGATAGCATTATTGAAATTAGGGTTAGGGAATAAAAACCACTTATTGCATTATTTGGAACGACATTGCAACTGCGATATGATTCACAATATTGAAATGATTGATCTTATTGAATCATAATTCTCATTATGAATACAAAAAAGATATATGTAAATATTATGCGGTGATTTTTTAAGAGAATCTGTACCAAGTATATATGTCTTTCTGAGTCTCTCGTACTTTGTGTAGGTTGGGATATATCTGTAACTTCACAATACTTCTTTCACATTGTTATTTCAACACATAGCCTTTAACGACATCCTATAATTGGATTATTGTGAACTTATTGTGCAGCCCTCATTAAAGTGTTTATTGTCTTCATGTGTCGTGAAGAGACCCCTGTCACAGGCTGCTCTTCAGATTGTTCCGGTGGAGGGATAGTTTGGGTGTTTTGTTAAAGCAATGCTGTAAAAGTTGTATGCAACCCAACTAAGCATACAGCCTATTTATAAAGCATGTGTTAAAGGGCAGTGTGTGTCAGATACTGTCTTATAATGCAATTATTGTTAAGCCACAGCAAACCCCAAACCCAATGTTTAACGCCGCTATCCGAGCCGAAAAACATTAAGAGTGTCTGCGTGTACAGTCCACATGTGTCATATACTTTTCTCTGAGAAACAACACTGTGCAGGAACTAAGAGCTCAACAACAACTGCTCCCTAATTAGCTGTTCAACCTACGTTCTGCAGCGCATTTACATAAAATGTTTCTCAGCTTCCACTTGTGGTCCCTTGAGTTTCCTTTTGTGTCTGGAGTCGATATACTGCAAAGGGTAAACACAGTAACAAACGCTCCACAGTTCGACAGGGTAAATCCTTCTTTAGCGACACAGAGAAAGTGAGACCACTGCAGAGAGTGAATGGTAATTTCATGTGGAAGAGGACCAGTGAATTAAAGCCATTGTTGATGGGCTCAGTATGTTAAGGAGTGTACATCAGACTCCATTATCATTACGGTGATTCACAACAGATGGCCGTGAAGAAGGAGAGAGAGAGAGAGAGAGAGAGAGAGAGAGAGAGAGAGGGAGGCAGGAAGTTAAACAGAACGAGAGAGAAGGAGGGAAATGGAGGTAAGTAGAGGGAGTGTGTTTGAGAGAAAGTGGATGTCTAGACTGCAGCGTGTGTGTGTGTGTGTGTGTGTGTGTGTGTGTGTGTGTGTGTGTGTGTGTGTGTGTGTGTGTGTGTGTGTGTGTGTGTGTGTGTGTGTGTGTGTGTGTGTGTGTGTGTGTGTGTGTGTGTGTGTGTGTGTGTGTGTGTGTGTGTGTGTGTGAGATGCTCTGTCGGAGGTTTCTGATTGTAATGACTGCAGTAAGGTTACAGGTCTAATTAGTGGAAGTGCTGCACAATCAGGAGCCATTACTGTATGGCAAATACCTTGGATAAAGTCAGGAAGGTTACAAAGTTTCTCTGACTTTAGCTGCATCATAGTCTGCTTTGCATTATGGCTCAGTGTTTTTACTCCATATGTAGGAGGCAACATGTACTTTCATTACAGTCCTTTTGTATCTAACATCTTTACAACGCCTATGCCCTGTACGTTTAAATATCCATATTTCTGTGAACTAATGAACAGTTCTCACTTAAGGCCCGGACACACCAAGCTGATTTTGGCCGTCGATGGGCGTCAGGCCGACGATGAGCGTCCTGTCGCCCTACTCAGATTGGTGTGTCCCGCACCGTCGTGTCTTTTCAGCCGTGCCGACACCTTTTCAGCCGAAAACCCACCGATTCAACATGACGAATCGGTGGGCAGTCGGCCAAAGGCTGTCGGCAAAAGAAATCATGATTGGCTGTTCAGCTTAGCGAATCAGTGCATGAGAAGCGAAACGGAAGTGAGGGACCCAAACAAACTGTTAAGAAGGCAAATCTGAGATTTCATTTAACTCCAGCTCTCGGCACAGGTTTGGGAAAGCCCCGTGAGCTTCTCGCTGTAGAGGGAAAATGGAACGCACACGCTATTTGTTGTCTGTTTATATCACGCAGTCTGTTCTTCTTCTCTCGGTTATCACGCAGTCTGTCTTCCAGTTGTTTCCTCTTTTGAATGACGAATACACACTACCGCCGCCTGCTGGTAAGGAGAGTTATTGCCACTCACGCATGCGCAGTTCGTACATGCTTCTTGGCCGTCGGCTGAAGTCTTTGCGGTGTGTTCCAGTGCGACACATGGCCAAGACGCAGGAGACGTGAGGCGACGCAACAGTCGGGGGTCCGTCTGTGTCAGTTCTTTGGTGTCAGCTTGGTGGGTCCGGGCCTTTAGATTCAAGATGCAAGGCTTAATTAGCTTTAAAACTTAAGTCACAGGCTCCTCAAACAGTGCAACATGAATATATATAGGACATAGAACAAATAAAACAGATCAAATAGGGCAAGAGAATGTTTTGAGATGTGCAAGTAAAGACAAATACAATTGAAAAAGTCCAAGAAGAGTCAATATACAAGTACATGGAATATGATATAAGATAAGATAAGACTTTATTCATCCCGAAAGAAATTGTTGTGCCAGAGTTACAAAAATACAATAAACACAGCAGCATAATAGTAAAACTGTACACTAAAAGTGCAGTAAAAAAGAGCAATTAAATATCTACAGGAAACATGAAACATAGACGGTCACATAATTAATGTAAATATTACCAGAAATTAGGAGTGCAACAAAAAAACAACGTAGTGGCAGATACAAAATTGCACGTTGTCATAGCACATTAATAATAATAACATTGCACATGTTATATAGCAGCGAGTGTTTTGTAATGATGGTAATGATATTTATATTCATATTAGTATATATATATATATATATATATATATATTAGATAAATGATTTGCAAGATGCAAACTGATGGATGTTTATGGATGTTCTTTAAAAAGTCCTAAGAGCAGTAATCTTGTGTTACATCACCGCGTGTCAGGGAATGAACATCTGTATGGAGTATGTTGTTTTCATTATAGCAACATTTTAGTTTAAGTACAAGTCGAGCTACACACCTGATCTAAACCTGTTGTGATCCCTCACATTACAGAGGACTACTGCACTGATTTCACACAATAAGTTGACTTTATTCGAGTGCAGGTGTATAACGTCTCCCATGGCTCTCAAGGGAGCTTTTCAAAAGGAAGAAGAATGCCATCAAGGTTACCATCTTTGCTTTACAAACTGGATATGTGTGAAATGGAAGTGCAACACAACATCATCGGATTGTTATGACTCCACAAAGTCCCAGGAGAATATGCATGAAGTGGTTTTTAAGTGAAATTCCACTCATACAGGTCTTTGTGAGTGAATAAAGTTGTGAACTGTGCGGATGTGATAAACTGTCTCAAGTAATGTCACTTAAGACCCCAAGTTAGCAAATGAAAAGTGGGGAATGTAGTCAGCAACGATTCTCCTTCACACTCAAGGCTACGTTAGCTGTGACTAACATAATATACTTGAACTGTGTGCAGTAACGTTATGGGTTGTCAGGGTGCCAAGATGTTGACAATTTAGAGGAATGTGTGGTATATCAAAGAAGATATAACTGGATCTGCTGCAACCATTTTTATAAGTCAAATAGTATACACCTTTTCAGGTTTATTGAAGTATAATTGGAGACTATTCTGCAATGTTCAAACAACCCTTTCTTCTTCTCATTCTGCCTGCCTGAATGTAGCTGTACTCAGCCTCTTTCATGAATGTGCTGATCTCCTGAGCTCTCTCCTGAAAAAGGCAAGTCTGCTGTGATTGGTCAGCGTTTCCGGGGTCAGCCGTCAATCACTCTCCGATCCAACCTGCGTGTGGCTGTAACTCTTTGTTTACTGAAAGGAGAATGCAACTGCGCAGATAATAACCAAAATCAACGCTTATAATCCAAAACATTCATACATATGTTCGTGCACATCCAATGCGAAATTCGGGAGAAAGTATAAACACCTGCGGCAAAGATTGAAAACCTCCATAAACGTAATCATAAGAGTTTCTGGCATGCCTTGGACCAAAAAGACATATTACATATAATAATAATAATATAATAATATCAGTTTAAGATAAGATAAGATAAGATGGACCTTTAAGAATCCCTGTGAAAAACAGGACAGCACAGATTAATACATTTAAATGGCCTACCTGCCTGTCAGCCTTCCATCTGTGCACAAATTTATCTCGTGCCCTCATTGGTCATGTGTGCGTTCGTGTGTGTTGGAGGAGGGGCTCTGTAAGGAAGTCTGAAGGAAGGGGCGGATTTGTTTCGGTTGCGTACTTTCAAATTCTAGCGCACTCGAGCTGGTTTCTCCATTCTTACCTACCCTACCTTTACGTAACTATAAAATAAGAAATGAATGAAAATGAACATATATACATATTGGGTCATATATACATATTAGATATTATTTACATGTATGTGTATTTTATGTTGAGTACTTGTGTCAAGATGATAAATATGTGTCTCTGTGCTCAGTTTATATGCAGGAACATCGTAAGCCGCTAACACAGGGAATGTTTGCTTTTACAGTTTGATCCAGAAAACACTAGAACTATTAGATGTGTGGATAACTCGTAGAATGGACCAAGAAAGAAAAGGCTAAAAGATCAAATGTACTTCGTTAATCCTAATTTGTGAAAAAAATGGTATTGCAGCAGCATGAAACCAAACAAGGCATTGCACATAATAACAAATTCAAAGAGTAGAAATAAACCAGCATTAAGAAAGGATGAACAAATCTATAAACGGTAACCTCCATAAACGTATCATAATAATAGTTTCTGGCTTGGACCAAAAGACATACTACAGAATATCAGTTTACGATGGGAAACCTCCAGTAAGTATAAAGCCGGCCTCTGAGTGTCTTTCTCTTTCCCTCTGACTTTGAGCTTTCCTTTCAGACAGTTTCTCTCCAGAATCAGAGGAGTGTGAGGGCCGGCTGAGAGGAGGGAGTAATGTCTGCCAAATGAGACGCCACAGCTGCACATCTCTGGCCTGATTTCCCTCCTGCGCAGGTGAACTAAATTGTGACCGAGGTTACGCCCGGTGACGGTGATCATACATCATGTGAGAGACGGACTGTTTTCAGGGAGGCTTGAAAGAGGTCGAGAGGTCGAGAGGTCACTGGAGGGATGTTTAATGAATGCCAAATGATCCTCTCTGCCACCAACGCCCTCAGGGAGACAGAAAGTGCTGTGCATTGACAAAAACACACACACACAAAAACACACACACACACACACACACACACACACACTCATTGTCCTCCATGCTCTTTGCCCTGTGGGCGCATGTGGTGGTGCTCCTGCTGTGTTTCAGTTATGGAGAATGTGTTTGCGTATGGTTTTGGTTAGGAAGGAGTCCTGTGTGTTTTATTCAGGGCAATAAATTCAATTTAATTCAATTAAAATAGATTTATATCGCCCAATATCACAAATCACATTTGTCTCAGAGGGCTTCACAAATCGACAAACACAAATGACAATGTAAAAACAACAAACATATCTGAGAATATAGTAAAATTACAAGATAAATGTGAAAATACCAATGAATGGGTACATAACACAATGACACAACGACAGTTAGAATATAATAATTACAATTCCAGTCCGAACTGTAGGAAAGTCTTCAGCCTACTGACCTAACCAAGAGAGCTGCTCTGATTTATGAAGAAATTAAGGCTGCACAAGTTGGTGAAAAAATCATTTTTCCTGGACGATATCAATCAATCCAATTAACTACTTTATTAATACCATGATTAATTATTTATTACACGATAAATAGTTCATAGCATCACAATAAATAAGTATATAAATTATCAAGTTAAAAAACCGATCAAGAATTTAAAAGTTTGAGTTCAGAGGGGAAGCGATTTGTCTTAAGAGCAGGAAGAGCATATCTACGCCCTGATGGCAACATATGCATATATTGTGATTTGAGATATTGGTGTCATAAACACATGGATTATTAGCTTAGGAAAGGAAAGGAAAATGCACAGACTGACCCTAACCCTAACCCCTTAAAAGAAGCCAAACATACAAACTTAGGTATCATGAACAATACAAAAAACTAAACTTTTTTATAATACTGTTTTCAAAATGACTTTGGAATTAAACGAATACCAAAATACTTTAAAAATTCTTGCATTTCTGCAAACTTCATAAGTTTTCTCAACAGTAGAATACAAATAATGTAACACCTTTGTCTGTGTGGGTCTGTTTGGATGCGGCAGTGTTTCTGAGTGTGACAGTTTTTGTTGGATTTTCGCGATAAAAACCAACAACATTTAGTTTGTTTGCGAGTATAAAATATAACACTTACTAAAAACAAGTTGAAGCCAATGTTCTAAACACTGTATCCCAAAAGTAAGAATAAAATATTAAGGAGGTATTGGAGACAAATCCCCATTATGCTGAAAACAAAACATATAAAACACAAGGTTTAAAGCTCATGATTAACTTGAAAGTATTTATATGTAAGGTCTTAATTAATTATCAGAGTTGAAAGAAGTACTCAGAGCCTTTGCTTCAGTAAAAGTAGTATTTCCCGCAGTTAAAGGTACACATTTTATACATCCCAATCCATTAGTTGTTTTATATTTTGTCTCAAAGGTCCCATGTCATGCTTCTCCGGTTATTACCCGTCCCCTTGTGTGTTATGAAGGTTTTTCTGCATGTAGACGGTCTGCAGAGTCACAAACCCTCAAAGTACACCCTGTAGCGAGTAAAACTCTAACACAGAAAAGACCTGTCTATGCTGCCCCAGAACGCCTCGTTGGACATTTCTCTTGTTCCATTGTTTGCTTCCTGGGTTCAGTGACGTGTGAACAACCAAATCAACAACACATGACCGGATTGGCCCAAATGGACCAATCCGTGGAGCACCTCACACACCAGGATCCCTTGGCTAACTAACAGGGAGTCCCATTGACTTGCATAGAGCTCCCTGGTTGGTAATAGACGAGTTGGGATGGCGGAGAAATGCTCTCCGCAGACCCATTCTCACAGCGTTATAAACCTTTGTCTTTCTCAATATCAAGACACACTTATTGTTTTTACTTCGGCTGTGAGTGTGTGTGTGTGCTCAGGATGAGTTTAGCTTGTTCTCGCTGTATCGCCGACCCGGAAACCTGTCCGCTCCTCGCAGCAGCGGCGAGCAGCAACGAGCCTCGCAACGTCCCGACCAATCAGAGCACACTGGGCTCACAGGGAGGGGGGGGCAGGAGCTCCAACAAGCCGTTTAGGACAGAGAGTGAATACACATACTATACAGAGATGCTGTATGAGAAACCAATGTGAGTTTGGAAAATTGCACAATTTAAATCTATTCTAGTAGACCTCAGCAATGGAAATATGATCAGTAGAAATGGTCATGACATGGGACCTTTAAAACTTTCAAAAGTGAGACATGGGAGCTTTAATAATATGAACCTCCAAAGTAACTACTATCTAAAAGTATTAAATAAATGTAGTGGAGTAAAATGGGCAATATTGTTTCCAAATGGTAGTGGAGTAAAATGATGATGTAGAAATACTAAAACACTACAGTAAGTACACGTACCACACAATTGTACTTATGTGCTGTATTTAGCATGCAATAAGTTAGTCATTACCACTGATGATTATAAACACACAAACTCATTTGGAAGTGTTCTCAAAGTAAACTGTCAACACACAATCTAATGACACTCAACCATGTAGGTTGAACATGTACGTTTTAGTTTTTCCACAAATGCCCCAGAGTTTGTGTTAACGTTGTGAATTGATCGGGGATGAAAGTGATTGACTCCCGGATGATTCGTGACTCTGTCCTATACAAGGATTTGCTGATGATGATTTCTGTGGAGCGGAAACAATGAAACATCGCAGCTGCCAGCTCAGCACTTTTCAATATTCACTTCTTATTTCATTATGTTATGTTTCAGCAGGAGAATATATTCAGCAGAAAGACATCAAATGTTCCCTTTGTTTTCCTGTCAATGCTCGGAATATATTGCATTCATTGCTTACTGCTCTTTTTGTGCTGAATTTTATTCGGTGGGTGATTTAGATACTTAACTATACGTATTGTCTCAGAGTTTGACTTGTTGTAAGAGTATGTTTTAACCCACCATATTTCAGCTGATTTAAACACATCAACCTCAAAATCAGGGATGTATGAAAGCTATATTCTATATGAACTTCATGATAAGATGTGACAGATATTGTATATATGCTTTTTAAGATGGAGCATTAAGAAGGGGCTTTTGTGAGTTACTATAATTGATATTCATCTGATGATTCATGAACATTATAGGCTATAGGTCTGAGTTTTCCGTTAGTGTTTACTTCCTGTCTGTCTTCTTCTGCTGTTCCCTTTAGTGT
>CALSBW010022771.1:73201-98958 GCA_943590975.1 Lindbergichthys nudifrons | reverse complement strand
GTGTGTGTGTGTGTGTGTGTGTGTGTGTGTGTGTGTGTGTGTGTGTGGCTATAACGAAGCAGCCTGCAGTCGCTCTTTAGCTGTCTAATGAAGGTAAAAGGCACAGCTCCACTTCCTACTTGGCGAACCTGTAACTTTCTTGTGTGCACGAGGACGTATCTCTTGCGCAAAGTATATCGTGATGAGCAAAACCAAACCATGTCACTTGGCCCAGGTGGTTTCCACAGAACGGACAAAACATGTTTAACGACCATAAACACACTAGTACAGTCCATAGGTACCGGCGGTCTATCCGCCAAAACAAACTTTAGTTTGTGTCAATCACTTGCACGTCACTTCTGGTATGATGGGCATTCCCTTTCCGGTTTGGTTCTCTCGTTTGTTAAAGTGTTTCGGCAAATGTTAAAGTGTTTCGACACTTGTAAATTTGTCTCTAGCTTTGTAAAAGTTTTTCGCATCTTGTTAAATTGTTTTTTCTTTGGTAAAAGTGTTTTGCTAATGTAAATTTGTTTTATAAAATGTAAATTTGTCTCAAGTTTTGTTTAAGTGTTTCACACTTTGTAATTGTCGATTGCACCTCTCAGCCACCGTAAAGAAGAGTGAAAATCAGTCGAACTGATGGGGTGCTTTGAAAAATGGACAGCAGTACTGGACAAATCAGTGAAAATGAAAAAAACAGCCATATGCTTCCTTAATGGGGTCCAGTGTGTGAGGCAGGGTAATGGAAGACGAGTGTCTGTAGTAGGTAATGCTGCATTTATGTCATATGGGAAGGAACCATATCTTTCTCTACATTTATCAGAGGGTTTGAATTCATCATTTCAAAGCTGAGGTGAACTGCATTTTTTAAATACATATTTTTCCATTAGACATAAATGCAGCATTATCCGAGTGCACACAATCTCTGTTTCTGATTGGCTCAGCTGCCTCCAACTCTTTTCTTCTGGGTGACGACTTCTGATCCACTTAAGTGTCTTCATGAGGCCTGATGGAGCGTTCAGGTGTAAACGCAGTCAGTAGGTCATTGGGGTGTCGGAGCTGATCAGTGTGAATGATGTGTCATGGTGTCGTTGGACTGCCAGCATTAAAACATAGAACCTGTTATTGGAAGTTAAAGGGACTGACCCTGTAATGGACATTTATCTCTTTAACTCCTTTATTGTGGATATTGGAGTGTTTGAATTTTGATATACTGGGTTTAAAATGTCTTACAAATGAGCCTGAGCAGGAAATCTCATCAGTGTACATAAAGAGAGGAACTACTGTTGAAGTCCCTCCACAACTATAAACCTGATACTCGTTATTTTTTCAACAATAAAAATATTAATCAAACTGTTTGATGTCTCGTTTCTGGAGTCCCCTTTGTATTAGTGTTTTTAACAAAAAATGTGATTCATCATGTATCTGCTTTCTCACAGCGCTTTTTTAATTGTTTTATATTTGCAACAGCAGTCAATTACTCACATGCGACTCTGGGATTACTTTTGGTTAAGTACTTTCAAAATCTAGTTTACTAGATGCCTACTCCAGCTTTAATCATCCCACAGGCCTTCAAATTCATCTGGTTTTCCTTTGGTGTTTGGAATGCACTGATCTAAACTCGCTGACTGTGTATAAAGTAGCCCAAACTAGAGCAGCTACAACAGTAAAATGATGCTTATTCATGGTGTTCTCAAAAATCTGACCTGCCATAGGATCTGTAATCCTGGAGATCCCCCTGATCACTAACACAACCTGGGTGGCTAAAAGTCTTGAAATGTCATATTTAATCTTAGAAAAAATGAATGATATTCAGAATGTCTTCACTTATCATTCGTCTTTCTGAAGTTGCAAACCTGTCTGTATTAACATCAGAGGAGAGGGCAGAAAGTGATGAGAGATGTCACTAAGCCATTGCAATTTTGGCTGACTTATTATATACTTTTAACTGTTTTAAAGTATATGAGACTTTATCGATGTCAATCTGAAAAGATAAAGATATTTTTATTTTCTCGTTTTCCTCAGATACTCCTCATTTTGTGATTACTGTTACGTGATATTTTAAGAAGAAAATGGTAATAATACTTTAGAGCTTTCTACACTCGAATTTGAAATGATGGACTGAAATTAGCTTTTTAACAGTGTGGTATTAGTCATTGACTAATTGACTGATTGACCACTCTGAGTAGTTCTTGCGCCACAGAATATCATCGTTATTGATATAAAATCATTACCCATATTTTAAAGGAATGTAAGTATTCATTTATGATTTCACATCATGTCCAGACGTTTCATGGTTTTTAATGTTGAGCAGCGAGAGCCTTTCTGTGGAGCATGTTCTGTGTGTGTGTGTGTGTGTGTGATATTACCACTGACCACAAACACTAGACAGAGGTGGAGAATTAAAACATTGTATTATTAGTCACAGCTTTTAGACTTTATGACATGCCTGAGTTGAATAATCACAACAGTAATTTATCAAAATACAAAAATAGCATTCATACAATTAAGAATCTATTCTACATGTAGCGTTTGTTCACAAATTAATGTAAACTGTGCTCATGTAATGACAGCTAAAATACTAAACCAAACATTCTAAAAGACATTTTTTTTAATCAAAAAGACAAATAACATCCGAGTCTAACCTGACTCATAGAAATAGAACATTTTTGTGATTGTTGTACATGTGGAATGTCTCAGGTAAACATCATATAAAAATATATTTAAAAAGAAAAAGGCACCAAGTGCCAAGTTGTTGTAGCAATTACTCAGAAATAAACAATCCCTGTTTATAAAACTCTACAGAAACGTATCGTGTAATGGTCCGACCTTACGCCAATACAAGCATGTAATGGTAAATTAAGTATACAATTGTTGTGCATGATCAAAGACATCGATAGTTACGTCTGTAACTACGGTTCTATGAGTCCCGGATGACCGCCAGAGGCAGTGCTTTAGCACTGGATATGTCCATCGCGCGCATGCGCCGTACGAGTACCAATAACAACAAAGTCACCTGTGACCCACGTGACACCGGCTATATCAGCCAGTGTCATCAGAAGATCTGTTCCCAGAATCTTCTCGCGAGCACACAAGAATTCTGAGTGACAGGAAACTCTGGCGGTCATCCGGGACTCATAGAACCGTAGTTACAGACGTAACTATCGTTCTATTTCGTCCCTACTGACCACCAGAGGTGGTGCTTTAGCACTGGATGACTTATACCAACCATGTCATGAAGAAACCAAATACTCACCTAGCTGGAAGCAGCGGAGCTTGGCAACAGGACCACGCCCAAAGGATGGGGAGTGGCGACATTGACCCGGTAGAACCTGGAGAATGTGCCAGAAGCCGTGCCAGAAGCCGCCCAAGACGCCGCGGCGCAGATGGTCTCCAGGGCAGCCCAAGACGTTGAGACGCTCCTTGAGTGGCATCTCACCCCTGATGGCAGGGGGCGATGTAGGCATGTGCGATTGTATCAACAACCCAGTGGGACAGCCGCTGCTTGGAGAGAGCACAACCCTTCCTAGTGCCGCCATGGCAAACGAAGAGCTGCTCTGACTGCCGTATACAGGCCGTAGCATCGACATACGCTCTTAGGGCACGCACAGGGCACAGCAACTCGGGCGTGCGGCTCTCCTGTGGGACGTGAAAGCGTGCCAGCTGGATGGGCCGATTGGAGTGAGCAAGTGGAAGCACCTTGGGCAGGAACGCCACATTCGGCCAGAGGGCAACACCCGAGCCATCGGAGTTCCACCTCAGTCATGTATCGCTCAAGGAGAGGGCATGCAACTCCCCAACTCGCTTCCCTGAGGTTATGGCAAGCAGAAATGCTGCCTTCAAGGACAGCCACTTAAGCCCCACCTGGGCCAGGCGCTCGAAGGGAGGAGATGATAGGGCATCTAGCACTAGGGGCAGGTCCCAAGCCGGAGCCCTCGGGGTACTAGGGGGACGCTGCCTTAAGGCCCCTCTCAGGAAGAGGGACACCGACCTGTGGCGCCCCACCGTGGCGCCGTCGACCCTGACATGTTGGGCAGAGATAGCAGCCATATATACCTTCAAAGTGGTGGCGACCGAATCTAGGACCAACCCCAGGTAAGTGACCTGTTAGGAGGGGACCAGGCAGCTCTTCCCGGTGTTTACTGTCAGGCCCAACCGGGCTACGTGACATAAGAGGCGCGCCGTATCCTGGGCTACTTGGGACGTGGAAGTAGGCGTCCCTCAAGTCCACGGTTGTGAACCACTCCCCCTGTGTGACAACACGGAGGGTGTCTGCTGTGGTCAGCATGTGGAAGGGCAGCACCTTCAGGAATCTATTGATTCCTCTGAGGTCCAGTACTGGACGAAATCCGCCGACTTTCTTGCTCACCAGAAAGTAGGCCGAGTAGAACCCCCCGGACTGAAGCAGGGGGTCTACTGGCTTGATTGCGCCCTTGGCCAAGAGGACGGACAGCTCTTGGGCCAGAGCTAAGGCCTTCGCCGGGTCGCTGACAACTGTCATCTTGACCCGGCCGAAGGCTAGGGGCCGGCGTCGGAACTGCAATCTGTATCCCTGGGTTAGGGTGGAAACCACCCAAGGGTCGGAAGTACAGGCAGCCCAGTAGCTGAGCTGCTGCTGGGAAAAGCAGCCGACGACCGGCTCCGGGACTTCAGGGCCTAGCCCCCCGAGGCTCTGGGGCACAGGGCTGCCTAGAGGGCCGGCGACCGGGGGCACGAAAGTCATTAGGAGGCGGTTGAGTAGACCGCTGGGACCTCCGCAGACCACCACTGAAAGCCAGTGGCAGAGTGTGGCTGCTAGAGGGGCCCCTGGGCCCGCTGACCGAGAGCTGCTGCCTGTTCTGCTTAGCTTGGGCAGCACACTCTAGTGCCGCCAGGGCAGCTGCTCCAAACAGCTACCCTTGTTCAACTGGCACGCAGCGGAGGACACTCCTACATGTCTCCATTAGTGGTGACTGAGCCAGCCAAACCTGGCGTCGAGTCTGCACCAGTAGGGACATAACTCGTCCCAATTCCCTAGTCATTAGGGCAAAGGCCTGCAGTGATGCATCACTGAGGCCCAGCAAAGAAGGCTCAGCGGGAGCCTGCTGCAGAGAGGCGGAGGCGGCCAGCATTAGATGGGAGAGAGTTCCCGATACGACCCATGCGTGTCGCTGCGTCGTAGGCCTTACAGAGCAGTTCGTCAGTGACCCTGCACTGAGGCCGAGGGCACCTGACATCAGGCCTTAGGGCCTCATCAGGAGCCAGAATCAGGGAGGCGATGGCAGGCTCGATGGGTGGCATGCGACCCAGCACAACCCTCGCCGGATCCTGCATGGCAGCCAGGGTCCGGGCATCAGAGCTGACGCGGGAGAGGGCCTTGGTGTCTCTCCAGCATGCATGGAGCTCCCTCAGGTACTCCTCCGAAGGAGGAACGGTGAGGGGGACAGGGGCAGAGCTACGCCTGAAGAAGGCGCTAGCCTGAGCCGCGTCGGCCTGCGGAACCGGAAGCTGCAAGTGCGCCAGGGCCGCACGAATATTGGCCGCCATGGAGGCGTCCTCCACGTCCTGCAGAGAGCCCTGAGCAGAGGAGTGGGAAGCCTCCCCGGGAGTGAGCGGGGCCTCGTCCTCCACCTCTTCATTGAAGAGGTTAGCCGAGGCCGCTAGTGACATGGCATCCTCATGCAGAGGTGCGGCAACCGAAGGAGGGTCAGGCGGCAAGCAGTCCCTATACCGGCCCCTGGTTGAAGGGCTAAGAGGAGTGACTTCATCATGTCCATGTCGGCGGCTAACCGATCCACCTTAGAGGACAGCCTGTTTCTAGTCGTCCTGTTGGGGGGCGAACCCGTAGCCATCGCTCTCTCGGGTCGCCGGGAACGGCCGAACTGACCTGGGGGAAGATGCGACAAGGAGAGGTGTCCGTTGGCTGCTGCCAGACGCTCCACCTCTGCGACTCTGGCCGCTCTAAGCGCCCAAGGCATGCAGCTACAGTTCATGCAGGCGTCCTGCGTGAGACCCTCCCTCAAATGCTCGAGACCAAGGCAAGAGGGGCAGCGGTCGTGGTCGAGAGAAGCCATACAGGCGCTACATGGATGAGCCATCATGTAGGTAGCCGGATGCAGCGTAACCGGGAGCGGGGTGCGAGAGCACAGCCTTCACCAGTTACCTGCTGAACGGAAGGAGTAGAGCCCTGCTCCTACTCGCCGAACACGAGAGGGGTGTAATGTCCTACACCCGCGTTACTAGCAGAGGGAGTGGGGAGCGAGAGCACTGCCTTCACCTAGCCAAGTAAACGAAGCACAGAGCTACCAAAATAAGGAAGCTTAACAGGGCAGCTAGCCAGTTGGCTGCTGCTCACAGTCAAGGAACACTCTTACCAGGAGCGGGGGTGAAAATACTGCCTTCACTGGTTGAGTAAAATAGCGAAACACAAGCTAAGGAAACTGGCTTCTAAAGAAAAAACAGCACGGGTAATCCGGTGCTTACCTCAAGCGTCAGCCAAAGTGGCTGACTGGGCACAGTTAGGCTGAGCCGCGCTACTGCTAACTAGCTAAACAAGAGGACACAACAAAAGCTGGAACTCAAGATGCTAATGATAGCTTGGCGCAACGCCGCGCTATCAGAAAAGTACAGAGAGCGCAACAAGGGCAACTCCTGGGAGAGGGGGCGGAAACGCTGCCGTCACCAGAAAGTTCAAGCCAGGTAGCAACCAAGACAGAAATCAGGACAACTTAGCTGGGAGAGGGAGTGGAAACACTGCTGTCACCGACCAAGCCGACACCAACCTGTCCGTTGAAGTTTTCTGCGCAGCCGGACACAGCTCCTGGAGGACGGATAACCCCGTGGCTCCGACTGGATCAGTCGCGAAGCTGCACGCAGCCAGCTGGATGCAGAGAAACCCTTAAATCAAACGTTCCAACTGAACGCTGTAGGCTACAATAGTGTAGCCACGGTACTCTCGCGTAGCCAGAAGATGAAAGGAACCGATCCTCTGATGACACTGGCTGATATAGCCGGTGTCACGTGGGTCACAGGTGACTTTGTTGTTATTGGTACTCGTACCGCGCATGCGCGCGATGGACATATTCAGTACTAAAGCACCGCCTCTGGCGGTCAGTAGGGACGAAATAGAACCACAACTATGATGTCTGTGCTGCACTCAGTCCGCTCAGTTTGCTAAGAATAATATATTAAAATCTACTTTGAACTGATGTGCATGGTAGTGTCTGAAAATGAGGTTTTTTTGATTGGCTAAAGGTTTCCTGTGGGTCAAACAACTCAATCCCCATATTCCACCTTAATGTAGTGCCTCGGATTAAAAGAACAACAACTCTAACAACCTATTTTGAATCATCCTCCAGATTCCTGAGGCCTGTACTACGAAGCCGGATTTTCCTAACCTGGATATGTTTGAGTTAGCCGGTTGGCCCAATCCAAAACATACGCGCTCTGGCTAAACTGTACTACGACGCTGGTTATCAAGTGGATCGCTCAAGCCAGCCGTGTCCTATCTAGTTAGGTGCGCGTTCACATGAAAGGGGTGGTATCTGGAGCATTCGACCAATCTCAAACATGGACAAGCGTACTGACAGCGCAACGTCATTCCTGAATGAAAAGTGAACTTTAATATTAGTCAAATATGAAGAAGTTAAACTTTAAACATCCATGACTTAAACACTTTATCCAGGATCAAAGCCACATAGCTGCACCTGCAAGGTGAATACAGCTGGTAACAGAAAAAGCGTTTGAATGCGTACATTAACAGGTTTATGAAATCACTGCCCCGTCCAAGACACGAGTGGATCTGACTTTAATTAGGAGAATTTGACTCGAGTGTTTCGTCAACTTAATGTGTTGCTTAAAATAATACTTCTGCATACAGTATGTGACACTGTGAGTGTTGCACGGCCAGATACGGCTCAAGAAGCTGACTCAGATAAGGAAATATATGATACATTATGATGTGATATGATATGAATGATAATGGGACACATCGACGTCTGCACTCACAGTGCCGCGGACTGTACGTAATGTTACTCTGATCCGGTTACTTATGTCGTGGCAGATATTTAAGTAAGCTTTCTTAATGCTAATGTTATAATAGTCAGATTGCTCTGAAGATGGGAGGGGATATTCTATTAATTTTCACGTTCACACAGTCTGTGATTTTTGCCGGCCGTCTTTCCTGCAACGGCAGTTTTTCTGTATTTCCTCTATCCTGTAATATGGCTTGATAGCTTTAAACTCCGCACACGGAGCTCTGATTGGTCAGCAGACGGTGCTTTCACTGAGTTGATCTCTTAGCCTGCAACCTAACCTCCTCCCGAGGAGGTTAGCCGCTCAGCATAAGTTACCATGGAGATCTAGCCCGCTAAAAAGAGAACCAGCGTCGTAGGACCGGAAAGCCCGAGTTTTCCCTGAAGTCAGCCGGCTAAGCGAAAATCCGGCTTCGTAGTATAGGCCTCTGAAGTCATTACAGTGCCATGTTTTGAGTCATTGTTCCTGTACAGTGTACAGAGACAAAAACCTGGGCCAAGTGACTATCTGGAGACAACCCAGTCTCACGGCATTTCGTGTTATAGTCACGAAATTAATTTAATCTATTGATTCGTGTTCACCAACACGATTTTCACATTTTTTTCGTGTCACACAGAACGATTTTAAATGCAATGTATTTCTATTGATAGTATGTTTCGTGCCTGCAACACGTCTTTTTGTCCGGTCGGGTCTTGGAAGACCAGAAGCTGTGTGGTTCATAAAAACATGTTCTTACTCAATATCTTACCCTAAGCCTAACCCTATCCCTTTTATTTTAAATTGTATAATGTCTGAGTTTTTTTGCCGTCAGTGAGGAAAAGAAATGGCTCAGAGCCTCAGAATACTGACATCTGGATTTTATGTCATCTTTTTTTCCTTCCAATTTGTTATTATTTGGTGCAGGCACGAAACATACTACCAATAGAAATACATTGCTTCTTAAATCGTTCTGTGTCAGAATACTGAAATCTGTATTTTTTTTAATGTCTTTTTCCTTCTAATTTGTTATTATTTACATTGCTTTTAAAATCGTTCTGTGTGACACGAAAAAAATGGCGAAATCGTATTGGTGAACACGAATCAATAGATTAATTTCGTGAATGCCGTGAGACTGTGTTGCTGGAGAACCAGGCTGTAGCACGAGATGCAGTGCAGAGCAAACCGTTGGGAACTAGTTGCACATCCCAACTCTTCCTGAACCCAAAATGTTGTCTTCTCTTGGGGTACATGTTAAAGAAAATACACTGTGTAATTAACATAATACTTTGGACAGAGCAAAGCTAGCTATTTTCCCCTGCTTGCAGTCTTTATGCTAAGCTAAGCTAACCAGAGCAGTGGAATTAAAAACAGTTCCAAGGGACGCACACATGAAATGCCAAACAAAGGGATCAATTTGAAACAGTCTTATGTAAGAGTGGTGCAGGAATGAGTCCTCAAACCTGGAAACAAGTCCGCATTTTACCAGTAACAAGTATCCTCGTCTTGAAGACAACTGTTTTCGGAATGTACTTTTTGTTAGATGCCTGAAGTTAAATCTGTGGTTATCACAAGCTTAAGATACTTCTTTGAATGACATTACATATGTCAGTAAATACCTCACTGGTGAATGTCTGAAGTGTGACTAAATGAGACGACTAAACATCATCACGCGAAACATTAGCCGTCTTTAGCTTAGCGGTGGTGATATGCAGCCATGTTGTTAGTTTATTGCCTAATGTTAGCTTTTTACTTCTGCCGATTGCATTTATGCCTCAACTATTATAAAAGTTGTGTTAATATGTGGAGATTATCCAGCTGAAAAAACATGGAAGTATCAAAAAAGTGTGACTGCCACAGATCTTATTTTCTGAAATATTCCAATTTAAATGTTTTATGTGAAAACCCCATTGAGGGAGCTCATGCAATGCTAACTTCCTGGTTGGCCTACATACATTTGTCATCACTGCACCACTCATAACACATTTATTTAGCTGAACTTGTGTTTGATAAGGCTTGATTGAATATTCCTAAAGTGTGAATGTAAAGTAAAAGTATTTGTTCCCTTCATCATTCTCAGCTATCCACTGATGTTGCTATGTGTGCAAAACAGATTGTTTCTGCAAATCCAGGTGTTAGAGTTTCCATTACAAAATGTTTTGGGACAGCCATGGAAAACTGGAGGTGGAGACATTCTTCTTGCTGTGACTTGAGACAAGTTTTTCCAAAATGAATCCTCTGCTCACTATAGTCTCTTCAAGGCCTGGGGGTAGTACTTGAGGAAGATCCTGCGGGCGATCTCGTACGTGTCGCCCTGAGGCTTGGTCGGATATTTTCGGGCGTTGTAAATGAACCCCTTCTCCACCTGGAACACGGCCTGGTTAAAGGTGTCCTGCTTGTATGGCCGTCCAGTGTGCAGACACTCTACCAGGGTTTCAACGAAAAGACCCCATCTCTGGGCGTAGTAGTCCTCCATGAGGCCCCCCCACTCTTTGCTGGCGTAGTCCAGGATCTCACCGCTGGGACCCCACAGAGTGAGCTGGTTCCTGGCATTCATGTCGTACAGCTGGGCCTCCTTCTCATCCAGGGAGAAGGAGCGGGCCCTCTCCAGCCATGTCCCCAACAGGAAGTTGCGGTCGCTGTTCAGCAGACGGTTGAGTTCAGGCAGGAGGTCGTACACCAGCACCCCCCCCCGCAGTCAGCAGCTCCGGCAGCTTCTGGTTCTTGAAAGCATCTGCGATATCCTGGTAGAAGCTTGTTGTCAGGACTTGTAGGACCTGTCGAGTCACGTCCACGAGATCGCAGTGGAAAGTCTCCTTGGACATGAGGGACGGAGCCGCCTCGATGATCAGTTTCCAGGCTTTGTACAAATCAGCCGGGTCGTACCACCGGTCAGCGTTCATGTGGAGAGAGGGTCTGTGCACCAGGGGGCTGTGGTTGTGGTTTTTGTAGTGTGGCACGGTGCAGTTGTAGACGCTGGCGAACAGGAGCCTCCACGCCGCCGTCAGGCTGTCCTGCGTGCTGCCGTAGCGACGCATAGCGTACAGCGAGACCCACTTGGACAGGTTGACCGGCTCCTTACGCCACGCCAGCTCGCTCATCAGCTCGTACATCACCGGATTCTGCTCAATGCCCTCGGGCGCCATGCCTATGCCAACCAGGGTGGAGTTTGGGAACTGTAAGGCTTTGAAGGGCCCTGAGTTCATGCTCTCCACCGTGCCAAAGAATCCGCTGTTGCCCCCAAAGTTCTGCAGCATGCACCAGATGAAGGGCTGCCCGTAGAAAGACTCTGTGTAGGAGAAAATTGGCTCCGTCTCTGCAAACAGGTCCAGCACGATCATTCTGCCCAGAGGCACTCCGTGTAGTAGAGCCTGAATCTGGGCCGGCTTCCAGAACGCTGTGTCACTGAAGAACAGCCAGCCCTGCATCAGCCAGATCGCCTGAGGATCAACTGGGGACAAAACATGAGATTTAGACCAGGGGCAAGAAGGGGACAGTTCTCCAGCATGGCTGAAAAGTCAGCAAGAAACTCAAGGGGGCTTTCTGTGTAGAAGAATTGAACAACAGGCAGGGTTGAGATAGTTACTATAAATGTAATCCGTTACAACTACTAGTCATATTTTCAACAATGTAATCAGTAAGCTAATACCACAGGTACAAAGTAATGTAACCTGATTACTTTCAGCTACCTTGATATCAAATTAAATGCAAATACATAAGAGAGAAAGGAATAACAATAAGATGTGTTCCACTTAGAGGTATTATGTAAAGCAACAAAACAATATGAAAAGAAGAAAACTGGATATTTTCTATCAAAAATATGTCACCTTAAATTAGAGGCAAGGCCTACATAATAGTATAGTTCACAAATGTTGTATTACTTGTAATTCTATGTATTGTCTACCCATCATAAATTGATATTAATTTTAAAATGTATTGAAATGTTGTTATCCTGCTAGCAATCCCCGTTTTTGAAAAATGTATCAGTAAAGTAGTAAAGTACTGTTTATGTAGTGAAGACAGTATTTTTTGTGTCCTGGTTACGTAATCCTGTTACATGTAATCCGTTACTCCCTAAACCTGACATCGGGTCATCAGTTGTTTCACTTGTCACATCAGAACATCAGCATTCTGGCAGGAAGCGTTCGATCAGGACAGTAGTGGTCTAGACGCTCACCTGCGGTCATGGAGGCAAAGACGGAGCGGCTGACTGCTGACAGGTAGGCGGGGTCAGAGGAGGGGGGGGGTCATCTCGTTGAAGGTGTCAGTGTTGTAGATGTGATCTGTTCCAAACTGCTTCACCACCTGGGACAGGTAGAGGGAGCCGATCTGCAGGAACAGAGGGTCCCGGGGGTCTAAGACGTAGGAGCACGAGTAGCTGCAGTTGAAGTGAGCCCAGGGGCCCAGCCTGGTCACATTGGCTTCTGGGAACAGCCTGAAACACAGGAAACACCTCAGAGGTTAGAGCTGAATCTGCACCTCACTGGGCCCAGCCATATTATCTTCACAGAAGTATCAGTATTAGGGCTGCACGATCTGAAAACGGAGTGCGATTCATTTGACAGACTTTGCAATTGCGATATGATTTATAGTTTTGGAGGGATTGATCAATTTCTCATTATCATTGAAACACATCTGTTTCAAACAAATATGTAAACATTTTGTATGCTGGGTTATCTCTGCAGCAACACAACACTTCCTTTCAAATGTAATTTTAACACAGCGTTTGTTTACAAATATTGGGCTTCCTTAAATTTGGATATTGGGCTAGTCCATGCGGTGATTCTCATAGAATTGCGATTGAATGTGCAGACCTCAACTGTAACAGCATAAATGTCCCTCGAACAGTGAATGTGAAGCATTTGGTCTGCATGATAGACAGATAATACTATAATAATGAAGTTGAGTTTGTGAGAAATCTTTAAGCTGATCACGTTCATCAAGTTCCGGAGTTGTTATCTTGTATCTTGTGGGAGGCTGTGGCTCAGTGGGTAGCGCTGTGCGCTGAACTTCGAATCAGGGGTTAGCAAGTTCGAGTCCCACTGCAGTCATTATGTCGTTGTGTCCCTGGGCAAGACACTTCACCCCAAATTGCTCCTGTGGGGATTGCCCACAGTAATGAATGTATGTAAGTCGCTTTGGATAAAGGCGTCTAACAAGTGACATGTGATGTAATGTATATTCATATAAGATCAATGAATTACGATTATTGAATTGAAGCTTGTGAACAATTCACAGTTAACAGCTGTTATTCCAACGATCAGATTAATATTCATATCAACATTTATGAAAACTAAGTATGGGATTGTTCTCAGCAGGTTACTTATATTAAATTACTTTAGATATCCCTGTTAGTACGAGCCTAAAAAAAATCAGCAGTTTATTTATATAAGGTTGAAACCTAAACCAGCATGAGTCACCTGAGGATTCCAGCGGGAATGTTCCCAGAGAAGGCCGGCAGCACGGGAATCATGCCGAAGGATCTCATCCGCTCCAAGATTTTAAACTGCAAAAAGAGAGAAAAACATATAAAAAAAGGTTTAATCCACTAACTAATGTGAACAGTTCAATTCAACTCTACCTTCTCATAAAGTGGATTAGATAAATGAGTTTGTTGTCACTGTTTGAAATCTTCACAAAACCGTTTGTGAGTACAATGGTATCATAAAAAGAGAAAATACCTCTGAAGCCACTATTATAGAAAATAGTGATGTGTTAATAGTTTGTGTTTTAAAAAAATAAGACATACTGCAGTTTGTAACTGGTGCAGTCTGCTTTCAGCACATTCACTCAATCTCACTCATGTGTTTGTCACTACCACTTGGTGGTGCCAGAGTTATAAAAACATGATTCTACACATAGTGGCTTCATCTGTGTTGACAGGAATGGACGGTTCAGTACTTGGAGGAAGAGCTGGTTCACGTGCCAGGACTGAGGCAGGGGCCCTCCAAACTTGAAAAGGTTCCCCATTCGGTTCCAGGCCAGGAACGCGGGGCCGGAGAAGAACTCCTCGATCTCTGACTGGTTCAACCCGAGAGCCCTGTAAACCTGAAGGACACAACAAGGTCATAAGTTCATGTTCACATATCAATAAATGTATCGTGCTTCTATGGTAGCAAAGGTCAAATTAAATTACAATTTATCTTCCCGATCCTGTTAATGACTGGCTTTACAGTGGGGCAGTGATGACGTGTTGTTGAAGGAGGAACATCACAAGGACTTCCTCCACAGAAAGCAAGGAGAGTTTTAAATTGGATCTTCGATTATAGCAGAAAACAAGGTCTGTGGCAAACATTTGTTTATGATGCTTACATGTTTTGTTTAGTAGGATAATGTCCACATATTAACAACATTTTAATGATTTTTTGAAAGTGTAACTGCAATTACCAGAAGTAAAAAAAATAACGTTAGGCTATAAACAAACTATGTCATATTCGCTTGGCTGAGCATCACCATTGCTCAGCTAAAGGCGGCTAATGTCCTGCTTGATGACCTTTAGTGGTCTCATTTAGTCACTTTCCTAAGACACATTGAGGCTTCAGATGTTCACCAGTGGGGTATTTACTGAAATACATTTTATGTCGTGCAACAAAACATGAACATCTGTTCTGTTTGTGTTAACCACAGACCTTATTTCGGAAATCTAACCAAAAACGAATTATATTGACTTTGAGTGAACCGGAAAGTGCTAAAAATGCCAACTAATTTTTCGACTCATTCCTGCACCACTGTTTTTGCTCTCAGAATAATGGATCTACTGATTGAATCTATTTAATCCCTTATCAATATTTAGCCCTTTTCGAGGAAGCACGTTAGACAAAATATAGATATTCAAATAAATCTTAACGCTTACAGTACATTGACCCTAAAGAGTGTTTTTAACCAGTGTCTGATGTAGTTTCTGTAGGGAGTCACTCTGAGCCCTCACCTCTTGCCACAGGGCCTCCTGGCCAGTGAAGGCCAGCGGCAGGTTGATCCCATTGAGAGCCATCCAGTCGATCTCTCTCTCCCATCTGGGCCAGTCCCACCACACAGAGGAGTAGCTGAACGTGCACACGTTCTGGTAATACCGGAATCTAGATACAAACACACAAAAAACAGTTATTTTAAAACTGTCTTAAATAGGCCCACAGGCGATAAATACTGAACAGGTATGAAAAAATAGAAATAGTAATCATCCTAAACCTTTTAGAGCTTGAGCCATATTGTGGACTAACAATCCAGTATGCTGACCTCTTATTCAACTGTGACCTTTGTTTAAACTGTCCCTCACATGTCCTCCAACTGTATTACATTGTGGAAGAATAATGACTAGCAGTCAGTGTTTGGACAGTTAAATGCTTCCCTTTGGACTGAAAATAAAACCATAACCTACAGTACAGTGCAACTGACTTCAGATATTCTTAGACAGGTTTAATGTAGAAACCTCATGCCCTTTATTGACACTGTTTCATTACAACACTAATGTGATGGGAACAGAGACAATAGAAAAGACAACACAATAGAAAATTGTCCAAATACATTCTTAAACAGATTCCTTTTGACCATGGCCATTTCTCACACCAACACTGCTGAGTGTTCATACTACATCTCTTTGTTACATAATTGTGTAACAGATATTTTAATTGTCAATTTCTATTGAATTTGTTGCTAAAACAATGTACAGTTAAATCAAACAGGCACTGTTGTTTTTAAGCCTCAGTTTCCAGCAGCTGCTAAATAAGCCAAGCTTCCAACTGGCTCTTCGCCATCAAGTTATACTCATGGGAAAGTAAAGTGTGCCATGCCTGCATGGCTTCTTCAATCTAACGACTGTGCACATGACATTACTGGTGTGAACTGATGCGGCTCTAATGCACAACCGATAATTGAAAGGAAGGGTACTTTAAAGGGCCCGGCCGCAGCACAAGTGTCCATAGTGCTCACAGTAAACAATGAAAAGTAATGTGTGACAACGCTCCATTTGTCATGCACTCATGGGTTGGGATTTGCTGCGTTGCAGAGGAGGGGGCACCCAAACACTGCCATCATAGAGTTCAACACATAGACATCACATGGCACACATCGGAGGGCAGCAGTGTGAGTGGATCTGGTGGGAAAACAACTTTTGCAACTAGGTTTTTTGCTGACGTCAGTACATTTGCAATCAGAGCGTACACAGGTTATACAATAGGAGAAGTATTTACAAATGCAACAGCCACACCATTGTTTGGCTTTTGACTACATAAAGCATATAAACAAACATAACTATAATAAGGATACTTTTTAATAATGTTACATAAAGTTATTTGTTTTTACAGCACATGCAACTATAATTGTTTTTTCTATCTAATCTATCTATCTATTGTAGCATACTGTTGGCGCGGAGTGATACGTACAGTAGTGGTGTGTGTCTGGATGCATAGATGTACTGTATTACCATGGCTGAAGACGTATTAAGTCAATAAAGTCGCCTTATCTGAAATTAAAGCAATGTCTACGGATACTTCATTAGTCTCCATGTCATCCAGTCAGTTACACACATAAAGGAATATTACATCTACAAAACTTAAATGTGAAAGTACTAAATCATAAGGGTATTGTTTTATTATTTGTTTATTTTTTAAATCATTCAATTACTATAGACACATAAGCCTACTCTATAAGAAATATGTTTTTATTAAAAGGTCACCCATTATGCAAAATCTGTTTCATGTCTTTTCTACATCAACATGTGTCCCCTCTGTAGAAAGAGACTCTGAAAGTGTCAGGTAAAAAGATTCTCACTTTTTGTCCTGATCCATTTATATAAAAAGTTAAAACCTGTCTGAAAACGAGCTGATCAGATTTTGGCCACTTTATGTCATAACGATTTTTTTGGCTTGTGTAACCATTAGCCAATCACCAACCAAGGTAATTTTTACCTATTTATTAAGTATCAAACAGATATTTTTTAGTAACTATTTAAACATTGTAGCCTTTCTTTATTAAATAATCTTTAAAAATGTATTTCAACATTTTGGTAAAGTGCATTTAAGTGATGACTGATTATTGCTACTATCTCTGCTTTATCACTGCTTTTATGGATGTGTTCTTATTTATGTACTGCAGTGAGAGATGCCAACTGAATTTCGTTACACTGATGTGTGATGACAATAAAGATATTCTATTCTATTCTATAGTTTAATCTTTAACACATCACAGGTCTTTGTTTAGTGTGACACAAAAAAAAAGGAAAAAAAAGCACGAAAGCATAATTTGATGGAAATACTAATTATCTCAAAGATGTACAACAAGTACAGGACTACTACTGCTTACCTCCCCAATCTTTTTTTTTTTTATTGAATTGAAAAGTAGAAATGATAAATGTAAGAATAAAGATGTGGACAGTGTGAGCTGCTGAATCAGCATTTCCACAGTTATAACTAGCGGAATGACAGACAGTCAGAGAGAGAGTAGTAACAAATACCGCTTGCGCTCAACTGCCTCACAGTATCCCGTGCGGAAAACACTTAATTTGGTTGTGTGAAAAGTGAATAATGTAAACAGAATTTTTGTGAAATAAAAGTGGTTTAGTGTATTGGATATATGCCGAATGAAACATCTCCTGCTAATGCTTCTTTAAAGCTGTGTCAGTAAGCTAACAGTGTGCTGTGTTCACTGACCTGTGCTGGGTGTTGATGCGCAGGACGCCGGTGACCCTCGGAAGAGGACGGGGCACATCCAGCTGGTCACCGGACCACGAAACATGGCAGTTGCAGAAATATTTCAAATAGTTGTAAATGCCAGTAGCCACGGCCACTCCGTTGCTGCCTGTAGCGTATATCTTATTGTTCCTGGTGGACCTGAGCTCACACACATCCAGGCTGTCGTTGGAAAGGCTCCGGTTGACTGACACTATGAACTCCGTGGACCTGTTCCCCAGCAGCCGCTTCAGCAGCTCCACCACCGCTCTGCCCTGGCTTTTGTCGCTGGCTTTCGGTTTTAAGTGGTCTAGAGTTGGGAACTTACAAAAGGCAGTTACACAAAGACAAAACAGGACAACCAGCGCCAGACTGTATCCGCTTCTGTGTGACATTTTGAACCCCTGACCAATGAATCCAGTTTCCCACCGAAGCACAGGTTTAAAAACAACTTTATTTTAACCAGGAAGCGTTGGGTGACTGAAATGCTGCGGGCCAATCAAAGAGAGAGCTGTTGCCGTGTATAATTTACAGCCAATCAGAGGATGCAGTTCGCATTACAAACCACTGTTTGTCATGTGATCATTCTGTCATATGATGGGAATATTACAAAAGTGGCCTAATTTCAGGAGCAAGCTTGATGTAATATATGATCATGTCACAAAAGCACAATGTAAAACCTTGTTTAAAAAAAATCATTGACTGCTTACTTCCGAAACAGTTAAAACAAGTTTGAAATAAATCAAGGACAAATGGTTCTCATGTTTGCTTGTAAAGGGTTACTAGCATTTAGTAGTCTACTTTGGTACAAATTAGAATCAGGCACTTCTGATTACTGCTGACATAGCCATCAGTCAGACATGTCATGATGTCTTAATCAATAGTGCACATGCATACACTTTCTGCACAATAAGCACAGTGATGCCTCTAAACAGCAGAAGATTACAGAATGAAAACAGCAAACTCTGTGCAATGGCTACTGATCAAACAACCAAATCAAAATCTTTATGAGGTCAAACACCTGTATGTATTTACATGGCGATGTTAATGGTTAACCTATTATGGAAAGCAATAACCTACCTCCAATACTGAAGTACAGTTTTAATGTACTTCTCGTTTTTTTTAAGTTACTAGCTCCAAGCTTCACATAATAATTCAGAATACTTGCCAAGTGGCTAAATGTGTTATGTAGCAAAAAAAGTAGACTCATCAATACAGTACCTGGTTCAACAAACCACAGTGGGATATAATTCATTATAAAAAAAAAACGTTTATTTTCAAATCCCCAAACCCTACATTTAACTTCCAGCAGAAAGTGGCACAATAAGGATGTAAATACAAAGTACCCAAACAGGCCACTGGCTGCACATAAGCAAGCAAAGATACCAGGCTAGAAAAGTCAATTACACTGAGGACAAAACATACATTAAATTGATTTAAAGACAAGCAGGAGAAGAACTGATGAGCACAAACACATGAAATAACTGCTGGTGTAAACATCACAGTGCTTGTTCGCTTTTGCCGAGTTCAAACACCATCAAAGTTTGTGTTTTATTTACCTATCAAGCAAAAAGCATAAGACGCAGAAAGGTATACACTCAAGTCATCAGGTTTTATTTGGTTGATTTGGACTAAACTTCTAAACTTATTTCACAGTGAGTTTTCTTGAGGTTTATGGTGTTTACTTCCATTCTGGGTGAGTTTTGTTTCTCAAGGTGATTAGACATGCCTTAGTTAAGGCTGTTAGTAGTGCAGAGTAAAGACAATGGCTTTAAAATGTCCTGTATGGACCGTGCTGTCCCTTCACAATCCACAAGGCACAGACAGATCTACAGAGCCTCTGTACGTCAAAACTAAAAGACTACTGAAGTGAGAATTTAGAAAAAGCTTATTATGCAGAGCATGAATTCTTCCACCATGAGGGCGCAGACCTGCCCAATGATTGGACTCTGGCACTTTCAGAAGCTGTGAGGATAAATGATCGACAAACACTTCTGACTGAAATAACTATTACACAGTATGAGGTATGAGCATTCTCCCAAAGGAATCCACTGACAGATGACAAAGCTGTAAGACAGCACACACCTCAAAGTAACATTTCACAACATATATTCATACACGGAATATGTTTAAGATTCTCTATGTCATAAACATTCACTGAAACTGTCACATTGAGACTTTTCAAATCAATATAACATGTTGTAGTTTGTCATTTTTGTTTGAGCCAGTTTAATGTATCCACTAACTGATTCCAATATTTTATTAATGTATGTATTGTTGAACATTTACAGTTTTTTTAGTCAAGTTTAGGCTCAGGTTAAATGACAAGCTTACTTTGGGTTAACACAAACGTTAAGCTGATTGCATTAGAGGAGCAAAACAACACAAAGGTCACTTCAATTTAATCCGTTACACCATGATTGATAATAAATGATGTACAGTGAGAGGGCAGTCCTGTAAACAGTGCTCCTGGCTTCCAAAACAAGATGCATTTCATATGAACATGGCTCTGACCAACTATTCAAGAGGGACATCCACGGTTTCTAGGGCAGAAAACTGAGCTATATGAAAGAGATCATTAAGTAGAAAAGATATTGGTGCCGAAATCCAAGAGCACTGACTGTAACATCGAAACTGTCCACATGGAAAGATAATCCATTGTATGCTCATTAATGTAAATGTTGACTAAAAAACAACCAGAAGATGCAACTAACAATCATAATAGGTGGGGAAATAATTATCCAAGAACAATCACAACAGTTCAATATCCTGCATTCTGTGGTAGCTTCAGGTGCTAAAACAAATGAGACCCAGCATGATAGGCCATTATACAAATCCTATTTGATTGTTTAACACTAATATCTCATGGCCTGCACTTTATCACATATCAATGATACATTATATAAACTCAGTTTTCTGAAAAAATACTCTGCTATGATTGGCTAATTATTTATGTGCAGCACAAATGTGAGGGCAGGTGTAATACTGTAGCATTATATTTTTCTGACGCATTATTAATCTACATAGGGTTTAAAAAACACATGACGTTACTTTAACACTACCATACATCCAGCCATTTTAAGTAAGAGGTGGTAATGTTGCAATTAATGCAACTTGACTGAGAACCGCTCCAAATATTTTCCCCAACTAGTAAACATCTGTTTTGTGAGGACAGTATTCAGTTTTCTGTGGCTCTACAGGAGCTTGGTCAAGTCAGAGAAAATAACCCAAGTGACTTTATGTTGATTTTAGAGATCACATTTATAAATGACTGGAGGTGTGGGGTTGTGAAAAGACGGGGAGGGAGAGGCCACAGTTGCATTTCACCACTTTAAAAACAATTATCCATCTCTCTCTCAGGTCTGCCAACTTCATTAAAGGAAAATAATAAAAACATAAAAACTATTAATCAGTACTTTGGGTAAACAAATGGCAGTTAAGAGTTTAGAAAGACTCTAACTGGTGATTGTTGGGGATTCCTTTCCATATCTCCAGATTTAAAATGTAAATGTTGTATAAACATTCACCACGGCAACGAGCATTAACTCGACTATATCCGATTCAGGCACAGTAAAATGTAGCTAATTGCACGTTGGTAAATTGAATTCTAATTTGGTAAACCCCAACTATATGCTCATGGATATTGTCTTTATATAAAAAATTGTTATCAATAAATATCCCTCTAAATTATCGTGTTATATCACCCATTGTATTTAAAATTCCATCTGACAAAAGTAAAAAAATATGACTTATGAGTTAAGTCTTTAAATCAACAAGCACTTATTGACTTTATAAGAAATTATGGCATCTATGACTAATACAACATTTTTGCTTTAAAGTGGACCTATCATGATATATTTGAATAATATAGTGTAGGACCATACCTATATAAGGCATATTTATACTTTTTTTTTTCAAAATACCAAACAGATCATGCATTTTAGCCATGCCTCATTTTGCTCAATTTGACAATTTCTAACTCTGTTTTAGCAAGGGCTGATTCTGTGAGAACAGCACCATCTACAGGCCTGGCATATGTACTACAGCATCTCCAGCGCTTTCGAACGGCAATGGCCGTGGCTGTCTCCTCCTGATTGGTGGAGTTGGCTCAATAGCCGTAGCGCCACCATCCTGACGTCAGGACAGTGTTCAAATCTGGATCAGTTTTTATCAGATCCGTTGCAGCCCCTTTTTTAGAGATTTGGGTATGGAGGAAAATAGAGAGGGTTGTGTTTTCTGACACTTGGTGAGTTCCCTGGAACACCGGGGACACATATTCATGTATAAAAGACGTACAAAAGTGCATTTTGCATGATAGGTCCCCTTTAAGGTATAGTACAGGAAATTCATAAAATGGCTGTAATATAAAATATTGTACAAAAAGCACCAAAAGATAGTTTGAAACCAGACTATGCGACCTTAGACCTCATTAATCAAATCTTTCTCCAAAGGAACTCATAAGTAATGAACTCCGCCTTGTTTAGTTCAAAACGTGTGTGACCGGTAGCTAATGTACGCTAATGTACGCTAATGTTAGCTTCGATAAATATTGCTGTGTAGCTCACAATACCAAATGTGTTGGCTGATCCCTCTACACCTGTACTATTGTAACACCATGTTTTAGCATGTTACAAGGACATATTGGTGGTTTTACTACCAAAGTAAATGTCAGATTTAAACTCATCAACTCCCTGCGGCTGCTGCTGTGTCACTTAGTATCTGCCTAGCTTAGCTGTGGTTTACAACAGGTTCAGCCAAATTGCTGTGAAAAATGGTGGGGATGGTTTTAGATGCGATTTTACAGATTAACTGTTAATTTATTCCTCCTACTGCTGAGAACACTTTTCAGAACTGAAACAGTATACAGTTGATTGTCACAAAACGATGCATCAGTGTGCACTGTTAATATAAGTTGTTTTTCACATTCAGCGAAACTCCTCGATATCAAAATGTGTGTATATTTGAAACCTAACTTTTTGTTCAATCTATTTCCTTATAAAATATGTATTTTAACATATTGACACTTGGATTGTTTTATAATCATGTTTACTTGCTAACATGCTAGCACTAATGCTTGTTGTTTCTTGCCTTTGCTGGCACATAAGTGCTTTTTCTGGTTCAGTTGAATAGCGTGCAACATTGACAGATTCAGCATGGTGTCTTTGCGTTACTGGCACGCTCATGCTATGCAAGACAACCAACAAAACGGGGACCCAGTTATTGAATCATTAGTGCTAGGTGGTCAAGAAGGTAATCTTCATGTGCGCTGCAGGTTTGAATTCATCCTAAGGATCAGTGAGCTCCAGAGGCGATGGGTCAAGCTATCGGCAGAAACAGCTTTGTCTGCAATTTTCCTAGTGGTAAAATAAGGAATTTCACCTTCCGGATCTGTCATTTGATGCACTTCGGCCTTAAAATACTTTTCACTGTAGACTTACATAGGGAAAGATAACTCTGTAAATCAGGGGATCATTCTTTTCTGAAGGGAAATAAACTTCCCACCCAAAAATGTATACAGCCCTTATTTCAAAATATGTCGTATTAGTCGTAAAAAGGGCCCCATGGATGCGGAAGATTCAATTGATTTTGCATTCATACCAATTTGGCTGTATGCGCCACTGATCAACTTTCATATTAATAACAGGGGCCCTGCCTCTAACTCTTCAGCCAGTCTCTTTATACATCAGCATCTAGGTTTAAACTTAAACCACCTTATTTAGTTTCTGAAAACACATGTGTCTTAAAAAAATTCTCAATGTCCAAGCCACAACTAAGCCAATGACGTAGCAACCTAACTAGGAAACACATGGGTTGTTTCCTGCTTGTTGTTCTATTCATCTCACTCTGCTCCCTTTATGAGCCCCTCTTTAAAATAACAGACTTAAAATAATCTTGGAAAACTTACATTTGCCATCATCCTGTAAATACTTTTGGTCACAGAGGCTGAGATCCAGCAAAAGTGACGTATTTGATTTATTCTGGATTGACTGAATACTGATAAGAATTAGCGACAAATAATCCTAATAATGGAGAAGATGTAGAATGTTTCAGCATTTTGTCACCAATGTTAAATGTGTAGATGAAATAAACCTTCAGAATGAAAAAAAAGCTGGTATGACTGCTGTGCTAAACAGGCACATATGAATGCAAAGCTTACGTAAAAACTGACTGTATTTCATGTTGAATAAATCCAGACCGGAAAAACACATCAACCCTGAGAAACTACGGTAAGTGGGAGAGGACATTAAGACCATCAAATGTCTGTAACATTGATTTCTGATAGTAGGTTTTCTTTCTCAACAGAGACACTTAAGCAAGTGGACGGATATATGACCAGACCTTCTTCTCACACTAAACCCCTGTGGGGAGCTGAAACTGAAATACATTGTGATGTGGATCTGCCAGAGCAGCCGATGAACACAGGAGACGTTTCTCTGTGGCTGCAGTTGCGGGTGTTTCTGTAAGATAAGATGGAGAAGACCTGAAGGTGTGCGCGGGTTCAGGACTGCTGACTGCTCCACTGGTTGGCCATTGGCCTGCGGAGCAGCTCCTCCACATGGCGCGCCACGTCCATCGTGTCCTCCAGGTCGAAGTCTCCCTCTGCATCCAACATGGTGTCACTCCTGACAGGACGACAGTAGAGACGCAGGCCACATTGTCATGAAGGAGGTTCATTGGACAATAATTGGGTTTTTTTCTGTTGGATTTTCTACAGTGTAATTGTGAATTATCAGGTAGAACATATCGTAAGTAATTAATCAAAGAAACACTTAAAATGAAACCCAGACAACGCAACAGAGTCAAATATATCTCTGTATCTTTAGAAAACTGGTTAAGAAGGGGATTTTATATGCATGTATATGTATATATAAATAAACATACATATATATACACAGACCCACATGTCTGTATGTAAGCTGCCGTGAAACACACACATCATATTGTCATCTTTTAAGATTGCGAACCTGTTAACAAACAATGCTAATGCTAATATACACGTCCAGCAGTTAGAGAGCATCAAAAGCATGCATTACTCAAATCCATCAGTTGAAAAAACACAAAGACTCCAGCATTGTCTCTCTTTTCGCTCAGTGTTGGTCTCCACCATCTCCTGAGGAAAATATCTGGCTCATAAGCTGCTAAATGCGTCACTATTTTCAACAGCGTTTTCCTTACTTTTTCCTGGCATTTTCTCTGAAAACAGCTACCAGCTGCTGCCGAAAACAACTGTATGACAGCATTAAGTAACCCCAAAAGAAATTAAAGCCAGACAGCTGAACAATAAGCTGAAACTCACTAAAGCTCAGAAAGCTGAGGGAATCTGCGGTCATGTATTGTTTATTGATTAAAGTCACTTTTAGTAGAGGCTGCAATACCATTGCAAAACAAAATAAAGTGCCAACAAGTACAAGCACTGGGAATTTGACTCCAGTAAGAATATGTACACTTTATCATCAAGGTGTACTTCAAGTATGAAAGCTAAATGTACTCCCTTTCATTTTACAGGGTGATGTCCCAAGAATGAAATGTAAAGGAGTGTGCTTACATCGAAGGGTAGACTCCAAAGCTGCTGGGGTGGCTGACGGACGGAGAAGCTGTTTGGTCCATGAACGAAGGAGTTCCTCCACTGGGTTCAGATTTTGGGGTGGTGAATCTAACAGAGACATATAACAAGCATTATTTCATCAACTAATCTGACCATGATCACGTGTCGGCACCAAGCCCAATAACTAAACACATATTTTAGTAACTAATACTGTAATAATAAAAAAAACGAATTTCTGAATGGCAAGCAAGTGTCGGTCAAGCCTGTATTAGGATGCTTTAAATACAACTTCATACTATAATGGCAGACATATGTGTTTGTGTGTGTGTCCCAGTTTTGATTATCTTGCCAACATTTGTAAGGTTTTACTTTACGCTCTGTGTGTGTGTCTGTGTGTGTGTCCCAGTTTTGATTATCTTGCCAACATTTGTAAGGTTTTACTTTACGCTCTGTGTGTGTGTCTGTGTGTGTGTCCCAGTTTTGATTATCTTGCCAACATTTGTAAGGTTTTACTTTACGCTCTGTGTGTGTGTCTGTGTGTGTGTCCCAGTTTTGATTATCTTGCCAACATTTGTAAGGTT
>CALSBW010022771.1:55760-68201 GCA_943590975.1 Lindbergichthys nudifrons | reverse complement strand
AGGTCACACACACACACACACACACACACACACACACACACACACACACACACACACACACACACACACACACACACACACACACACACACACACACACACACACACACACACACACACACACACACACACACACACACACACACACACACACACACACACACACACACACACCAGTGTTAGCTGATGTTTATCTGATCAGGGCTATGTGACTTAGTACTGGTTACTGTCTAACTATGGAAAATGGCATTGTTCATATTTGGGTGTTTAGGCTCAATGCAGCAGTTTTTTTACTCGCCTCTGCTCTCAATGCAGGGTTAGGGTTAGAAACACCTTTCATCTGCTCCTTTTGTTGACATGAAAAGTGGGCTCAGTCTCTGTTCATCACTATTCCCCATGCCCTTATACATGCATGAACTAAAAGCCTGTTCTGTGTATTAGATATTTAACAATTCAATTGAAGTGAAGGCAATATCATGCTATTAAATATGTATTATCGTTAAAAGAAAAGACAGGTAATAATATATTATGACAGCAATTAGTTGGCTGTAGTGCTATAATACAAATGTTTTGTTTCACTGGCAATAAAGGGGAATACATAACAACCAAAACAAATAAAGAGAAAAAACAAACGTGTTGGCATCGGCTTAGACATGTGCAATTGGTGAATCCCTACTATAACTATTAATCAATGTGAAATGTTTCATTTTAAATACAGGGCTTAGAGAATAGTCTAAAATAGACAGAGGCAGTGAAGAAGGCAGATCATTTAATTACTTAGCAAGATACCGAGTGCTGTTCACAATAAAGGGTAAAATATCCAATTACTTTGACATGGAAGACCAGCTCGTTGCCTCCGACGCTGAACTGCGATTCGAACAGAACCGTGAACTTCTCCTCCGTCACCGACTCTGCACCGCGGCGGTCTGAACGCTTGATCCTCTTCAGGGACTGTACCAAGACAAGAGAGGAGATTACACACATACACCTTCATAACAACAAACACAGCCCATATAGTGCACTCTAAGCAGCATCATCTCCATTCTCTGGCGAGGAACTGTGCATCAGGCCAGTTTTTGAACAACTAGTATTTGTCTTGCAAATATACCCTGACATGTAAGCAATATAATTATATTTTCTGAAGTTTTCAAATCTGTAATAGTTTATTAGGTCGTTGTCAAAAAGGCAGCACAATCAATCGAAATCGCAATACGGACTACTATCCCTATACTATACTATAGCTGTCAACTGAATGGGATTACAAACCAAAATATAGGAAGGTATTGTTGCATGCAATTTCAACAATTACATAAATACAAAATGTTATATTGGTGGTCAGGTCATTCATACACTTAGCTAGCAGAGCATACCATATTTCTGAAGTGTGCACTGAGGGTGCCGGTGGCCTGGTGATACTCCATCACACAGTTGTTGTTGAGGATTTCTCCACTGCTTTCACTGCCAAGGCAAATAAAGCTGTTAGAAAGGATTGAACAAAGCTCATCTGTAGCAGGAAAAACCTTCAACAAATGGCGATGTCAACTTAGTATATATATTTTGTGACTGCCTAAGGAGTGGTGCAGGAATAAGTCCAACAGCACAGAAATGAGTTAGCAGTGTACCAGTTCTGGTTCCCTCGTCCCAAAGTCAACTGTTTTTTTAACCTGTTATTGGTTAGATGCTTCAAATAGGATCTATGGTTAACACAAGCTGAAGAGATGATCACATTTTGTTCTACCCCACTGGTGAATGTCCAAAGATTCTATGTATCAAGTGACTAAATGAGTCTACTAAACTTTATCACTACGAACATTAGCCACCTTTAGATTAGCGGTGGTAATGTGCAGCCATGTGACCTTTATGTAGTTGTTTATATCCTCACGTTGGACTTTTACGTCTGCCCATTGCCTTTTCACTTTAACAATATACAAAGTGTTGTAAATAATAAAGTGTGTAAGTATCATAAAAGTGTGTTTACCACAGATCTTATTTTCTGCAATATTTCAAAATCCAATGGAAAAAACCCTAATGTTTTTGTCGAAAGGAGCCGTTGCGTTGCTAATGTTTGGGTCGGCCTACAGAGAATAACAACAAATCATTTTAGCTCAACATTATCCATGTGTTTTACTGGTACCTTCATCATCATGGCCCTATGGCCCTCACCTGTGTGTGCTCTCATTCTTCAGCAGAGCTTTGGCCTGCTGCTCGCTGACGATGACTGCTTTGACCTGAGGGGGGTTCATGTGGACGTTGAGCTTCCCCCCCCACCAGGAGGCGCACTGTGGCTGCAAACTTGGTCTGGGTCTTTAACACTTGGGGGGGGCTGCTTCTCTATGATGAAGGTGCTGAAGAGAAGAGATGACAAACAACATGATGGGCTGCTTGACATTTTCTCACAGAAGAGGAATTCAAAGGCAGTGATCTTATTATTGATAAAGTTTGAGAGAAAGTTTTGAGAGAAAGAGACATCTCTTCCTTGTAAATATTATCATTTATTTCCAGCAAAGTAATCATTAATTCGCAAGTCACTTTTCTTATTTGTTACTTTATGGGGATAAGAAATGGGAAGTGTGGTACAGTTATGTTTTTAGTTTGTTCATGATAACAAAAAATACATTGTTTTCCTTGTAAAGAAAACTACGTGAATTTTGCTTTTGTTGAAAATGTATTTAAACACAATGATATTTTCCAAATGTATATGTGTATAAGTGCATGTTGTAATTGTCTTTATTTGCACAATAATTTGGAAATATTGTATGAGAGAGAAAGAGAAAGCACATGAATTCAAAAGTGAAACTAAATGCATTAATTGTGCGTTGTAATTCTGTGGCTAAGCAGCAGTATAAATATAGAACAGACTGAGTCTCTGATAAAAGGTGATAGCCAGACATTAACAAACTGGTTATAACTGACCTTGTGTGTATCTTGTATGAGAGGGGTAAACACAATAAGTGTACCAAAAAAACCAGAGGCATACAGTATGAATAACATCTGCTGCTAATCATACAGCAGCAGCTCTCTGTCCTTAAGTATTAATGAGTTCTTCTTAACATCATTCCTTAATGTTTTTCACTGAGGTTAAGTGAAGCTGGATCTCACCTGGTAACCAGGGCGGAGATGATGTCTGTGATGTCAGAGTTGAGTTTGCTCAGCAGCTCCTCCATGGGGCCCGGCAGGGGGAGCTGCTGAGTGAGATGTTCACAGCGCCGGATCTGCTGCCGGTTCTGCCAGATCAGGTCAGCCAGCTTCTCACACCTGGGGAGAGGGAGGGAGGGAGGGAGGGGCAGAGCACAGGGGGAGCGGAGAACATTAGGCTGGGTTGTTCTATGCAAGTACATTTAAAACTGCAATATTTTACAATTGTTATTAAAGTATGTTACTTTTTCGCACTACTTAATACTGTAACAACAGTGTTGTAAAAATAACACCTTACAATATTTACTTTTTAATATGTATTACTGGCTGCCACTGCATTACATTCATTTGCTCACTTACTTTTAGAATGCAGCTATTATTTGATTTTTCCTTTATTAAAGTGTGCTTAATGTGATAGTCTATTTTATTTTGTCTTTATCTGTCCTGTACTATTTGCTTATAACAATGTACATTTCCTAGCTGTGGGACAAATAAAAAGGAATTCTGATTTATGCCTTTATAAGATTTATAATGCATCAAACTCAACAACTTGAATGAAATACTCAAATTCTCCTCTACATCAGAAATAAAAATGCAATGGTTAAAACCATTCCATAAACTCTGCATTCTATAATATAAAATACAAGTAAGAATAGTTGATACCAGGACTGGAGGACATCCAGCCCCCCCTCATGAGGACCCCCGTTGCCGGACAGCTGCTGCCTCCTCTTCCACTGGATCAGCTCCTCATCCAGGATCAGGGTCTGCTGCTTCCTCAGCAGGGCCAGCGTCTTCTGGTGCTGCTCGGACAGGTCCTGCACACATGGGACACTCAGCATGTTAACACACACAATAGAAACACACAGAGATATAGGATGAGCAGAATCTTAGACAGCATGATTATGCAACTTAATTGCTGTAAAATCCATGTAGCATGCGTTTATTGTTCCGCTGTTTACAACTGATTTAGAGTTAAAAGGGGATATCTCCTACGACTGCAGTTCACTCTTGTGAGGAACTCATGTTGCACAAGTCTGAAAAGTAATGAAGCACAAATGAAAGTGTTTTTTTTTTTTTTTTTTAAATAGAGTATACAGTAGGTTCAAAACTAGTTAAATACCATGGGTGTGCTCATCTAGAAAGAGGAAGGCTGTATGTGAGGAATGGTTTGCCAAAATAAACAGCTCAACTAAGAGACCAGTGGTGTTAAGAAATATCAACATTGGTATAGCCTTTAAACCTCTTTGAGTAGATTATTAGAGTTTTTCAAGAAAAAAAGGCCTCAATCCTATTACAATTGACTGGAGCTGCTGTAAGCCATTCAAAACATCAGGGAAGTTTAGTTAGTGTTGCTGTGATGCACCAAATAGCTACTGTGTACCTCACAGTAGCTATTTGGTAACCTAATGTCTCACCATCTGTCTGTTAATAAAACAATGTGCAGCAGATTTTAGACCTGCTTTTATCGGATGTGAAATGACTGATGAAAATCTTCTGCTGCAGTGATGACTAAAATACATATAATGATAATGATAGAAACCAAGAAATTCAGAAGAATCAGAAATCAGATTACTGAAGAAAGCCACAAACATTACCCATGCACAAGAGCACATACACACAGTATGGCCAGACACCATTCTCTTCCTCACTGTGGATGTTCAGAAAGAACCATTTTGAAACTGGCTTTCCAATTTACATACCATTAAGTAAGTTACATAAATGAAAAATAGTCATTTGATTTATGAAATAAATTGAATATACCTGCAAGAAGGTGAGAATGACAGAGAACCAGGATGAAAAAGATATTACTGATTAGGTTAATATGCTTTTTTTAGTTCTTAGGTGGGCTGAAATGAATGATCCTGATGTAGCCCAAACTAACAATATCTGCTCAATCACGAGTGCTCAAATCTGTCCTTGTTCAAGTCCTCTTGGCACACATTATTTTCCCATGCACCAATTTGTTTTTCACCAGAGAGATCAACTTGATTTCTAAGTATATCTGATTCTGAACATGATGAATGAGCATATTTATTATCACAAAACTACAATGTGATAATGTTATGTGCAGAAGGACATTTGATCATGTCCTAATAAGTCATGAGGGTAAAATATTGGATTCAATAAGTTGTTGGAATAATCATGAGACCGAAAAGAATAAATGGAGTAGAAACGTTCCTTGATAGGCTGTGTTAATGTCGTGTGTGTGAGTGTTGTCTCCATACAAGCCTGTATTTCTGCAGTGTGCTGGCCTCTCTGGTGAGCCAGGTCTCCACAGTGGTCCTCTTGCTCTGCAGGGCGGTCTCTCTCTGGGTGCGCTCAGCTGGAGGCAGCGTGGACAGGCTGCTCAGCTGGGCTAACAGGACGAGTAGCAGGAAACATTACAAACAACTCACACCACAAAACACTGTTCACTTCTGGGAAAGAAAGTGAACCTGCTATCTTTTCATCAGGACCGGGCTGTAGTGCGTTTTCCAACTAACAGATTAGTCAAATGGGCTGGTGATGTTGAACATGATGAACATCTTTTCTCGATAATCTGTGTTAAAATATGGAATGGAACTTTCCATGAATGAATGAATTAACAAAAAATTATATTTCACATTATTGTGATCTGTATATGTACGTGTGAGACATTTTATTCGTATTTTTTATTTTTGGTATCATGTTGTTCTTTTGACACTTGTCTGTGACTTTGTTGTACTCCTACCTTGAGACATCAAATCATATTTGATTGTTTTTGTACGTTTTGAAGCTTGTTAATAATGAATCTCGGGAGGCCTTTATTAATATCAGGGAGCCTTTTATGCTAATTGAATTCAACAATTAGAAGGTATGAATCATTGAACAGCGAGGAAAAGTCATCTTCATCTTAAATTGTATTTACATGTTTTTGTTTCTATACATTTATAACTATTTTTAGCTAATACTTTAATGTTTATGTATTCTTGTTTTTATTATCATAACCATTATGTCTATGTAGTTATGTCTTATCAGTCAATGTCTTTTGTATTTCATTATATACGTTTAGTGTTGTTGTTTTTGTAAGTGTTTCAATGTGGAAAATCCAATAAGACAATAGTAAATAAGAAACGTAAATAACTTTGTATTGAACTTATTCCAAAACATATAGTTATAGTTGTTATAGTTATATTTGATCCTAACACGTCTCTGTGTGTGTGTGTCCCTCAGCCTCACCCTGGATGCGCATGTTCTCCTGGTACTGGATGATGAAGTACTCCTGGCTGTGCTGCAGCTTCCTCAGCTCGTTCTCCGTCTCCTGTGTGGCCAGGCGCAGCTCCTCGAAGGACTGGTTGATCTGCTGATGGCGCTGCGACAGGCTGTCCATGGCCTGCCCCCCACCCCCAGAGCTGGCCTATCCACACAACATTTAAAAAGTGCAGATGTTTTTTGTTTGCTTCTACCAATATCATGACTCTATTACTACTACTACTAGTACATGTCATTTATTGTTCATAGATATCCTTTCCCAGATGTCAATCTTAACCCAGCCACAATTTGGGGAAGGTACCGTGAGTTTACAGGAGTTCTGCAATGACAACACACATTCACTTCTCCTTTAACACTTACATTTGTGGCTTCTTGAACCAGCCTCTGCTCTGAGTGTAGGATGTGTTTGATGCAGCGCACAAGCTCCAGAGGACAGCGGTCATAAGTGCTCTGCAAAACACACACACATCACACCGCAGATGATTAAGATTAGTTAGATCAAATACCATACCATCAATTTAGAGCCAGTGCACTTTCTGTCGTGCTCACTTCTATGGCTCAGCTCTTTCAATTCAAATTGTTTTGCTGATATGTGAATGCTCTGAATTATTTCTTGATAACCTTTAATGCAATACAGTTTTAAAGAACATTTTTAATATCGGTAATTCCTTATTACCTATAGCAGAGGTTCCAAAAACGTTATAGACACATACAGGCTAATAAATACCATGAAATTGGCCTAGCCTGTCATGCATTTCTCTTAACCACTCTCTGTCATACCCCCAACAATATACTGATTTTGAACTAATGTAGGTCACCAGTTTGCAAATAACAAGCCAGCCAGGTTATCACTTTCATCATTCAGCATCACATGGTATCTTTGTAAGGACAGATGACCTAACCTAACCTGACATCTAACACTGACCTGTCACGGAGAGGTCTGCCTTTTTGTGTCTGATCTCACCACAAACTAAACAATGTAGACACATATTATGTACTTACAATTGCAATCATGGCTAATACTAGTACAATGTAGGACAATTCACACTTGCCCAATTAAAAAAATATATCCTGAAGAGCTCTCTCCTTGTTATTCTCTCTTAGATGGGTGAGATGGCCAAGGTGACTTCTTTTGTTTCCAGTTTGTAACCTTTACTTACTCTAACCTGTTTACATACGGCTTACAGCCAATGGCACCAACTTCTGACAAAACTACAATGTCCCCTTGTTTAGAAACCAGGCTACAGTTTGGTTTGACAGACCAAGTAACCCTAACCGTAACCCTAACCCAAACCAGTTGATGCTATAACACTTCAGCTTTTATGTTAATAGCACCGGCGTGTTTCACCTGACCTAGTGAGGGGTAAAACAATGTTTCAGGGCAGGCTGGTACCTTGAGCTGGTTGGCGTAGTGGCCCAGCTTGATCTTGAGCAGGAAGCCGTCCTCTCCTCCCTGCAGCTGGGCTTTCCTCTGCAGCTCAGACACCAGGTTGTCCAGCAGATGCTTCGCTTTGGCTTCCTCCACTGGGTTGTCCAATTCCACTGAATCCCTGTGAGATCACATTTTAATTTTTTTCCAAATGTACTTTATATTTAAATGTCAAGCCAATTACATATGTGCTGAACATTAATGGTCAATGTAAAAACCTCATGAATACTGCTACAGTATACAAAAACATATTCTTGTGGAAAAGGACAGTAGTGAAGCTGCCTTTGGTGGTTCCCAAATGTAGCTATTAGCACATTAGATTGTTATTATTCAAATTGCATTTTAAGGGCAATCGTTAAAAAAGGTATTTTTTCTATCATGCCAGATTATATATTATATTGTGATTGCATTACACTTGCACAGTTACCTGTTACCATCATTTATATTTTACTTTTTAGTTATTTTGTATTTTACTTTATTTTGAGATATTTCTATTTATTTTATACCCTTTTTTTATTTTCAAATGATGTGCAAGGCCTTGTTTTAACATGCTCCTGTAACGAAAACATTTCCCAATTTGGGATCAATAAAGTACATCTTATCTTATTCTCTTGCACGATTTAGTTTCTATTTCTGCTTGCACTATAACAATTCTTTAATTGTATGTTGCATTGTTGGAGGAGCCTGAGACTACAGATTCTCCATGCCAAAACTATGCTGCAGCTATTCTGCGTACAAAACAGCCATTGAATCTTAAATCATAATATATTTTGGAAGTAATGTTTCTTTCAAATCCAGCAACATGTAGCTCCAATCTGAAGAAAGAACAATATTGTTTATACGAAATCTGAATAAAAGCAAAGATCAAAGTCTATTACATACCAGAGCTGGCATTCTATCCACTGGGCCAGGTAGTGTCGCACCTCGATGGGAAAGTGCTGGCCGTACAGCGCCTGCATCTGATGCAGCGCCTCCCCCTGCAGCTGCTGGGCCTGGATCCACATCGCCATGGTGCTCCTGTGGAAGCAGGAGGAGAGCAGGAGTAGAGGCCAGGGAGAGGAGGAGGGAGACGGGAGGAACAGCAAGCAAGAGGGGGAACAAAGACGATGGTAAGAGGGAGAGGAGTTAAGGATAGTGAAGGAAGTTGATGGGGAAGGAGAAGGAGTTTAGGAAATTGTTATCACAATGTTATGTTTTAAAGAATCAGAATCAGAATCTAGTTTATTGCCAGGAATTTGCTTTGGTGTATGGTGGTGCAAACATAAAAAAGATAAGAAAATAAGTTGTAAGAGAAGGTAAAAAAGATATTGTTACATAAAGAAAATATTAAAAAAAGAAGACAGACATGTATTTACACCAAATATAAATATACAAAATAAACTAAAAAAACGTAGTACAATGAATATATGACAACTGCAGTATATTGTATTTGAAAGTGGAGGGCTGTGCAGAGTTTTAGAGAGGAAGGGATATATAGAAATGTGCAAAATACATTCAGAGAGATGGACATTCCTCATTAAAGAAATGGCTTTATTTGAATAAAAAGCAGGGAACCAGTAAATAACACAAACCAATGTTACTGAATGCTGGATGTTTCCCAGATAAGGAAGTGTCAAAACACACACAATGCTGACAAAAGAGCTTTAAAAACTGCACCTGAATTACGTGTCACAGTAATACAATAACAAAAAACAAACCAACCCACATTAAGACAAGTCAAATCTCATCTTATTACTTAGCATACTATTTTAACATAAACATATTCGTACTACCATGATCTGTCTCGGTGGTTAACTGAGCAACCACCTCCTTACTACCAGTAAAGTTATGGCAACTGTCATATGGCATGAAAGTATAACTACATTAGAGATACATCAAAACAATAAGAAATTGCTTGGTGTTTGAAATGGTATGCTAAATGTGGCCATAAATCCTCACTTAGCATAGCTGAGAAAAGTCATATTAAAAGGAGAGCAGTAACGCATGTATTACACAGTCCTCTTCTCAGGCTGCACTCCCAAAAGTTTTTGACATAGCTTAGCATGCTAACACTCCTGCACATTGGGATTGATTCGTTGGCTACCATTCGAAGCAGCAAACTTGCAAATGGCGATTATTGCTAAATAGATGTTGACACATGCTGAGTGGGAAGTCGGTGACTTTACGTTACGTTTGTTTCTGGGACAAGACAGTCTAACGTTAGCTAGCTAGCGAAGGTACTGTAAGCTATTCTACCACCTAGCATAGTAGGAAAGCTCACTGGTGAAGTAACGATACAGCGACCATAGAAAACTTCTCTCCCATGAGTTTTCAGTAAGGGAACATGTAGTTACGTCTTTAACTTACCTTGTCAGAGTGTGCAGTTCACCTCACAGCAACACCATGGATAAACGGCGAATAGCGCACACACACACAACTTTTAAACCTCACACAGGTTGGTTGACGTACATGTCACATCGCCAACTACTGGCAAAAGCAGCTGTTGTTGACCTGCATCAAGTCAGAGTGAATGTAAAACGCAGCTTCCGGCTGAACATTTCAAAATAAAATGAAAACCACCTTATCTCTAATATACTTTTTTTTTACTATCGTTGTTTACTCGTTATTCAACAGAATACGTAAATAATAGGGAATTTGTAGGTTACAATAATCATTTTCAAGTTTAAAGTTAGGTACAGAAAGCATTTATTTCCTGTCGTATTTGTGCTACCCTCAGATAGCTACTTCCGCTAACAGCCCCACCTTTGTGATGATGAATGAGGGTTGGCAACAAGTTAAAGTACTGAATAATGAGGAAATATATAAATGTTTTTTTTATTGAATTATTAATTTTGTAAATCTTTTAGTTGACCGTTTTTGAATAGATTTCATGTATGTATTTGTTCTGACTAGATACACTTTTTGATATGCATTGCTTTGCTTTCAAATTGCAGATTCTACAGATTAATTCTGCCTTTTCACCAATTCCTTTATTAGACTTATTTTATCTTTAGTTTGATCAATGTAACAATGTTTCTGGTGACATTGAGTTTGTTGGACTTTAATATGAGCAACAATAATAACATGAGATAAATGTTTCTTCAATTAGAAAAACAAAACTAGATCATACTACATGTCTACTGTAACCATCAATTGTAATCTCAACAGGTTTTTTGGGTCCAGTCCTTTCCTTTTTCTGCTAAGATTGAATGAAAACACAGAAACTGTGAACCAAACAGCTTTTATTAATCAAATCATTAGTGGTTAAGCAATGCAACATTATACTAGAATCAGTTACCAACAAAACAAAAGCAAGGAAACAGTTAAGTGTGAACTACATTTGATGTTCCATTGACATCAGCCTGCGCACACCTGCGTGTTGTTATTGCTCTGGCAGACATGGCATTGTTAATCCACTTTGAAAGGCTTAGCCTTAAACGACTGATATAATTCTCTAACTCAATTGTATTTAAAAAAGCTAGGACATTAAACCTTAGTTACATGTTAGAGTGTCAATGTCATTTGTTGCCCTGTGAAATCTGTGCAACCATCAAAATGATTTGGCCTGAGAAGCTTTATTAAATGCAAAAGAAGTGCAAGCAGCAGAAGGCAAGAGGCTCTCTTGTAAAAAAAAACTGCATATTATCTGCATTTGCAGTGATTCACATTATATACAAAAAACACTAATAAAGCTGTGATGTGTCTAAGCTACAAACTGAACGCTGACAGAACAAATGCTGTGGCAATGTGTTAAACTTTGGCAAGGGTTATATATAAAAAAAACATTTTTACTCATACTTTCGATTCACGTATGCATTAGCGTCTGCGACCTGTCAAGGATAAGTGCATAGGTGAATGGAAATGTATCTTGAAAATGCTAGAAAATGTATTAATTAATTCTTGAACACAGTAGTTGTAAATATATAAAACATATATAAACCTTATTACAAATAAGTAAATGTGGACAAGAGATGAAAAATGTGTTGTAATATCTAAATAAAATGGTCATTTGTGAAGAGAACACTTTTGAGATCTAGTGAAAGGCACCTTTAATATGGAGCAGAGGAAATGAAATGACTGGACACTAGGGGTCAGTGTCAGACCTAGCTAGTACACACTCTCCTTTTGTCCTGTGAATGGACAGGTCCCAATAGTACACAGTTGATAAGACTGTGAACTGGTTCTTGCTGAGAGTATTGGTCCTTATCTCAGTTTATTTACGAAATACATCTTAAAAAAGGCACATAACACGATGTATATGAAGATTTTCAGAAGATAATCAAAGTGAATACAATTGGCGAGTGAAATGCGATGGACCTATGGATGAGCTGTCTCTGCCTTTGATTTGCAGACCTTCATTTTCATGGGAACTAGTTATCATTTGGCAGGACAATGTTGCATTAGAGTACTGCAACAAGGTGTGATACAAATATTAGGCTGTCAATATTGCATAGGCATTGACGGCAGCCATGTGTACATTGTGTTCACATACAAATGCATGTACAAATATCTAACTGTGAACTCATCAAAATCTAGAAATGACAACATGGTAACTAAGTAATGAGTACATTAAGCAGGGTAAGATAACACTTCAGTATTTAAACAGATGAACGACACAGGGGTGGAAGGAATACTTTTGTGTGTGTGTGTGTGTGTGTGTGTGTGTGT
>CALSBW010022771.1:15882-44490 GCA_943590975.1 Lindbergichthys nudifrons | reverse complement strand
GTGTGTGTGTGTGTGTGTGTGTGTGTGTGTGTGAGTGTGTGTCAGATGCTGAGATCAGCTGCCTGATGCTCTGTGTTGTCAGCATAATGCAGTGTTTCTCTTTCATGATGAGTGTGTGTGGGGGCTTCTGTCCCACTCTGCCTCTGAACAGCCCAGCACAAGTGTTTTGACCTGAACCCCTAAAGTTTATAAAGTTAGTTTCACTCTAAGTTATAAGATATTTCATTTCAGTTTACAAGTATAAATTCTATACCTGTAAGTTGGCAGGAGGCCATTAAAATCAATGTGACACTGTGTTTACATTATACTGCTATTGAGTGGTCAAAGTCGGAAATGTTCAAATTCTAGTTAAAGTGGATTTAAAGGGCTGGTACAAGTGGTTCTGCATGTTTACATTATGTATGACTTACAGCTGTTCATTTTGCAAAGCATGCAGCATGGATCAAATCAATTAAATGTATTTTAGTCCATGTTATGCATAGTACTGTATGAAATGTCTTAGTCTTGTAATTTATCAAAGTTTATCAACACTGTATTCATTTTTGTCCAAGTTTCATTCTTCTAGGAGGCTGCTTTGTAGACTTTTCAATTCAATCTGCACTATAACTGCATAACTAAGTAACACTACTGCAACAACAGAACAAATGAATGCACCCTTGGAGTTCACAAATGGATTACAATCTTTTGTGAACTTTCATTACTAAAGAAAAAACAAAAAAAGGAAATGGCTGCCCTTCACAGAAGTAAAAACATTTTGTCAAATCTTAAACTGTTAAGCAAACCAAAGGATTACCTAGTGTGTGTTGTATATTATCATTAACATATCACTGAAAGCACGCTTTCCTGTTTGTTCTTGTGTGTTTCCTGAAAGTCACATTTTACAGTTTTAGGGAAGTTTCATGTGGGCATAGTTGGATTTTCTGGGCGTTGCCAAGTGGTGAGCCACACGCTGACGATCAACCAGCTCAGAGGAACCATGGCAGCAACAACAATGCCAGAGCCATACCTCAGCCAAGTGTGTGCATAGGACACTTCCAGCCTCAGGCTCACAATCATTTTGATATGCCTGACAGCTACATCTGTGCTTCTGTGCCTCGTGCCACTATTACAACATGTTTTCATAAAGTGAACCCGTAAAGATCGTGCCAGAACTAACCATTTTAGATTTTTTTGCCTCTCGTGGCATTCAAAAATATGTTGTTGTACTTGTGTCTCCATGGTAACAGTGGTGAGCTTGAACTATAATGTTTCCAGATGAAGGGAAGGATTGGAAAGCAGACAGAAGTTGTTTGTTTGTGTAATGAAGGTCTTTGTATGTGTGTGCACAAGCTTTGACTGTGCCTGAACGTGTGTGTGTTTGTGTGTGTGTGTGAGCGCACCATGGAAGCTTTCCACTCCAAGCCCACACTGCAACCACTCATCAGCCTTATGTAGAGTGAGACAGGAATCCCAGTGCAACACACCCCTCTCTGTTTCTGCTTTCCTGTTTAAACTTAAACCACAAAGAACTCCCCTACTGCTGTGGAAAGAGTGTGTGTGTGTATGTGTGGCTGCAATAAATTGTGCACTCACGCAGCACATGTACAGTTGCTAGCATAGATGCAGGAAACACTCAAACACACACTCGCGCAAAAAGGGGATTTTCCAGTAAATCCAGGAAGATGGGGAATCCTCATAATACTGACGTACAGAGGAATGTGGGCAGTCAAAGAATCAAATGAGGACATTGTCTTTCTTCTTCTGGAGCTCTGGAATCACAATCTAACAATCTCATGATGTTCATTCAGCTGATGGCCTTTATCAAGTTGTCATGGAAATGTTGATATCATTTAGATCAGGTGATGAGATATTAAGTAAAGGCTCCACTAAACTGATATTACATGGGCCTTGTGGTGAGATCAGTTTCTTAACTGCTGTTTTTAAGGTTAGGAATTCATTTTGACATTTAACTCACTTAACAAATACCCTTTATGGCTCCATAAGCCACACAAAGAAAGTAAAAAGGGTAATTAAACATCTTCTGGAGAATCTGGAACACTTCATCATTTTAGATAAAAGAGCATTTCTATACACAGCACGTTGTAAATCTTTTTATAACAAAGACTACACAAGCTAAGCCAAGAGCAGGCGAGCGCCATGGAATTACTCATGGAACATTTTGGACCAGGGACAGATGGTAGAGGGGCATTTATGTGGCTGAATCATTCATACTGGAGTGTAATGTTTGAGGCAACAGGAATAATTCCCCCTCAAGAGTTTAACCTTGATTGTTATAGGATTTGAAGCTTAAATATCTGAGATATGTTAAAACCTGGATAGTTCAAACAAAACTATTTGCATACAAGACAGATTAAAGGGGTTTATTTCTGGCCAAAGTCAGAAGCATCACCAAAACAGTAAACTGCTGATCTGTGAAATAACTGTAAAAATGTAAATCTGTTTTCCTCTCTGCTGCTGTCATTTCAGGCGATATAGTTGCGACCCCCTCTCTAACCTCCAGTCAGAACATCCAGTGCCCAGGTTGAGCTCATTAAATATCCACTCCTCATCAAATCCAGATCTTCAGCCTTTTCTTCATCTCATCACCATCACCACCTGTGTCTTTATTAATGGACATTTCATTTACTAACAGCTTCAACTCCCCCCAAAAAATGCATGATATCAAGATTGGGTATAAATGACAACGACATTTCTTATGATTTTCTACCAAGTCAAGAAATATTAGTAAACCTCATGTGGTTTGTGCAGTCTGCCCAGAGCAGAAGGCTAATTGCAGCTTGGAGGGTCTGAGTGCTGAGTCATGAATCTCCAAAATGTTGGAACAATGATTGCAATGATTGGCTCAAAGCAGCTGTTAATCTGTTTCAAAAAAAGTTGACTTGTCCAACAGCAGCAGAGGTCCAACCCTTGAGCCCGTCCACCAGCATCCGTGTGAATGACCAGCCGTTAGCAGGAAGCATGGCACATGTTTAAGAGCAGATTGAATGGAACCACAAGTAGGAACATTTTCTCCTAATACGTGTTTTCCACTTTTGTAAAAAAACTAATAAATATGTAACATGCTAAAACAATGTGTGAGTAAAGCTCAACTCTTCATCTACTACATCAATGCCACTGATAAAGGCCTTGCTGAGATAATCCTGCTTCCTCTACTTGGACATTGACCAAGTTAGTAGCTAGACACAAACTTCAGGTATACATTAGTGTCTTTATGCAAACTTTGTGGGTGTGACTTTTGTTTGGGCTTGCAAGAACTCCCCCCAAGCATCATAGACCCAGAAAAGGTGCAGAGCTAGAACACTGAGACAACATTTGACAAAATGTGGACTTTAACAACAAAGTTCAATATGTGCATGGCTTTAAGATAACAGATATCTCATACAGTATATATGTTTTACATTACTTACTGTTTTCTAACTAAAGCCAAGACAAGCATGCTGGGATATCATTTGAACCTTGATGCTCTCTGTCAGCCTGGCTCCTCAGGTGATGGATGCATATGCATACATTGCTCCAACCAGCCAAGGGACTGTGTGTGTGTGCGTGTGTGTGTGTGTGTGTGTGTGTGTGTGTGTGTGTGTGTGTGTGTTCAGCACATTTCATTTCTCATGTGAGTGCCATGGGAAAGAGTGTGATGGTCACACACAGCATAAAACTCTGGGGAGAGAACTCCCTACTCTCCTCCTATTTTCCACTTGTCCCCTTTAATCAGAGACATGGGACAAGAGAGAGAGAGGGAGAGAGAGAGAGAGAGAGATTTCTATATAAAGTGATGGCATGCCGCAGGTCCCTGAGGGGAGAGAGAGAGACGGATGAGTCACCAGGCCTGTTGTTTTGCGCTGGAGCTCAGCAGCTCTCTTTCACATCCCTAAATTCCTTCCAGCCCTCATTCCTGACCCCTTACTTTGTTTCCTTTTACCTTCCTTGGTTTTGTGGTTTCCTTACAGTGTTAAGAGAGTAGACTAAGATTCTCAAATGACTGTGGAATGAGACAGATCAGCATCACAGTCACAGCTCCATGGCAACCAAACATTGAGAAACCAAAATATTCCTGTGCCAGCTGTGAACGAGATAACTTCATTCTCATTTTATCCAGTTCAGGAAGATCGCTCGAATAGTATTGATAATTGAAGGAAGCTGATTTGCATTACAAGTAGTACAATTATATTATAGACTGCTGACCCATTGTTGCTTTACATGAAGATATGCAATATATTCTTTAGAAATGGGCAGGCAATTGTTCTGTACTGTAGCTTTATTTGTGAGAAAACAACACATGCAGTAGGCTTGTTAGGTGGTCTTTGTAAACTGCATAGGTTGTTGACAACAAGCCGTATCCATTTGAGCATACTTTTTATTTGCACAGCTTCATAATCGTTTTTCTTAATTAAAGGGAAGCAGCTAATTCTCAAGGTCCCAGTATCAACACTTAGCCTAGAGTTTCCAAGTTCTTACTAAGGGAAAGTCGGGGAAGTTGGATGTCATTTTAAATAAATTATAATAACTAAGATCAGCACACTCTCACAGATTTGAATAGAAATAGCATGCAGCTCTGAGCAAGCCGCCCTTTTCGCACTTTGCTACACTTTTACACACTTTGCCGCACTTTTCCAAACTTGGCCACACTACACTGTACGTGGCCGCACTTATCCACAATTTGCTGCAGTCTGCCGCACTTTGCCACATTTTGCTGCACTTTGAAGTAAATTCTACTTTAGGGGATAGGACGCCCCCCATGACCTGCAAAATCCCTGATTTGAGTTCTGTTGGGGACCTATCATCTCTCTCCCTTGTCATCTCTCTATCTATTAAAGGCATGATGCCAAAAGAAAAACAAATCTGTAAATGATTGAGATTCATGTATTGGAAAGGGTATACTTTGGAAAGAGCCAGGTCATTTCCCACTGTCCAAAGTCTTTATGCTAAGCTAGGCTAACACTCTTACTACCTAACACATAGAAAGGAGAATTTAAAAAAGGGATTTAAGTCAGCATGTTTTCTGCAATGTTGAACCGTTTCTTAAAGTCAGTTCCATGACATTGGTCATGTTTTCCTCACCCCTATACTCTTATCTCTAAGCAGGATATGTCTCCTTATGTTATTTTGTAGTCAACATCTGATTTCCTACAGTGCTCAAATGCATCACAGCATGTTTGCCAGTGTATTCAGGAGCCACAACAGTTTGCATGAACCTCTTCTCTACTCAAACAGAGGAGCTTTGTAAGGATGAACGCATCAATCTTTCACAAATAAGGATTTATTGAAGTGTTTCCAAGGCTCCAGACACATGTGTTTGAGGCAGCTCGTTCTCACCCCTCTCCTCTCTCACTGCAAGACACAGCTTGCCATTGTCGACTATCACTGGAGGTTTACAACATACTTTGGTTCACGGGGATTCTGATCATGTACTTTCATGTAGGCGCACACAGAAACACACACATGCAAATGCAGCCCAATAAACACACACACATACACACAATCCTTGGTAGTGAGTACACAAGGAACCCAGTCATTAATAATTCCACCTGAGTGATAACACACACGATGTATAATTGCAATGCCATACCCAATGGTAACTGTAAACACAAGATGATTTAACATTTGAATGTAATCTTTGAAGTTTCAGCTTCACTCTCAAAAAGTGATTTTATTATGATGGGACCAGCAGGTGAAGCTTGGCATCCCCCCCCCCCCACTCCTTACGTGCCCTCTCTGGTTCTATGTACAGTTCCCCATGCTTGGCTAACAGTAACTTGGACAGCCGGGGATGACAGTGGTTGTTCCCATGGCAACCCTGTGTTACTCTTTCCAATAACAATGGAGGAGGTTGGTGTTTATGGAGAGATTTATGGAGCTGCAGAAGAAGGTTTCTTCCTCTCCTGTTTGCTCCTGTCCTGCTCTGTGAAATGTGTCCTCTGCTTGGAGCTAACAGAAACGTAAGGCTACTGATGGGCATAAGCATATACAGTCTATTGAAGTACTCATGTTAAAAGGGTTAAAGTGATTTTTTATTGCACTTTCATAAAGAAAATGAGCGAGAAATAGATTGAAAGAAAAGTGGTCCAAATAGAGAATCATGACATCTGACTCGTCTCCAGATGTTCAAGTCGAGTAGATTGGATTTTGGTAGTTTCACTTTTTTAATTCAATCAACATTCTAAGGGGATTTAATCACGTAATGAACTTAATGAAACAAAAATAAATGTAATAAAATGAGCCTGTTGGAAGTAATATCTCAGAATTGTACAGAAATGATGGCTCTTGGCTTCCCTGAAAGCACCATAAACTGTAGAAATGTGAGAAAGAAGTTTGAGAAAGGCGTCCTCATATTACATTTAATACAGAGCTTGATGGTTAAGTGACTTATCACAAACAAACTTCTGTTCAGGCCAACTAGATTCAGAGCAGGAAACACATGATGGAGGGAATCATGAGGAACAAACTAATGTTTTCAATAAGCACCACTCTTGACTATGAGTCAGCCACGTCTGACTCATGTGGAAAAGCTTTTACTTACAAATAAAACATCATTTGGGGAAAGACAAGGATCTGAGAGACAATATTCTCTATTGATGTCTACTGAGTAGCAGATAAGTCATGCAATTTACCACAGCTGAAAGATGATTAGGGTATTTTTGAAGAGCTGAGTTTTATACAAGATATTGAATATGTTAAGTAGTGCAGTGTGAGTGAAACCTGGAAGTGAATGGCAGGGAGACTGCTCCCTGTTCTTTAATGTATACTATTACGATAAGTAGAAAATAGTTCAAACAACATTAACAGTGTCAGAACATTGTCTCCAGCCATTTTAATTGATTTTTCTGCCAGTAAAGAGTACACTATTGGACATGTTAGTGATACACGTTTCCATCAACCTGTTGTTATGCACATGTTTTATTTCCAAGTGTGTGGATCTATTAAAGCAAAAGCAAAATGGGACAAAGTGCAATAGAAACTGATTTAGTGTGTGGAGGATAATACATGAAGAACCTCTGCATTTTCATTTGCTTATTTTTAGGAAAATTGGTTAAAATGTGCAATATATTTGGATTGAAACTTGGCTATTAACATACACACACACATACAAACATCTGCCCTAGCTCCATTTATGTAAGTGAAATGTACATTTTGTGAGTGCAGAATTGTTTCATTGCTGCCCCAAGTGGCCAATGGGTGGAAACACACACTACAACTGCAACTCTCACCAACCTTGAGTAGTGCACCAGAAACAGTGACTTTTCTCTCAGAAAAAGACTTCAGTTGGAGGCATCTACCTGCCACTTTGACCTTGACCATTGGGGTACTAATATAAAGTCCAGGTATAATCCACAACTTTTGCTAATGGTAAACAAAACATGCAATGGACATTTGGCATGACTGGCTTGTGACCAGGGACATACAAAAAAAAAACATGAGGATAGTGTCTTTGATCTTACCAAGTAACTGCTGCCAGAACATTCAAGTTTAGTCATAGCTAGCTGCAACCCCACCACAAACATGTTCGAATAAGATACCTGTCTGTCAAGCAAACATGCCCTAGTTTCCATGGAGAAAACATCTATTGGATAGTGCAGATTAGGACACATGCAATTAAAGAGGAACGGGACAGAGCAACAGGCTACATTAGCCTCTAGCATAACATTGTGATCGGAAGACAAATGTTCAATGTCAAGAATTAACAATCAAGCTGTTGTTGTGTCCTGAATGTCGGAACAACTTGTCTAGGCCTGGCCTCTGATCCGCAAAACCAAACAGGAACACTTTTCTAAAGGCCCTTTCCTTCTCACAATCAAACAAGTATGTGATAGTTGCTATTTTTAGATGGCTCTCCCCTTCTCATTCTCTGTCTCCATAAGCCCTATGTTACCTCCCCCTTCTGTCTCCTCTATCCTCTATCCCTCCTCTCCTTCTCTCTTACCCCTTTCTCAGAATTGTGTTAACACTCTCTTGTCAATGCCCTGACCATCTTGCCTGGCATTCACACCACCCCTACCTACTGAACCAAAGCCAAAAACACTCCACCAAAAAGCTGTGCTCCCAGTTGAAACAATGTTACACACAATCGGCCTGTGAACGGAGCTCCGAGCATTTCTGCCTCACATGTCCTTATATGGACCTGGATCGACCTGCATGAAAAGAATGGGTTGACTGATTAATTTCCATGCAATTCACTATTCAGACATCTTTTGCTCCAAGGCTGTTTGTGAAATGTGTACTTTACAGTGTTGCAGATCTGGTTCTGGTTTGTGAGAAGAATGTTCCGAGTGCTTCATTTGTAAATCATTTGGACTACTATGATCACAGTGGAATAAAGGAGCAGTTTGACAAGGTGCTATTGATTGAAATAGTAGTGGCAACAGGTGTTTTGGTTGGTTTCTGTGGAAGGTATAAGAAAGATGAGCAGGATTTGTTCTGACAGATTGTTTGTGACATTTCTGCAGTCCAAGTTCCTGATTCCATTGAATGTCAAGAAAAGTAGACAAAAGAACAAAGCTTTGATTCAAAGAGGAAAAAATATGTAAAAGCTCTTTCTTAAGGCTCCAGTAAAACCACAAAGAGGGAAAGTGTGAAGTGGCGTAGCGTCTACATTCAGGCCAACTTGGCTGGCAAGCTAAGTTGTAACTAGCCCCATTTGTGAATTATTATAATGACTTTATACGTTACTCTATGACATGGTGTCTTCTATCCAAATTGTAATTGAAAAGCAACATTTGCAATTTCTACCAGTTAGCAACTAGCTAGCTTCTTTGCTAACCCGAAACAGAAGTAAACAAGGGACATATTTTTTGTCTGCTGCCAATAAACAGATTCTAAATTCATCTACAGGCAACCAGGACTAAAGTACTGTGCACTTTGCTCTGCCACTGGATCGTTGATTGCAGCTTTTTTTATTAAATGAATGATGTTGAAATGATATGGAATGGCTATAACCACTCGTATACTAAGGCAATCCGAACATGCTTATCTGTGAATGATTCATCAAGAGGACAATCTGATAGATTTGGACAAAGAAGAAAACGAGGGAAGAGATCGAAAAATTCAGGGGTGAGGGAGAAGGGATGGTCTTTAGGGCGTGGTGGGGTGAGGAGGACATGATGTGGAGAGAATGATCCTGGTGGGTGGAGGAGCAAGGGAGAGGGAGGAACAGGGTGGTGACTGTGGAGGAGGAGGCAGGAGGAGGTTAGCATGGAGAGCTGAGGATGCCTGCGTTCTGAATCAGCTGTCTAAATATGGTCCCTGCTTTTCATCTCCACACACCCATCCGCTCCCCGTGCAAAGTGGACGAACCTCTCTTCTTCTTGTTTATCTTTCGCTCTCACTCACCCACATATATTGTTCCAACCTCATTACAGTGATGGAGGAATCTCCCCGGGTCAATCGGTCACATATTCTCACTAAACTGAATGCTTTTTTTCAGCCAACAGCAACTACTATAGTAGATAGTGGAAGCACACACATTTGGGGGCAGGGTAACAAACATGCCTTCACACTTTACACCTGACCATCACGATAGCCGGGGCGTTTAAGTATGCTTCGAATGGACACAATCACAGAGTGTGTCTTTAAACCAAGTTTAGGGCAAAGTGTTTACAGCTGTTCCAAGTGGTCGCATTGAATGCTGGGTTAGAGCCGAGAAGGGTCCAGCTTCAAAGCTCCAGGCTCGGACTCATCTTCTTAGTCAGACCATTTTGGGCCCCAAATATGGAGAAATAAGTGACGTCTGAAATGGTGTAGGCTAGACCTACGCCAGAATCGATTATCAAAATATGGCATATATAGAATGCATTCATTAGCTTCTAAAGCCTGAGCCACAAGATATTCACCAACAACACCAAGGTAAGCAATACGACTTTTTCAATAGAACTGTAGCTCATAGTTAGGTTGCGTTAAGCAGCAAATACCTTTTGCTGCTGTATAAACCTTATACTTTTGCTAACGTAAACTAGCTAAGCTAAGCAAAGCTAAACTATCATTATTGTTATCGAAAAATTATGCAATGAGCTAAGTTTTTCCCTGACTTTAACGTATATCTAATGTTAGCGTATGTAGGTAACAATACACTATGCAATATAAAAACAGGAATGATATTGTTTTTTATTAAAAAGGATGCGCGATACATGCACATGATTTTTTTCACATGTTATTTTGTATCATGGGTCATTGCGATGGAGATGGTTTGAAGCTTAGCGCTGTGCAGCGGGACACTTTTGGTAAAGCCTGTGTCTCCTTGAAGACATTCATAGCATTACACTTTGACAATTTGATCTATCGTTCATATAACTGGATAGTACAGCTTGAATTAACTAATGTTTTTATCACTCTGCTTCACTCCCTTGCACACACACTGTGGGGTACGGTTGTCACATTCCAGGTTGGATCCTCAGTTAGTGTAAGCTCTTTTTTCTGGCTCCATATGGCCTCAGCTGTCAAGAAACTCCACACAGATGTAAGGGAGTAAATCTCATGGCTTAGTGGATATTCAGGCGAAAATGAGCCAAAAACACACACGCCACTGCGAACACACACACACCCACGCACTCCCACAAACAGAAGGACAGCTGCTGATGCTAACAGGGAGACACTTGCACTGATGTGATGACAGATCAGCTGCTGATTCACACATCATACAGTAGTCTGAGTTAGTCCGGCATTCCAGTTATGGGATATCATTGGCTTTAACAACAGGTGGTGTTGTTTTGCAGGGGAGTGATTTTATTTTTTGTGATCGCAATTAATTATGCCACAATGAGATCTAATGCAATCCAACTTTTTTCATGCCCTACCCTAAAATAGAAAACTCCATTAATACCGAAACAAGCTTGCATGATTGTGTGGAACACTTCCTATAGACCAGCAGGTCTCCCTTGAAAAAGAGATCTATGATCTCAAGGGACAATCCGGTTAAATAAAGGTTTGAAATGAAATGAGACCACAAGGAAACTCTAATATATATGCACTGAAATCACAAATACATATTTATGGTGTCAGATGTTGATGACATTTGTTTTATATGAGAAACCAAGATGGACAAAGTCATAGCTTCTGTCAGTCAGCTTGTTAGGACCTCACTTGTGATGGGGGCCCAGGAGGGAGTGGAGGAAAGACTGGTGGCTCAACAGCTGCTATTAAAGCAGATATTAAACATCCATACAGTATGCTCCACTACAACCCCCCGTGCTGTGTCCTCCCTGTGTGAGCTGACCCTATGTACAGTAACAGAACACACAGCTCAGTAACAATGTGTTGTTATGATCCCCGAGCACCAGGGCAGGGCTTCTAAATTCAATGCCCAAAATAAGAGAAAACTAGCTGTAGGAAAGAAAACATATACATAAGTATTTTTGTGAATTCTTGAATAAGAAAATGTACATTAAAACCATTTAATCCCAAACTAAAACTAGTTTGCCTGGCGTAAGGAAGAACATACAGCTATTAATCCTATAACTGTAGATTTTTCTAAATTGTTGTTTTATCACTCAAAAGACATCTATTATATTGAAATAACTCCAAAGTCCAATGGAAAGACCAGCTTCGACCTTAGATGGCGACTTTGTTTTAAAGGCACATTTTTAAATGAATGGGGGTAAACATGACACACCACACCTGTTTTACTCTAAAAGCTTTATGGGGGCTATAGTCCAGTGTGCAGACTATACTGTTTTCCTACTTTATACTTCCACTGTGCATTCAAAAGGACATCTTTTTGACAGCCATAAGGACGATTAGCTTAACAGTGTTCAATGTGTTGCTGTGAGTTTTCTGTGGTATTCAACAGTACACTGTCAAATATTACCATGATTTCACAATATTTAGCTGTAATATTTTACAATAAATTACTGTTTTACCGCTTTTCAATCTTTACCTGTAATGTTCACAATATAATACTGTAATTTTTAATTTCACAGTTAAATCAATGCAGGCACAGTTAATTACTGTGCACCTGCTCATTACCAAGTACTGGTTATTGCATGTATTCTTTCATGTTGCGGGTCTCAGTACGAGCCACTACCGCGGAGTAGAGGTTGGGGCCGTAACAACATGTCCAAGACACTGTGAAATGTACTTTGCACTTCAATGGAGTAATAAAAAGTTAAAATGGGCATTTTCTTTGTTTTTCTTTGTTGATTGAGCTGATTGAATTGTGTAGTTAAGGTAAAATCTCAGTTAACTAGTCAAATGTACAATATATTATCGTATTATTTACATTTTTATATTTACAGTAAATTACTGGCTACTGTGTTGCATTACTTCTACAGTAAACGTGTGAAAATACAGGTAATTACTGTAATTTATGTACAGCAAGGTACCATAATACCACAGCTCTGTACTGCTATATCACAGTACTCCCATGGGCATGGCAACTGTAAAGTCACAGTATTTAGTTGTACTTTTATCCTAATTTACTGTAAAATATCTACAGTAAATTACTGTGAAATATTTACAGTCAATTACTGTGAAATCCATGCAACTAGTAGCCAGTCATTTACTGTAATTTTACAGCCAAACATTTTACAGTGTACTAATGAGTCGTCACAAAGACCAACAATTTATGTGTTGACACTCTGTGCAAGTAGCCAAATAAACAGTGTGACAGTGTTGGGGGGTGTAGGTGGAATCTCTCTCAGTCTGCTGATTTTGAAAGAATGTGCTCTTAAAGGGCAACAGGGGAGCACAGAAAATTGAAAACAGAACAACACATTGTGCTTAGCTTTTTTAATGAAGATACATCTGACGTTATGTCATGGTTGGCAACCGTTAACTAAGCCAGTGTTTTGAGTTAGTGGGTGAGCCAGAGATAGGCATTTCAGGGGGAGTTTCTCTTGCCACAGGGCCCATGGTGTTGGCTAACACTAGCAATATCCCAACCCCTTTTGTTTTTCTCTGTGTGGTATTCCAAGCAGATTGTATTGGAAACTTGCAGCCCTCAGCTTTATTAGATACTAATTAAAACGTTGATTTATGCTTCTTGCCGATTTCGAAACAATTCACTCATCAAATTCCTTCAGATGTGTTTATCAGCTCAGGGGTGTGACATGCTCATCTGCTGATCATTATGTACACAACTTTGGGCTGGAATGTCAGGAAAATGAAGCCAAATATAGTGTGTAAGCCTGTTGGAATAGATTTTAATTTATAAGCATTCACAGTCAGACTGTCTGGGTTGCTCAAGATGGAGCTCTAATTTGACTTCTGCCCCGCTGTTGGATAGAGACTGAGAGAGAGAGAGAGTGAGGTTGGTCCAAGCTGTGAGTCAAGGGTGGAAACTCTGAATGTTCTCGCGCCACTGCAAAAAGCTACAAGCTATTACACATCACACAGCAGCCTCACAGGCTAAAAAAAGAAACAGGGCTCCCCTCAACTCCCCTCAAGTGAAAAAAAACGTGCTCTGCTCTCTGTCTTTTTAAATGAAACATCTGCCCTTCAAAGCTCTCTTTCCTCCACTCCTCTCCCTTGAACAGGACCTTGAGCGTGCTTGTGGTATTTTCCATCTTTGTTTTAAAAAAAAAAGGGAAAGAGTGAAATGACGTTACGAATGGATTCCGTAAGGAATACGCAGCCAGCGAGCCTGCCTTGTATTCTTTAGTCCTATATATAGTATAGTGTGCTACGGAAGAAAAATATCTGGAAGCCACCTGCAGTGGATACTGGGTATTTGACTATGTACAGTAGATCTGGGGTCGGGCAGGGGGGTGTAGAGCAACATCTGGGAGGGTTTAAATCTCAGAATGATACACATGACCACTGCTACTGTTTGTTGTTTAAGAATATAATGTATTGAATCTGAGCTTAAAGTAGAATGCGCTAAATTGAGTAATGGCTAAAAAAAGTGCTTTTAAAGGGATCATAGGGCAGGAAGCTGTGTTTTTTTGTAAATGAGTGTGAGTAATGTGTCCGGTAATTGTTTCTAAGGAAGCGGTGTGAATCAATCTTAAAATTCATCTTATAATAAATCTTATAATTAATTTCTGCCTTTGATTATGATCACAGGAATCCATTTTCCATTCATGCAGAATTTGAAGGGATGTGGTTCGGTTGATGGTTGGCATACACACATTCAGGTCATGTCAGCTTATAACTACAAAGAAACTCTTCCCTTGAGGCCTTTGATTTATTAAAGGTTAGGGTTAGAGTATATTTCTCATAAAGGTGTCACACAAGTGTCCAAGCATCACTTAATAGATTAAATATTCTTATAAATGTGTGGGAAAATAAATGAAAGGTACCATCCTATTTGTTAAATATTATCTATCCTGGGAAAAGCATTAGTGAGTGGCATGTTTGTGCTATTGCAGGCTCAGTGGTGAGAGATAGCACAGCCTGTCACCTGGGCGCATGCCAGCGATATGAAACCTTTAACCACTCCCTGAAATACTCTGCACCTCAGGAAATTAAACAAATTGTTTAAACCACCGTGACCACTTACAGCATTCTTTTTTTCCAAGTGGCGTGTCAGTGTCATAACTTTCATTCACATTCAAGAGCGCAAACATTTGTAGGGCTCAGCAATGGGCCACACCCTTCCCTAAACCAATAAGGTGGCACATCATTTACATACACAACTTTACAGAAAAACCACAACCACACACTGATACATCTTCACACACTCTTACCTGGTAGATCATGACTTTGAAGTTGCGTCTCTTGAGCAGCTCGGACTCGTTGTTCTCCAGCTTCTTGATCTGGCCTCCTTGCTTCTCCAGGGTGGCGTGCACGGTCTTGACGTTGACGCTGACCTTGCGCACTTTCTCCATCATCTTGTTCACGGAGTTGGACGTAGTGCTGTGGCTCTTCGACAGTTTGGTCAGCTCGCCCTGAATGCTGTTCACCGAGCGCTCCATATCCTGCTGCCTGGCCTCCAGCCCGCTCTGGGTCTGCTGGATCTGGTCCACCGCCCCGATGATCTTGTCGAGCAAAGTCAGAACCATCACCCCGTTCACCTGGGTGTCTTGCTTTCCAGCTTCGTCCTTGTCTTCGGCGGAATCCGCCTCTGTACCCATGATGGACAGCTCTTTCTTGACTGCGGCGAGGGCATCGTCTTCGTCATCTGAGGGGGGGAGGTTGACCTCATCGTCTGAGATCTCAGTCAGGGTTTGAGGCTCCATCAGGGCACTCGTGGATTCCAGTGCTTCCATAGTAGCCATGTCGGTGGATTTGAAGTGTACAGACAGCTAAGCTACCTTTCTGCTTCTTCTAGATGCCTTTTTCCACTTTCTCACCTGCTTCTCCCTTTCTTCTCTTGATCTCTACTCTTTTCTCCTCCTACTTCGTAACTGACTTATCTCTCTCCAGCATATAAGCACTCTGTCTCTCTATCTGTCTGTCCTGTCTACTTCAAATCCCTGGAATCCGTCCAGTGTGCAGAGGCAGCCAAGAGATACTGGATGTTACCACATGAGCGTTGGGATGTGAATGCCACACCAGGCAGAGAAACCCTCCAGTCAAGCTACAGCTGGCTGGGTTTTTTTTTCTCTCCACCCCCCCTATTTTCCATTGGACTCTCCCCCTCTCTTCAAACTCCTCCCCTCCATAAATACACACACACACACACACATCGGTTAGACTCTACCTCTAGCTGTAGGTCCAGCCCGTCAGTGATTCAACAACACACCCCTTTGGTGTAGCCTCGTCCCATCAGCGTGGTTGGAATAGTTAGAGTGGAGCTGCACTGATCCGCATGTATACAAGCTCAGGCATAGCAGAAGGAGGAATGTCTGCATGATCTCTTCCTGTTTCCACTCCTTTCAACATTTCTATGCAGAGCATATTCAGTTGATGGAAGGTGGGATGGATTTATGATGGATGAAAGTCAACAGGAAGGAAAAGGTCATAAAGAAGCTAATTGGCAACACGATCATCTTGTGATGCCTTCTGGAAGAATTGCTGTTGAAGCTAACATTTCATGTGCCCCTTTCTCCAACACACAAAAGTATTTATGTACTTTGCTGCTAAAAGATTACTACCATTTCACACACAAATAATCACTTTTTCTCTCTGCCTTCAGCAGCAAATATGTTGGTCATGAAGCTGGCGCCATGACAACGCCATTCACTGATGAAGGCTGTGGCATGTGGTTGATAGTTCCGAAAAAGGTTTTCAGTAGACCTTGAGTTAAAATAGTTTTGTCAAACTAATATTTCCAATGTAAAAATGTAAATAACTTTAATCTTACATTCTTCATTTAGCACTGTTTTGTCATTAAGAAAATACTCCTATTTTTTTTCATAAGTCAATTGCATAAAATGTAATTGTTTCCACACAAATCTGTTATGGTTGCAGTATCTATACATTTCACATTGGGCATTGGGTGTGAAATTCTTTCAAATAGACTTGATGCAATGTTCAAAGCCTGAACAACACTGTTTTTCTATTCATGTGCAATACTTGGTTTTACATGCTGCCTCAACAAAAACAATTACTAAATTGGGATCAATAAAGTATATCTTATCTTTTAGTGTCGCTAATTATCAATCACAAGGTAGCCATGCACTAAAGCGGCTACTTTATCAGCCATTTTACTCTCAATGGTACAAAATGAACATTGAAGAAGAAAGAAGAGGTCGCCACTTTGTCAAAATAGATAACTCAGCATCTTAATGAGAGTAGAGACTGTGGCCCCATCATGCTTCATCTTTGAAGAAAGACTTGTTTCATTGGGTGTGGTGGTCTGATCTTTCCACAACTGCTCGTGAACACATTTATAGAGAGTCAATCTCTTATGTGGAATTCATGGAAAGCCGTTTTCCAAAGAGCAACTTCCATTCAGAACCTAGATTTGTACTCCATATAAGTCTATGTGGCATGCTCTGCTCTCTTCTACACACAAGCAAACATTTGGAAAAAACATTCTACTGCATACACAGGGCACCCTGGAACGAGTCAGAAAGCTATAAAAGCTGTTTAGGTCTGCCCCAGTAATTGATGTACATTATGGGAGTTGCATGTTTCCAAAACTGCCTGCTGGCAACCAGCCAGTGTCCTGGTTTAAACCCGGCTCCATGTGTAATGAAAGGGGGTAAAACGCTGCTGTGGCTGTTTGTAAGGGGAACATTCTACAGGATCTTGTTAGTACTGACTCAACGCTTGGCCAGTTGTGCAGTATTCCACCACATCTGGTAGACTTTATTCTCAGGACCCCGAGGAGTGGTTTTGGTAGCACTTTATTCAAGGTAATAACAATTGAAGTATCATAAGAATCTTAGAGACACAAGTTGGAACAAGGATGATCATATAATCAGAGTTTGATATAGTACAGACTATAAAAAAAATGAAGGGGGCAATAAATCTCTATAGCATGACTGATTATGGTGGAAAATAAAGGCTGCATATGATCAATATTCTTTTAATAACACAAGATCCAATGAGGATGTGTGATGTGAAAGGTGTTAATATTAGTAATGCGCCCTAGTTTCTTGTTTCTTGTAAACTCTAATATCATTGTTTTTGCCAATGTTCAGAGAAAGATTAAATAATTCCGTCCACCTCATTCATTTGTATGAAACCACCTTTTGACAGAGCTGAGGTGTTATAGCGGAAGGTTCTGGTAAAAAAGGCAGGGTCAACAATCAAAAAGTCATCAAAACTTATGCCGGAACGCAATGCATTAACATCCATCAAGGCACTGCTGTGGCCAGTCGACAAAACAAAACGTGCAAAACAACCATTCCTTATACATTACATGTAAAATGCAGACCGTATTTATATCAATCATAAAGAAGGCCCAGCAGAAGGATTTACTTTCAATATTTTCTGTGTATCAATCACTTTCTTGGATTAATCACGAGTCTAGCTTTTGAGATTTACCCAGATGGCAAAGTGAGATGAAAAGTCTAGCTTTGTGTTATTTGTTTTTACATGTACAGTACATCCATGTGTGTTACATGAGTCAAATGCCTTGTATGTGTACCTTTACATAGTCCATGCACACATACCAGGCGAATAAAGCTTGATGTATTTACTGTTATAGTGAGATCTCAGGAGTAGGTGCAGGTCATGGGGGGGTGCTAGTGACTTATCCGACCGGCCTACTTCGGTAACGTCCCGATGGCCAGTCCGCCACTGTCACCAGCTGCCATCCACGGAGGATCTTTACTCCCAGCGGCTCAGGAAGAAAGCCCTAAGGATTACAAAAGACCCCCATCACCCCAGCCACAAACTGTTCTGTCTGCTGCCGTCTGGCAGGCGGTACCGCAGCATCAGGACTAAAACCACCAGACTCAGGGACAGTTTCATCCCACAGGCCAGAAGACTGCTAAACACCTGAACTAATAACATCCATAACATTCATCTGGTTGTAACTTATACTTATATATATCAATATTCCAATATTCCAACTTGTATATAGACTATTCTGCACTATTTCTATTATATTATATTTTATTTTATTTACTTGCACTATTATCTGTTGTATTGTGTTGCACTGTTGGAGGAGCCTGTGACCTAAGAATGTAATTGTCATAACTACACTATATGTAGCTACATATGACAATACAAGCCTTGAATCTTGAATCTTGAAGTGTGAGGGATCATCTAGATCTTAATAAACCTTCACTGTAGCTCCATATAACGATACATTCAATAAAATAATCAGGTCAGGAAAACAATCTTACAACAAGGTACACTGACTTGGCCTAGTTGTGCAGGGGCTTCGATCATATCACATAATCTCCATGAGGAATAACAGCAAGAAAAAAGAGGTTCAAGATTAGGACAGGCATACAATAGATTTGAAGCATGTATTCAATAAACAATATGTTACCTTTAGGTTGTCCTTATATGTATTTCTTCTCATAAAGGCCTTTTTTGATGTATATTGTTACGTTCCGACTAGGGGTACAAAGGGAAGTAACAAAAATATAAAATAACCGGGAGAGAGAAAAAAGAGAGGAAACTGATTGCTGAAGCCACAAGGTGATGTTTAATAATCAAAAGAAAAAAAAGGGCTCACCAGCCAATTTGCAAAGTAAACTTAAGGTAAACTAATAACAACTTTCTCCTAAAAGAAAGTGACTACATTAAACAATACACAAAGGTAAACTGGAGCACATCTCCTGACAATAAACAAAACACAGGTTAAACCAGGCCTCACACAGAGACAGAGACACCACACATGCTGCACACATGCTGCACACATGCTTGGGGATTGGGAGCACCTGAGGGAGAGGCTGCACCTGCAGGGAGAGAATCAGGGGGAGAGAGACACACACAAACACAACACGGCACGTAACAATATATGTGTACAGTGTGAATGAGTCATTGACATGGTCCATCATTGCTGGTAATCATAAATCCCTCATCACTCAATCAAAGTCACGGATTTCAGAATGTGCTTCTGGTTTGGATATTCAAAATAAAATAACCATGACAATAATTTGACTATCAAGATAGATAGAATGTAGCAACAGAATGCCCCACGTTGGGTGATATTTACTATGGCAAAGGTATGATATGCATTTGAAACGCATATCATACTTTTTTTGTAAAGTTCATAAAGTAGGATAAATATGTCATGATTTTATTTTTGAAATCTTCCACATTGGGGTGTATTTCCGGCCGACTGTATCTAGCTTGACGTATCGTCCTGGACCTCAGCATCCAGCTGCATCCTACACAGGTGATTCAATTGATATTTAAACGTCTCTAATGTAAAATAAGGTTATGTTTGCGTTTCAGACTTCGTTTCAGTAGGGGAATTATTAATTATAGTTCGAAAAATTACATATTTTGACGTTTGGGTTGGCAGGACGGTGATAATATGTCACCGCCAACTGCCTTCTTCCTCTTCTTCGTCGTTTTTTCCTCGAGCCTAATGCTCGCAAATGTTATATTTTTACGTTTACACAAATGTGTGTTTGTTAAATTAACCAAGTGGTCCTCGTTCTGAAATGCTAGGCTACGACAGCGTCCGAACGTTATTCTTAACCTGTTAAGAACCTAAATCATATTCTAGCGTTGGGACTATACCGGGTGTGACATGTATGTGTAGTAGAAAAAAGCATAAACGTTAAAATATTGGTTATTATATGTTATGAATTGGGTGTTATTTGTGAAAGGAGGGATGAGAGCGGTTGACAGATGCTCTCCGGATGCAGCAGCAGCATCATGATGGCGTCCTTCAGTGAAGGGCAGAGCACAGCATCATGATGCTGCGACACCACAGAGTCTCTGCATATAGGGCTAACATTAACCTCCTATTTAAAAAAAAGAAGAAGCCCAGCGGTATTTATAGTGAAAATCATTACTTGCAATTCGGCTATTCTGTTCATTTGGCTACGTCATTGCATTGTGTGTGAGCTGTTATTATAACGTTATCCATCCTTGGCCTATAAGCGCCATTCCCTTTCGTTTTTAGCTTTAGCATCTTCCTGTTTATAGGCTTTCTACTATGAGTTATGCAAACATACATCAGAATGTTGTATAGTAATAACAATGCTTAAACTGTACTACTTATGTACTTCATTGACCACCATTTATTATTCAATCTCTGTTAAAAAAATCACAAATTCTAGTTTACAGTTTGCTGAATATCTTTCTGATATTGGTCAAAAGTTGGCCAAAACATGACATTTGAAGACGTGACCTTTGCCTCATTGTTTTGGGATATTTGAATAAATAGAGATCGGAGGAATCAGGAAATGTATGATTATACTATTATGAAAAGAATCATTAGTTGCAGCCATATGTTTGCCCACTTTGTCCCGTTGTTAATCATGCCTTGATTACTTCGCAAAACAATGTTGTATAGTAAATATAGTATAACAATATATTACTGTATGAAAAAGTTGTTGTTCTGTACAGTACCAATTTGTATTACTATACGATAAAAAAATTGTTGAAAAAAAGTATTGTTTCTTTGTTTTTTGACTCAACCTTTTTCAAAAATAATATTAAATATATTTGAATAATCTTTCTTTATTTTACATTACCTTCGACCCCAGGTGCAGTACTTCTTTGTTCTAGTGGTGGTGGAGTGAGCTTGTCATCATGGGGGAACTGTTCAGGAGTGAGGAAATGACACTGGCCCAGCTCTTCCTCCAATCAGAGGCAGCCTACTGCTGCGTCAGTGAGCTGGGAGAACTGGGCATGGTCCAGTTCAGAGATGTGAGTATGAATAATCCATGCTATGCCATCTTTCAGCTCCTCTGGAGGCAGAAATGATCTAATTCAATTATGTATAATGACTTAAAAAAACAAATTCTGTCATTATAAGTCACTAAGTTTTAGATACATATCCATAACTATTGTGTCATGATATCCTAATTAATATTCCCATATTTTTGTCCACCCACAGCTGAATCCTGATGTCAACGTGTTCCAGCGCAAGTTTGTGAATGAAGTAAGGAGATGTGAGGAGATGGACAGGAAACTGAGTAAGTCATGAGATTCTGAACACTTTTCAAAATTGCAGTTGTGTCAGTGAGGAAAACTAATCTGGAAAAACATAAAGAACATTGTTTTTCATTGGTAAGATATTGAATCATGGATTCTCTCTGAACAGGGTTTGTGGAGAAAGAGATCAAGAAAGCTGCAATCCCAACTGTGGACACTGGAGAGAATCCAGAGGTGCCCTTTCCCAGGGACATGATCGACCTGGAGGTAAGCAGCCGGCCATCTGCAGTCATTATGAGATGCATTAATATATTCATTTCATCAACGTTCAATAGAAGGGATGATAAAAACACACTTCATATGGCTTTGATTTTACCCCAAAAAAGCATTTTAAACTGTCACATTCCAAAACAAACACAAAGTCAGCATCGCCTACAATATGAAAAGACACGTTCTCCTCTTGTGGCTCTGTGTTGTAAAGAGTTCTGCTTATATGGCTCTTGACAGAGATGTTTTCTATAGAACTGTCAGAGGTGTTTTCTACACAACTGCTGATCCAAATAGCTCTATGGTCAGCACTGAACTGCCTCTGATCCTCAGCAACACACACCACAAACAGGAATTATATCAGTCTAATGGTTGGACACACAGACAGAGACTACATCCATTAAAGCATGATGAAGTGGTTAGTTATTTAAGGTTCATGCATTTACATTTTTATATACAGAATAAACAATGTGCAGGATGATGCACATTTGTTAAGAGCACAGTGTTTATGTTGTATTTACGCTGCTCATTGTGACTGGCAGGCCACCTTTGAAAAGCTTGAGAACGAACTGAAGGAAATCAACACCAACCAGGAGGCCCTGAAGAAGAACTTTCTGGAGCTGACGGAGCTCAAACACATCCTCCGCCGAACGCAGCAGTTCTTTGATGAGGTTTGCTTCTTCACCTTCTCAGACGTTCACACCACAACAGATCATTAATGTGCTAAATAAAGTAACTTGTAACTGATAGATGGAGGATCCCAACCTGCTGGAGGAGTCTTCCTCCCTGATGGAGGGCAATGAGGGGGGTCGAGGGGCCCCACTCAGACTTGGGTAAGCATATTGACTGCATCATATTCTCTCATACACATCCACCACTTGGCAAATATTGGAATAGTAATATAGACTGATCATCATTACATTTTTTTTCCGGTTACATCTGTGTCCTTTTGCATTATACAAACAAAACCTCCCATTTTTTATGATATAATTGTGCTTTATGATGTGTTTTTTTTTATGTTGCTTATTAAAATACCTGGTAGCTTTACAAAAAGCAATCAGCCACACCTGACCAAGGATGATTTGATTTGGGTAATGAACAGAAACATGGTCCTGCTTAAAAGCAAAAGACTGACTAGGTCAATTCTGTGGTTTGTTTGCTTTTATGTTATCTGCTCTGATTGCTTGTTTGTTTTGTCTGTTCAGGTTTGTGGCCGGAGTGATCAGCAGGGAGAGGATTCCAACCTTTGAGAGGATGCTGTGGAGGGTGTGCCGGGGAAACGTCTTCTTAAGGAAGGCAGAGATTGAGGATCCTCTGGAGGACCCCGCCACGGTCAGCACACTTAACATACATCATAGAGACAAGTAGAAATACATATTAAGAAGAAAAAGTACAAAGAAGCATACAAAAATCAGTCATACGCATTTCTAACCGTTTCTATTTACATATACAACAGATCCAATATTTAAGTTGTGTACGTTTAAAAAAAACTTGTTTTCTTTCCAACAGGGAGACCAAGTCGTCAAATCAGTGTTCATTATCTTCTTCCAAGGCGACCAGCTGAAGAACAGGGTGAAGAAGATCTGTGAGGGGTGGGTGTTATGAACTAAGAATCATTCACAATATTATACGAGATAGTATTATATAAAAGTAAAAATTACAATAAAAGTCAAGCTCAGAGATAAATGTTGGTACCACAGGTGGAGAAATATGGTTAGGACTGTCATGGCCACGATAACAGTGGGATCCATAAGAATGCTGTTTATCCAGACTAGCAAACAGGTCATCATAGACCAGAGGAAGTACGTAGTGGACAAACCTGGTCAACATTTGAAACATTGCCAAATGGTCAGCATTTTATTGGCTCTAACATCTAGTGGCCATTAAAGGAATTTGCTCTCACAGTACTTCTGTGGTTTACACTTGATGTCAGAACACCATCCAGGATTTCTGGGCATTAACAGGCACATTCTACACAGGGTTATCTTGCCCACATTTACAACTTTTCATAACTACATTTATATTCAAAATTCTTCGGAGTTTGAAAGACATGAGTTTTTACCAGGCAGAGAGGGTTAAACAAACATAATAATTGTTATTGTTTATTGGAATCAAGGTTTGAGAGCCATATACGGGACTCTGGGATTGATATAAACTGCCTCTTCTGCTTCAATGTTGACCATTATTTTGTATTTGTCACTATCAAGTTCCAAACTTGATTGAAATGCAGTACTAACTCTCCGGAGTACCTTTTTATAAATATAATCTCCCTGCTGTCTGTTGTCTCCACTGCGCAATAATTGCACGTTTCCATGTTTGTTTCATCAACTAACATAAAAAAAGGAGCATGGTGGAAGCAGAAGTACAGCGTGTGTATTTAATATGTTGTGTATTTGTACAGGTTCCGTGCCTCTCTCTACCCGTGTCCAGAGACCCCACAGGAGAGGAAGGAGATGCTGGCCGGAGTCAACAGCCGCATCGACGACCTCCAGATGGTACGTTTGTCACAAGAAAGGATCTTTACCACTCATCACTACATTACATACACATTCAATAAACCAATATAAATAAAAAATAGAGCAAAATGAGGGTCAGTTTATTTAATAATGATTTCAAAGGGTCTTTGCACGCTTTGTTACCCTGCTGCTGACTTAACAACAAGAAATGATTCTGAGACTTTGCAAAACAGGATGTCTGTGTTCAGGCTCAGTTTTCCTTTAGAACATTTATTGTCAATCAAATAACAAAAGGCTTCATCATGCAGAGGGGTGTTTTCTTGTGCATTAGTTCTCATCTGTGAAAGAGCTTTGTTCTGCCTCACAGTGTTGTGGTTTCCTAAAGTGTGCCCTTACTGAGTCTGGAAAAAGCCTGGTTGTGCTTGAGAAGTCTGCTCTAGTCTGAGCCTGTCAATCAAATACAATGTATTCAACTGTACAGAATTAGTGCATTTTACTCAGGTTTACATACAAATATAATTATGACCTGAGCCTAAGAGAAGTATAGTAAAACCAATCAATTTCTACCATTCGTCAACATTTACAATACAAATACTGCACATTTCAGATGTTAAGCCCTCATTATGCTTGCATGACAAGACGCCATGCAACACCGAGATGAAACCCAACAGAGAGAGAAGAAATAACTTTAAATTGTAAAAAGAAAAAAGGAAATCAATAATAATTAAATAAATGACATACCAAACTAATGATTCCTGTGCCATGGCAACCACTTACATTATTATAACACCTCAAATTAGTTGAATCTTCTACACTATCAAGCCCACACATCCCAATATCCAGTGTTGACTGGACCAGGATCTACACTCTAAAACAAATGGCTCCACCCTGCGTCTGTAGGTGCTGAACCAAACAGAGGACCACCGTCAGCGAGTGCTGCAGGCCGCCTCCAAGACCATGCGGGTGTGGTTCATCAAGGTGAGGAAGATGAAGGCCATCTACCACACGCTCAACCTGTGCAACATCGACGTCACCCAGAAGTGTCTGATTGCTGAGGTGTGGTGTCCCGTCTCGGACCTGGACTCCATCCAGTTCGCTCTCCGCAGAGGGACGGTGAGTTGGTTGTGTATTTATTCACATAAATTCTTCATAATATTGTTTTATGTGTAGTGTAGGGGTCCCATATTTCTCTCTGCATGTCCTGCACACGTTGCATCAATAAAGCCATAAGCTACAATCTTAAATGTATTCAGTTATTATTGCCCATCTTATTCCTTTATTTTATTTTATTTTCTCCATGCTCTCTCTGCTTCTTGCTGTTGTGATCTATATTATACTTAGTGCTGCAATCTGGGTCTAAACATTTAGATTGTTCTTCACTTAACCTGTGGCAGGTCACAGAGCATTTATAGCAGCCACTCATATATGATGATGGACCCCCCTGTCATCTGTTCTTACTGTTACAACATGTACCTGGGCTTTCTTTGATAGGAGAGGAGTGGCTCCACAGTGCCGTCCATTCTCAACAGGATGCAGACCAAGCAAACCCCTCCCACCTTCAACAAGACCAACAAGTTCACGTCAGGCTTCCAGAACATCGTGGACGCCTACGGCATCGGGAACTACCGGGAAATCAATCCAGGTTATACAGAAAATGCAGCAATTTTTTTCTTGTTATTACATCATTTTCTATGGCAAAAGACTAACCAGCGAATTCACAAATAATTTAATGCAGCCAATAGGTAGAACAATGGCAGTGAGAATGCATAATGCAAGCTACAGGGCTTGACTGACGAGGTGCAGAGGCATTCCTCAAAACCTCAGGCAAAGAATATGAATGCGAAAGAGAGACAGCCTTGTTGGAATATAACAGTAACTCTCTATCTCTAAACATCTTGCTTTAATGCTGCATTGATTGAATATTAAGATTGCTATGAACTTTTTTTATGTGGAATTAATACCTTTTACAAATCAAATGATACTATTTTGACTGACTGACCATTTGAGTGCTTTTGATTGAGCCTTGTGTGTGATTGTCGCCTGTCACAGCTCCATACACCATCATCACCTTCCCCTTCCTGTTTGCTGTGATGTTTGGGGACATGGGTCACGGCACACTGATGACCTGTGCTGCCCTCTACCTGGTGATCAGAGAGAGTCGCCTCGTCGCCCAGAAGAGTGACAACGAGGTACGATAACACATGACTTATCCAGTAATGAATAGCTCAGCAGTTCAAACTTACAGTACACATATTAAATGTAAACATATGAGATTTCTAAGTTGTTGTGTGTCTCTGTAGATATTCAACATGGTGTTTGCTGGTCGCTACATCATCCTGCTGATGGGGCTCTTCTCCATGTACACTGGAATCATTTACAACGACTGCTTCTCCAAGTCACTCAACATGTTTGGCTCTGGATGGAGCGTCAGGCCAATGTTTAGCACAAAAGGAGCCAACTGGACGTAAGTCATACATCCCTTCTGCTTATACTGATTCCGGTTAATCTAGTATGTCTACAACAAATCAAAGAGGAAATCAACAACAATGCCTAGCTCTTGTTGGTGTAACATTTTGGCATGAAAATTGAACATAAAATGTTAAAGGAATATTTGTAACATTTTGTGAAATACTCTTGCTGATAATGAGAAGAGAAGATGGATATCAATTGAAATGTCTGTGTTTCAGCACAGTGCTGGAGTCAGGACGTAGTTAGCCTAGCTTAGCATAAAGACAAGAAGAGAGGGCAACAGGTAACTTGTTTCTGTCTAATGTGAAGAAATATACCAACTTACGCCATCTAATGCTTACTCATTAACACATTGTATGATACTTGTAACAACAACTTTTGGAACAACAGCTGCAGGGCTTCTTACTCGGCATGGTTTTGTGTGCCTGTACAGAAACGTTTACTAATGTCTGTGCTCACTGATCTGCCAACTAACCTATGCTTAAATGATTCCATAGAAAACTGACCTAAATATTCTGATATTTTCATGAAATATAACAAATATTATGTTTTAAACCAGTCCTTCCGCTATCTTATAACTTACCATTATATTTATTGATTTTATTTAACTTCTATGCTGTTTGTGTTGGTATTCTAAAATGTGTTACTGGTTCCTCTAAAGCCACCAGCAAGTAAACAGTCTGCTTTTTGTCAACATTTGTATTTATTCATTTCCTCCTGATCTGTCCTATAGGTTTGAGACACTCGATGGAAATCGGGTGCTGCAGTTGGACCCGGCTGTTCCTGGTGTGTTCAACGGGCCTTACCCACTCGGAATTGACCCGGTAAAATCTTTACACTCACTTAAACAACAAAAATAAGTAGCTTGCAGTTTGTTTGAATCACAGTGCAATCGGAGTATTGTGTGTGTATTTAAAGGCTGATACAGTTTCCTCCTCTGTGCCATAGAGCATTGGAGATAAACCTTGAGCCATGCTGTTGCTCTGGCTGACAGTTCCTTCATTATTATGAACACACACACACACACACACACACACACACACACACACACACACACACTTTCAGCTAGAGACTTCATTCCAACTTTAAAATGATCACAAGACCTTCAGCTGTTAAAATCTTATTCAGATTTTTGATATCTTTTACAGTTTTTCACTTATCAACGTTTAAGTTTTGGTACATTTTCAGGCCGTTTTCGATTTTATAATGGGTGTCTATGGGACAACTCTTAAAATCCTCTTTTACCTACACCGTGTGGAAAATGCTTCTCCTTCCACGTTCTTTCTGCTAGAGACTTCATTCCAACATTAAAATTATCACAAGACATTCAGCTATTAAAATCGTATTCCGATTTTTGATATCTTTTACACTTTTTGAGATATTTAACTTCGTTTGGAGCTTGGTAAAGAGGCCTTTTTCAGATTTTAACATTAGTGTGTATTGCGCAGCTCGTTAACCCTAGAGTGCGTGATGTCACAGCTAGAGTGGAGGAGAGCTTGAAATTCGCCATCATATTATTTATTTTAAACCTGCCATAATTCCCAAACCCTACACTCCTTGGACATCATTTTTCATGAAAAACATAGGAAAACCTATCCTACGTTGAAAAAGAAAAAAAATTAATGCCTCTTGAGGGCATGAAGAGACAAAACCTTGTCAAAAAGTCCACCTAGCTCCCAATAGACTCCCATGTTACATTTTGTCTGGATCTTTCTTCAGACCAGAAAGAAGTACACTAAACAAACTGCTCCCATCTCCACATTTTACACACAAAACCCCCAAAAAAAACATGTATCAGTTCATTGGGGTTCCCTGATGCTCACGGTCTGGTCATTTTTTTATTGGAGCCATAGTTTTTGAACAGGTGGCAAAATTGTCAGATATAATCCTCAATGCATTCTTAATGGGACTCAGTGCTGCAGTTGGTTACTATGGTGTTGCTGGGCAGATTGGGGCCACACACCTGAGTGACATCATCTAATCAGAACAGACACGCCCACAGACAGACTGGATGTCTATACTACATATGTTCACACACACACAGTCACACACACACACACACACACACACACACACACACACACACACA
>CALSBW010022769.1:4734-35689 GCA_943590975.1 Lindbergichthys nudifrons | reverse complement strand
ATAGACTGCACTAAATGTATTTGGGCGCCACTAGTTTGTTACTATAGACTGCACTAAATGTATTTGGGCGCCACTAGTTTGTTACTATAGACTGCACTAAATGTATATGGGCGCCAACGGCTGGAACTGCGACGACAACAACTTTACGGCAGCACTGTCCAAGTCTGTTCACAGTTTCTGATCCACTAACAAGTCCTGAAACACAACAGAACAAATACCGTGTTGCTGTTAGTGTCTGCCTTCTTCTGGTGATTTATTTGACGTCCAACGCTCCGTCTCTTTCTCGATCCTCCTTAGCAACGGTCATTAAAGTCAGGGGTGCACATAACTGGTACGCAGGTACGCATGCGCGGCAACAATCTGAAATGGGTACCGTCACTTGTGTCACAAAGCGCATTTGCGTACCGACGTAAATGTGAAGTTTTTCCAGAAGGCGGTTAGTTCACCGGACGACAGAGTCGGTCTCCGTGTGCACAGACAGGGCTGCTGTTAACGTCGGTCTGTACAGCAGCCCTGCGCTAAAACAGCCGATCACAACGTTCACACGCTCCGCGGTGACGAAGCTCTGTACTCCACTATCCCCCCCCCCCGTTGACAATCGCGAAGCGCTGTACTCCACTGACGCCCCCCTCCCCCTTGACAATCGCCAGAAGTTGGAGTACCAAACACTGACTCCAGGTACTCATCTGAGTACCTCACTGAGAAAGTTGTGTGCACCCCTGATTATAGTCCTTCTCAGCGGTCTGTAGCCTTCTACGGTATTACGAACGTGTCACATGTAGGGCTGTCAGTCGATTCAAATATTTAATCGCGATTAATCACATGATTGTCCATAGTTAATCACGATTAACAATGTCCTACTGTCTGGCTACCTGCATAAAGTCAAGTGCTCGGCGCAGTTGTCGGCGAAATGTCGCTCCTCTGTTTTCATTGAAACAGCTCCTTATATCCGTTAGCGCAGCTAGCTAGCACCAGATGCTAACAACAACAACAACAACAACAACACGTAAGGTGTGCATCACTCGCGCCACACTACACACACCCTCCCGGTCCTCCCGATGGCCAGTCCGGGCCTGCCGGTGAGCGTGGAAGTGTGGTCTGCCACAAGCGGCAGCTTGTAGATGGTATTTTAAACTTGATGCGCTCTGAAACTACGGGGCGGCCGAGGACAAAAAATACACATGCGTTAATCGCGTTAAAATAATTAGTGGCGTTAATTTTTTTTTGCGTTAACGCGTTAACTTGACAGCCCTAGTCACATGGTTTTAATTGATCAATCAGAATCGAGTATAGGCTGATCCGGGAGCACGACAGCTTAAGGCCGCTACACACCCACCTGAGACCAAAGAACGCGTACCGATTCCGAAGGCGTCCCGACTTTTACGTCAGCTACGTCGCCTGCGTCGGCTACGCCGCCCGCCTACGAACACACCGCAAATACTTCAGTCGACGAGTGGCAATAACCAGGAGTGCACACAACTTTCTCAGTGAGGTACTCAGATGAGTACCTGGAGTCAGTGTTTGGTACTCCAACTTCTGGGGATTGTCAACGGGGGGGGTTGGTAGTGGAGTACAGCGCTTCGCGATTGTCAACGGGGGGGCGCTGTTTTAGCGCAGGGCTGCTGTACAGACCGATGTTAACAGCAGCCCCGTCTGTGCACACGGAGACCGACTCTGTCGTCCGGTGATCTAACCGCCTTCAGGAAAAGCTTCACAAGTACGTCGGTACGCAAATGCGCTTTGTGACACAAGTTACGGTACGCATTTCAGATTGTTGCCGCGCATGCGTACCTGCGTACCAGTGATGTGCACCCCTGGCAATAACTGTCCTTACCAGCAGGCAGCGGTAGTGTGAACAGCCAATCAGAGTGATTGCTTGGACAGTGCTGCCGTAAAGTTGTTGTCGCATTTCCAGCCGTTTTTCTTAGCGGAATAAATACGATCATCTTGGATTGATAAGCAAATTATATTCTCTGCAAGTATATATATTATATCGATAAAGGTTGTGGTTTTGTCTGCAAAACAATACATTTAGACAGCATTCACTGTTTTGGACAGTGCAAATAAGTCACACTCCTTACCTTAGTTCTTTGTGGGGCGGGGAAAAAAACGTGTTTGTCACTTCCTGTCCTGAGAGTGGAGGCCTGCAGGCAGACCCCTCTCTCATTTTTAAGTCAATACAAATAATTTCAATTCATTTTGGGAGTCGAGTCGTTAGATTGTTTAGTAACTGGCCGTGTAATAAGCAGGATAATGTGCAGCCTGTCGGGTGTTATTTCCCGCATAATGACCGCCTCGTTGCACATTATCCCTTACTCCTAACATGTTTCACTTTGCCAAGTCATCACAGTCCAACACTGATATCTACCAATGAATATTTGTTTGAAGGATCACATTGAAGAGATTATGAAAGGAGCAGTTCTTATTCAATGAGGGTTCAGTACAAATGTTAATTATAATTAATTCAGAATCATCTTTATTGGCAAAGTTAGTGAACACATACATTTGTATAGCTGTTAATGTAATGACAAATCTTAAAACGTAATTATAACGTGATCAAAAGTAAAACCATAGACATTAACATGTATCAAAAAACAACAATGACATTTGGAAAAAATACGTTTAAGGCACTCTCTACAAGCCAATCAGGCCACATTTACACGAGAACGAAACGGCTTGTATCTGCATAGTTTCTCTTGCGTATAGCCCTATTATTTACACACGGCCGTAACAAACGGACCCCACAAACGATAACGGGTCCCAAGGTGGATAGATTTGCAAACGAAACTCTCTGGGGGGTCAAACGAGTCCGTGTAATCGCCTCTATACGAATATTTCATGAAAAAATAACGATAGCCCCGCCTCTCCCCGCCTCTGCTGCTCACTGCTGTAGCATGGCCAGTAGCTACTGCTAGTGCTACTGCTACTGACCATGCTACAGATGTTAGTACAACATCTACAGCTCCTCTACCACAACCATCAGCAACAAGTGGACATGGAGAATTACATGAACTACATGTTGCTAAATCCACCGCGGGGCATAAACAGAAGGGTAGCCATGGCAACATTGCTGCGGGGCTGCTCCGGGGTCTTACAGTCTTGCCACTTACAGTCGCGGCATATGTACTACAGCGTGTCCAGCGCTTTCGAGCGGTCTCGTGTGGAAGTACAGCGCTACTTACAGTCCCGGCATATGTACTACAGCGTTTCCAGCGGTCTCGTTTGAACAGACACGTTAAATGAAACGAATGCATGTGAACGGAAGACTTTTTTGAAAACGCATACTGTGCATAAACGCAAACGTTCCAGTGTAAAAGCAGCCTCAGTCCGAGATGTAAACAATTTGTGTGTTGACATGATTTGCTAAGGAGTGTTTATGGAAGAACGGGCAGGAAATGCGCCCGCTGGAAGAAATCCCTTTAATTAGCATGTCCCATAAAGTGCTGCAGTGATGCGTCCTAAAACCCGGAAGTAAACTCCTTCCGGTTCCCTCGACAAAAATGCAATGCAATTTCTCCATAGGATTTTGGAAAATAGCTGGAAATAAGGTCTGTGGTTGACACAAATTTAAGAGACGGATCACATTTTGTTCAGTCGGATAATCTCCACATGTCTACCCTACTTTTATAATTTTCTAATCATAAATCTAATCGATAGATTTATGATCGATAGATTTATGATTTATGAGCCTTTCTATGCTGTCTGACTGGTGCAAACGTGCTACAAAGACACAAAACACATGAGTTAGTCTCATAACTGTAAGTGTTTGTCAATATCTGAAATGACTAGGTTAGCTACGTTAGCTAGCTAGCTTACAGCAGATCTGCAGTAACATCAGAAGGAGTCATGTGATCACATTGTTAAAATAAGACCATAAAACATTTTAGGTAAGTTTCCAACAACAGAGACAGTTGTCCAGCTTTATAATCCTGAACGTCTCCAAGCGCTCCCAGCTGTGTGCATCACTCTTTAGTGTCCACAGTGCCCTGTACTACGAAGCCAGTTCAACATACCCTGGATATGTTTGAGTTATCTGGCTTAACCTGTTAACCCCTGAGCCTGTTTTTCAGGTCTCAGGCTCGAAAATGACATTCCCAGAACAAATGACTATAACTTCACTTCTAAAAGGGGTAAATTAATAATGTTTTTTCTCAAAGTAATGATAAACCTGTGAGTTGGATGTAGAAAAGTTTGATTGACACCTCTTTTTAACCGTTAGAGCCAATAGAATAGAGGGGAAGTTCCTAAAATCCATCTAAACATTACCCATTGGTGAATAGAGTGATGCCTAGCCAGAATGCCCAAAACCGGAAGCTGGGATACACTCTAGTGGCTCTCATAGCAGCTATATATGAAAACTCCGTTAATGACATAAAAATTGAATGATGGATTATCAGTAATCCTTTCAAAGTGACACAGACACATTGGATTAACCTTCAGCAGCGTTTTTATCGTTTTAATGCCATTGAACACAAACAAGAAAAGGTAAGAGAAATGTCCCGATTTTGCTCCATAAAGCTACGTCGTGTGTTGTCTGGCTTTGCTTCCCATGCCGCGAGTTTTGATCGCTCAGTGGTGATACTTATATTTCTGGAATCTGTGGAATCTCAGCTTGCTAGCTAATATCTTGTGTATGCAGATCTGATAAGGAATAAAGTATTTATACCTAGAGTTCTGTGCTAAATGCCTTTTTTCACTCAGGGCTCATTTAGACGCTTCTTGTGAGACCCCATGTTTAACAGGTTAACTAACCCTAACAAACGAGATCTCACTAAGCGGTCCTACGACGCTGGTTATCAACTCGGTAAAAGCAAAATAACAACAACAATAAAGTAAATTCAGATGTTGTGAAATCAGCATAAAAACTGTAAACTCATTAGACACAGTATATCATCTAAAACAAAAAGCACTTATTATTGGTGTATATATATATATACACCAATAATAATATATATATAGGTTTAGTTGCTACAGGCACAGTTACACATGTTTATCTTTAATAAAGTAACTACAGGGCCGCTCACCTGGTAGACCTGGCGGCCCATGAAACAGTCGATGTCGGCCTGTGGACCGGGGCATTCCCTCTATACCTGCCCAAATGACTGATTAAAAAACATGCGGCATGCGTTTTGGGTTGTTTTAAAAAAAAAATTTGACATACTGTATTTACAGTTTCCCATCCTCTGGTTGTGTCCATTTTCCTTTTTTTGTTTTCTGATGTTTAACTCCACCTAAACCAATTGGTTGATTTTATATACAAATGGTCTTTTATGTAGAAACTTTAATGAGAGACCAGGTTGGTGTTGACTAGCATCAGCTGTGTGTGACTAGCTGCTACTCAGCCCTCCTGCAGATCACACAGAGACATTGAGGAAGCAGACAAAACCAACCTGTGTTCATGCTTCATCATCTTCATCCTCAACTTAATCACCTCATCTTCAAACATGTTGCTGTCATACATGTCAAGCTGAGGCCCAAGCCCAAACCCAGCATAGAGAGGTTCAGTGAATGTGGTTCTGAAGGTGTGGAGGTGGATCAGTGTGTCAGAGGAGACTCTGTAGAAGGAGAGAGAGCCAGCAGGATGATCCAGATACACTGCTACTCTACCAGAGGAGGAGGAGAAGAAGGGGGAGGAGGAGGAGGAGATGTGGGACAGAACGTGAGAAGGATGAGGAGGAGAAGGAAAAGGAGGAGAGTGAGTGGGAGAAGGGGAGGAGAAAGAGGAGGAGGGAGAAGAGGAGGGGGAGAAGGAGGTGTTTGTTCTCTTTTTGTGCCAGACAGAGTAACCTGCATCAGAGCACTTCAGACTCCAGGACTGATCATTCTCTCCAAACACACAGTCCCTACTCTCTGCTCTCCTGCTGATTCCTCTGTAAGTCACTGCTATATCAACCCTTCCACTCCACTCGACCTCCCAGTAACAGCGACCAGTCAGAGCTTCTCTGCACATCAGCTGATGGCAGCGGTCAAATCTCTCTGGATGATCAGGATATGGCTGCTCCTCATTCACACGGTTCACCTTCCTGTTGTTGCCGGACAGTTTGAGTTCTCTGTTCACTGTGTTTGTGTCCAGCTCCAGTTCACAGGCATCTGAGGGAGAGAAAGAGACAGCATCAGGTTAATAAAGGTTATACTGACAATGTCCCAGTTTGAAGATGGCTAATGGCTTATTTCTTTTAGGGAACACACTTACACTTTCTGAGGCCTGGCCTCAACCATCGGGCTCCTGCTGGCTCCAGCCTGAAAGAAAGAGGGCGGGGGACGACGACAAATGGACATTGCATTGTCTCACATGTATGTTGGTTTATAAATGCAATTATAGGTCCACTCTCTAAAAAGTCATTCAGGGGACCTTTTACCACCACTTAATTAAATGCATGGTTGCAAGATACAAATTTGAATTAATTGATTTAGATAAACATTTTAAGTTGCAAACATTAATGTATAAGTTGTGTTGACGTAATAATGTTGGTAATTACATCAACTTAATATTGTGTGTAATTTAAACTCTGATTTCTGCGTTTATTGACTTATGAAAAAGCTAAAAAAAAAACTATTAAATACAATATATTTAGAGCAACTTAATTTATAAATGGTTGTCAACTTAAAGACTTGTGTCCACAATGATTAATAATTAAGTATATACAAATTGAAATTCCTTTTAAATAATGTGGTAAACTAGTTGGAACAACTTGAACTTTGGAGTAATCAACTTACAAACTTGTGTTTATGCTACCAATTATTAAGTAAGTGGTAATTAAAAACACCTCTGATTGTAGAGGAAAAGCCTTCTCCCCTAACTCAAATAAGTTTGTTGGTTTAACACAATTTCATTAGAAGTTGTCATAAGTCAATAAACATTGATGCAAACTGTTGCATGGATTTTCTTTGTTGAGCCAAAGCATTTGTTTTTAGAGTGCACGGGATTTAGCGCACGTGTGTGAGAGGAATACAGGGATTTTTACCTTTGCAGACCATTTACATGCACAAAAACCAAACCCATATAATACACTACAGGAAAGGGAACACCACATACCTGAGAACGTCCAGTCCAGCTGACAGTAGCTTCCCCCCTGAGTCTCCAGGATGATTGTAGCTCAGGTCCAGCTCTCTCAGGTGGGAGAGGTTGGAGTTTAAAGCTGAGGCCAGAGCATCACAGCCTTCCTCTGTGATCATACAGCCTGACAGCCTGCAGACACAAACAACAGCATGATAATCTGAGGGTACTGCCAGGACTGGAAGTGGGTTTTTTACTGCAATCACCCCGTTTAATCTGTAAACCGAAAACTTCCAGTCACTGATTCATTTAATAATGAAACAAACTAACATAAAACAAAGGAATAGTAAACAACATCCAAAAGAAACGGACACGGAGGGCAGCAAATAGAAAGAACTGCAGCTGACTCACTCGTACTACAGAATGGACATCAGACGCATGTGCAACTTCTTTTACAGCTGATCCTGGCTTAAGTCTTTCTGTCCCTTCCGATCTCCTCACTCGAACTCTAAAGCTGAGCCCAGTGATCCAACATAAGAAACTCTTATCTGCCGTTTTCAGCTGCTTGTAACTGCAATCCTATTCTCTTCGATTACAACTCAAAGTTCATGACTATAGGTAAGGGTTGGAACATAGGCGGACTGATTAATTGTGAATTTTCCCTACAGTTCAGTCCAACGCCTGCGTCCAAAAAAGATATCCATTGCGCACATTATTTTAGCCTTACATAGTCAACAGACTGCCCTCCTCTTCTGGACCTTTCTGCTACGTTCGACACAGTGAACCACCAGATCCTTCTTAATACTCTCCAAGATCTGGGTGTCTCAGGCTCTGCTCTCTCATTAATCTCATCCTCCCCTCAAAGACCCCAACTACAGAGTAACCCTGGGGAGGACACTCTCTATTCTCTCTGAGAGAGAATAGAGAGTGTTTCTACACGGACCCTCACTATTGCGGTAAGCGTGTTGTAACTTCCGGTTCTTGTTGTCACCTCCGGGTATCCTGTGTGCCTGTTCTGCTGCTGATAGCTTATATTATCTTAACTTAAATCGATCGTTTTAAAACTTTTGTTCACGGCAACTGCCTGACGTTGTAATCACACGTTACTACAGCTTAAGTACTCACAACTCTCCTTTTCTTAGCGACTGTAACTCCACAGTTGCCTACACTCTTTTCGGGTTTGCTAACGGTAGCTACTTTAGCTTGATAGCTAGCCATGGCTCTTTCCCCACCCTCCGGTGCTATTTCCTGCTCTACCTGTCTCATGTTTGGTTATTCCCCTACCTCCTTTACTGGTACCGATACATGTGTTAAATGTAGTATAGTTGTTAGGTTGGAGGCGGGAATCATAGCCATAGAAGCCCGGCTCCGCATTTTAGAAAGTAACTCAGCTACAGTAAAGCCCATCTTAGTCGGTGCGGACCGGCAAAAGGTAGCTCCTACTAGCCGTCCCCCGACAACTCACGAGCAGCAGGGAGACTGGGTGACTGCTCAGAAGGGGCATAACGCGAAACCCGCAGGTCCCCACCAACCCGTTCACGTATCTAACAGATATTCCCCACTCAGTGAGGCACCCGCTGAGAAGTCAACTCTGGTTATTGGTAGCTCTATTATGAGACACGTGAACTTAGAGACCAAAGCCTCCACAGTCACATGCATTCCGGGGGCCAGAGCGGGCAACGTTGAGGCGCATCTTAAACTGCTGGCTAAAAATAAACGTAAATACAGTAGGATTGTTATTCACGTCGGTGGTAATGATGTTCGTTTACGCCAATCAGAATGCACCAAATGTAATGTGGCGTCGGTGTGTAGTTAAACCAATGTCGGACACCGTAATTTTCTCTGGTCCCCTCCCCAATCTGATCAATGATGACATGTATAGCCTTTCATGTCATCATTTCAGCGCTGGTTGTCTTGGTGGTGCCCAGCAAACGATGTGGGCTTCGTAAATAATTGGACAGCCTTCTAGGGAAAACCTGGTCTGATTAAGAGAGACGGCATTCATCCTACTTTGGAAGGTGCAAATCTCATTTCGGCAAACATTTCAGGGCTTTGTGGACGTAATCCATGACAAACTGGAGTTGAGACCAGGAGGCAGAGTCGCGGTCTTACACGCTTCTCTGCGCTCTCTCCTGGGCAGTCATCCATAGGAATCCCGAACCCAATAAAATACCCAATATTAACGGTGTGTGTGTCTGCCAAAGGACAATTTAAAGTGGACCTATCATGCTATATTTAAATGATATATTGTAGGGCCATACCTATATAAGGTATATTTATACGTTTCTGTTTTCAAAATACCAAACAGATCATGCATTTTAGCCATGCCTCATTTCGCTCTATGTGCTGTTTGCTGTCTACGGGTCTGATTCTGCTGACCACGCCCCCCTGCAGGAGAGGGGAGCCGTGCTCTGATCAGCTGCTGGGCTGTCAGAAGAGGGGGAGAAAAAGAGATCTCCGTCCTCCGTGTTTTATTATATAGAGTCGTTATTCATTTGTTTTAAAGCTCAATAAATAACAAAGAAGACCTTTGACCGGCACTTTTCTAATTTTGTCCGGAAGATTTAAACTTTAACGGACATCTTGACCGGCGAAAGAAACTGAGACTGAAACTCTGCCGCACGGTCCCCTCGTTCCTTGGAAGAGGCGGAGAGGTGGGTGTTTGTCATCTGCTGGTGGACTAACCGGAGAGAATTACAGTGCTTGCCTCGGGGAGGGAGAAAAAAAGCCACAGCGGAGAATAAACAGAAAGACCTTTGACCGGCACTTTTCTAATTTTGTCCGGAAGATTTCAACTTTAACGGACATCTTGACCGGCGAAAGTAACTGAAACTGAAACTCTGCCGCACGGTCCCCTCGTTCCTTGGAAGAGGGGACCTGCTCAATGCAATCCCTCCCCGTCGAGGCAAGCACTGTAATTCTCTCCGGTTAGTCCACCAGCAGATGACAAACACCCACCTCTCCGCCTCTTCCAAGGAACGAGGGGACCGAGGCAAGCGTTTGCAGCAGGAGCAAACGCTTGCCTCGGGGAGGGAGAAAAAAAGCCACAGCGGAGAATAAACAGAAGGGTAACCATGGTAACCATGCGCGGGAAGTCTTCTTCGCTGCTTTTGTGGCAGACTACAGCGCCACTTACAGGCCTGGCATATGTACTACAGCGTCCCCAGCGCTTTCGAGCGGCAATGGCCGTGGCCCAACCCCACATTCCCCTGATAGGTGGAGAGTTGGCCCAATAGCCGTAGCGCCACCGTCCTGACGTCAGTAACGTGTTCAAATCTGGATCAGTTTTTATCAGATCCGTTGCAGCCCCTTTTTTAGAGATTTGGGTATGGAGGAAAATAGAGAGGGTTGTGTTTTCTGACACTTGGTGAGTTCCCTGGAACACCGGGGACACATATTCATGTATACAAGACGTACAAAAGTGCATTTTGCATGATAGGTCCCCTTTAAGGTAAAACCTAATAGAGGTGTCATACATAATAACCTAATAAAAGTAAATGTAACAACTACTACAGTGCAACAAAACAGGAAGATTAAATGTGGTCTCTTAAACATAAGATCTCTAGCATCTAAAGCAATATTGGTAAATGATTTAATATCAGATTATAATATTGATATATGCTGTCTCACTGAAACTTGGTTGAGACATGAAGAATATGTCAGCATAAATGAGGCCACTCCACCCAGCCATATCAATACTCATATTGTTCGAGGCACAGGCCGAGGAGGTGGAGTTGCAGCCATCTTTGACTTATCAATACAACATTTAATTATACCTCCTTTGAAAGTCTTGTTTTTAGTCTTACGCATCAGACCTGGAAAACTTTGCAGCCAATCTTATTTGTTACAGTGTACCGTGCACCAGGTCCTTATTCAGAATTATTATCAGAATTCTCTGAGTTTTTATCAACTTTGGTACTTAAAACAGATAAAGTCATTATCGTAGGTGACTTTAATATTCATGTTGACGATGATAAAAATAGCCTTACTGTTGCATTTAACTCTATATTAGATTCTGTTGGTTTCCGTCAGAGTGTAAATAAACGATAGCATGTCTGTATGTAAGGGAGGAAACTTATACAAAATGTACACCACCCCAAATTGATCTTGTTGTTGATGGTGCTACAGATGCGCTGCGAATAAAATTAGACTCTGTTGCTCCTTTGAAAAAGAAGAAAATAAAACAACATAGACTAGCTCCATGGCATAATGCCGAAACCGCAAAATAAAGCAAAAGTCGAGACAACTTGAAAGGATATGGCGTTCCACTAAACTTGAAGAATCTCGTTTAATTTGGCATATTACTCTCAATGAATATAAGAAAGCACTGCGTAAAGCGAGCGCAGCTTACTACTCTTCATTAAAGGTGGGGTAGGTAAGTTTGAGAAACCAGCTCGAGTGCGCTAGAATTTGAAAATACACAACCGGAGAAAATCTGCCACTTCCTTACAGAGCCCCTCCTCCAACACACACGAACGCGCACATGACCAATGAGGGCACGAGATCAGTTTGTGCACAGATGGAAGGCTGACAGGCAGGTAGGCCATCCAGTTACTTTAGCCGGCCCGGCTCAGATGATTGGTCGTGCTTTTTACAGTGCTACAGCTTCCACAGATGATATTTCTTTATGGATTTTTTGTCAAAGCACTTCAGATATTCATTGCTATCGGGATGTTAAGAGCATTCCATGGAATATAACAACAAGTGTATCTCGAGCCGGTTTCTCAAACTTACCTACCCTACCTTTAACAGATGAGAATAAGAATAATGCAAGATTTCTTTTCAGCACTGTAGCCAGGCTGACAGAGAGCCACAGCTCTATTGAGCCTTCTATTCCCATAGCACTCAGTAGTAATGATTTGATGTGCTTTTTTAACGATAAAATTGTTACTCTTAGAAACAAAATTAATAACCTCTTGCCTTTGACCAGTATAGTGTTATCAACAGCTCCCGGAAACGTAAGTTCTAATATTACACTAGATCAGGGGTGCCCAACCTTTTTTGAACCGAGAGCTACTTTTAAAGTTGCCAGTCTGCCGAGATCTACCAGTCCAAATAGAGAGGCGTAGCCATTACTGACAGCCTACTACCAGGTAAATACACACTTCTACTAAAACTGACCTTTGTACGATGAATACTTCATAAAATACTGCAGATCCTTTATCTTACCTCTTTCTAATCTACACACATACAAGTATTTAACTGAAGTTACACAACAGTGTTGTTGATACAGAGTTGGAGTTTATTCACACGTCACAAACTACAGTGGGTAATGTTTTCAAGAAACATTGAACAGTGCTGCCACATATGACACAGGGAAAAAAGAAAAGACTCTGAACCCTTTCTTTGCCATTACATGTATATAATAATAGTGTTGCTACAAAAGTATAAATTAGGCTTACTAATAAGACAACTCAGATCTGAAGCTACACAGGAATCTGCTGCCAAAGTGCAATAAAAAAGACTAAATTAATAGAATCAAACCCTTTTTTTGTTGCATTTTAGTAGAGTATAAAAAGAAATGCCTTTAAAATAGGATGCAAGCAACACTAGTTTCTTAACCTGAATTGATAATAAACTATAATCAATTTAAGTTTGCATTCTTATACAATTTTGTACAATAATTATAATGAATAAGTTCAAACAAACTAAAACTTACAACTGATTAATAACGGTATCTAACTTGAGTTTTTATTATATCAAAAACCTGTTGAAATGCTATTGTTATTTTTACTGTCCAAAAAGCGCGTCGGCAGCCTCCAGGAATGCTTCTTTCACAACTTTGCCGTCTTTGAAAGACTTCATGTGTTTCGCAAGAACGTGACTGACACGATAAGATGCTATGGTAGCAGCCTTGCTCTTGGGCCTGGTGAAGATGGACTGCTGTGCATTTAGCTGTCCTTTCAGGTCCCTCACCTTTTGGGAGCGTAGGGCAGAGTTAGGAGGGAATCCCGTCTCGTAGCGTTTGGGCACTGTTTTGAAATGCCGCTCCTAAATTACCCTTCTTCGATAAAGCCACGCTCGCATTGCAGATGAGAGACAGATGGACTTTGAATTGGAATAGATACAAAAATAATCATCCTCCCACTCGGAGTGAAAATTATATATTTTGGGCTTTTTTGCTTCTGCCATAATTGCAGTCTTGTGTGTGTGCGGACTGTCACTCCTGTTGCCACGGACAATGTCAGCTAACTAGTGCCCACTGCCCACCAGCCACGCCCCGACACATGGGGTCACGCCAGCCAATCACAAAGCTTTGATGCGTTCAAGTGCATTATTCTGGCACAGGAAGATTATGTTATAGGACATTAACGATAAAACTGAATATTGTTGTTCTATTTTTAGACACATCTCGCGATCGACTGGGAATCTCCTGACTGGTTGGGCACCCCTGCACTAGATAGTAAACTAGAATGCTTTTTAGCCATAAACCTTGAACAATTAAATTCAATGATTCTCTCTTCTAAACCATCAACGTGTATCTTAGACCCGATTCCAACTAAGCTGTTAAAGGACGTTTTTCCATTAGTTAGCACTTCTTTATTAAATATTATGAATATGTCTTTATTATCAGGCTATGTTCCACACTCATTTAAAGTAGCAGTGATAAAACCTCTTCTTAAAAAGCACAACCTCGATCCAGAGGTTTTAGCCAACTATAGACCTATTTCTAATCTTCCGTTCCTCTCAAACACTCTTGAGAAAGCAGTCGCAAAACAGTTGTGTGATTACTTAAAAAACAATGATTTCTTTGAAGATTTTCAGTCTGGCTTTAGAACACATCATAGCACAGAGACAGCTCTGATTAAAGTCACAAATGACCTTCTAATAGCCTCAGACAAAGGACTTGGCTCTATTCTTGTTTTGCTCGATCTCAGTGCTGCATTTGATACTATCGACCATGACATCTTATTGCAAAGACTAGAGCACTTAGTTGGCATACAGGGAACTGCCTTAGGCTGGTTTAGGTCCTATCTGAACGCTCTCAGTTTGTATGTGTCAACGATGAATCTTCCATGCAGACCAAAGTTAGCCATGGAGTGCCACAGGGCTCAGTGCTTGGACCTATTTTGTTCACACTATATATGCTTCCGTTAGGCAATATTATAAGGAATCATTCTGTACATTTTCATTGTTATGCGGATGATACTCGACTATATTTATCAATCAAGCCTGATGAAATGAATCATCTAAATAAAATTCAAGACTGCCTCAAGGACTTAAAAACGTGGATGACCTTAAACTTTTTGATGTTAAACACGGCCAAAACTGAAGTTATTGTACTCGGCCCAAATAATCTACGAAACAAATTATCTAAAGATATACTAACTATGGATGGCATTCATTTGGGCTCCAGTGAGACTGTAAGGAATCTTGGTGTTATATTTGATCAGGATTTATCTTTTAACGCCCACATAAAATCAATTTCAAGGACCGCCTACTTCCATCTACGTAACATTGCAAAAATCAGGCATATCTTGCCTCAAAACGATGCAGAGAAACTAGTCCATGCATTTGTTACTTCAAGGCTGGATTATTGTAACTCTTTATTATCAGGGTGTAACAAGAAGTCAGTTAAGTCGCTTCAGCTGATTCAAAATGCTGCAGCACGTGAACTAGAGTTCGGAAAAGGGACCACATTAGTCCTGCTCTGGCTGCCTTCCACTGGCTCCCTATAGAACACAGGATAGAATTTAAAATTCTTCTTCTTGTCTACAAAGCCCTTAATGGGCAGGCGCCATCTTACCTTAAATAACTCATTATACCCTACTGTCCTACTAGGGCATTGCGTTCCAAGTATGCAGGGTTGTGGTTGTTCCTAGAGTCTCTAAAGGTACAATGGGAGCCAGACCCTTTTCTTATCAAGCTCCACTTTTGTGGAATCAGCTTCCAGTTTGTGTTCGGGCGGCAGACACCCTATCTGTTTTTAAGAGTGCGCTTAAGACCTTCCTTTTTGAGAAAGCTTATAGTTAGGGCTGATTAGATTCAGCCCCTAGTTTTGCTGCTATAGGCTTAGACTGTCGGGGGACACCTTACTTCTTCCTTCTCTCTGTCTGTACCTGTGTACTCTCATGTTCCCAATAATCCAGCTTCCCCACATTTCTTTTTTGGTGTCTATCTACGCCGGGATCCGGAGTCATGGCTGATCGTGTTGCTGTGGTCCTGAGTCCTGGATCGCGAGCCCTGGATCTGGAGTCGTGGCTGTGCCTGCTGCTGTGGTCCTGGATCATAAGTCCTGGATGGATATCCTCGTGGATTCATCTTCTTATTATAGACACATGCATTTCCAAACATTTGGACTACCTATGTTGCAAATGTATTATATTTTCAATTTACACACGGCATCTATTGCACGCCTGTCCGTCCTGGGAGAGGGATCCCTCCTCTGTTGCTCTGCCTGAGGTTTCTCCCATGTTCCCCTTTAAACTGTGGGTTTTCTCTGGAAGTGTTTCCTTGTACGATGTGAGGGTCTAAGGACAGAGGGTGTCGTATTGTCATACTGATATTCTGTACAAACTGTGAAGTCCACTGAGACAAATGTAACATTTGTGATATTGGGCTATATAAATAAACATTGATTGATTGATTGATTGATTGATTGATTGATTGATTGATTGTCACACTCTCCTAAACTAATTTACTGGGGTCCCACAGGGGTCTGTCCTGGGTCCCCTTCTCTTTTCTCTGTACACCAATTAACTCGGCTCTTCATTCGTTTTCATGGTTTCTCCTACCACAGCTACGTGGATGGAACACAACTAGGGTTGCAACATTCCGGGAATTTTCAAAGATGGAAACTTTCCATGGGAATAAACTGGGAATTTTCTAAATTGATGGTTGGCTCTTCATAGGGAACTTAAATATAGTTGGGGAAAGTATATTTTAGTATAATCTTGACTAAAACAAACGGATGCCATTCAAGTACACTTGAATATCCATGCCATTCCTCAATCACATTCCCAGTTAGTTCCCATAAATTCCCATTATTCCCATGGAAAGTTTCCAATATGGAATATTTCCAAAATTCCCCAGCTTAACTTCCCATGGAAACGTACCTGAAACTTACCGGCAATGTTCCGCCCCTTTGCAACCCTAAACACAACTGATTCTGTCGTTTCCCTGGTCTGAAACCCAGGTCGCACGCATCTCTGTCTGGCTGACATCTCTAAGTGGATGTCTGCTCACCAACTGAAACTCAATACAATCAAGACTGAACTGCTCTTCAACCCAGGGAAGGACTCTCCCATCCTTCACCTTTCTATCAACATGAGCACTTCTGTTGTTTCAGGCTGCAAGGAATCTGGTTGTAATACTAGACGTCCTTCACTTCTAACATCGCTGCAACAACCCCCTCCTGCAGGTACACTGTACAACATCAGGGGGATATGTCCCTTACTGTGCCAGGAGGCAACGCAGGTTTTCCACCTACCAAAGTTCTCTCACTACACCACTTCTCCGCTCTCTCTACTGGCTGCCAGAATATGCTTCAAGACACTTGTACTGGCCTAACATGCGGTGAAGGGATACGGTCCGTCTTACATCCAAGACATGGTCAAACCATACACTTCAAGCACATGCAAATCGCTCTACATCAGCTAATCGACTTGCTACTCCCTCACTGCGAAGTGGAACCAGGTACCCCCCAACAGAGATACACCTGTTTATGCCCTGGCTCCAAAATGGTGGAACGAGCTTCACACTGATATCAGGACAGCAGAGAGTCTACACATCTTCGTTGCAAACTGAACATTTTTTAAATGTAAAAACACTTAAACTGAACTTATGCACCAGGAGTGGAGTGCACCAGCTGGACGTAAAAAAGTAGGTCTTAACTCTAACGTTGGGCTTAGCTACGTCCAATTTAGTGATTCGAATTTCCACCGAGTGCACCAAGTCTGACTAGTCACGGTCGCAGCTGCGCCTCGTCTTAAGATACACGTCTACGTCAATACACGCAAAACAGTAATTGTTGCAAGCAACACGTCTACATCATTTAACACTCAAATGTCTCCATTCAAAGCAAGCTGTACACTTGTAAGACTTGGATAACGAAGACATGGATAACGAAAACCAAAAGAAGAGAAAAATGTAGTTGAGGGGAGATCTCCTTGATGATTTCAAAAAGGGCATGTCTGCCGAAACGAAACCTCTCTATCAGCTCACTGTCCGAATAGATGTCCAGTGGGTTTGTTCGATCATGGACTACTCTTTCTCGTCTTAATGCCCTTTCGTTGTTAAACATGTAAACAAGACGCACTGCCATCGTTATTTTCCTTCTTGCCTGTTTTACGTTACTATGGATACTAGTCTGTCTTTCCCATTTACGCCTGCTCCACACTAGGCGTACAAGTCACAACCAGGCGCAACACATACGTTAAGTCTAAGTGGTGCACTAGTCATAACTTTAGTTTGGTCTTAACCTTCGGTTCTACGTCGGACGTAGAGTTACGCCCAGTCTTACACCTAGCTGGTGCACTCCACTCCAGCACTTACTATGGTCTGGTGTATTTGAAGTGAACATGTCAGCACTTTTGGTGTTGTTCTGAGTTGGTGTCTTTATGGTTTATTTAACTTATTGTAAGTGGCTTTGGGTTAAAAGCATCAGCTGAATGCAATGTTTTGTAATGTTCCCTGTCGATGCTTTAAATAAGCTTATGCTGGTACCCACTTCCAAAAGCATTGTTGATGATGTTATGACTTGTATTGCTGGCTAAGTCGAATTGTATTGTGCACTCACCCGAGAGTTTTCAGTGTACAGTTTGGACTCTGCAGTCCAGCAGAAAGCAGCTTCACTCCTGAATCCTTCAGGTCGTTGTTACTCAGGTCCAGCTCTCTCAGACTACAGGAGTGGGAGCTGAGGACTGAGGACAGAGCTTCACAGCTTATCTCTGAAAGGTTACAGCCACTCAGCCTGAGGAGAAAATAAGAATAACAGGTTTTTTTAGAAGATATTTAGAAGATTGCAGTGATTTAATAAAAGATTGATCAGTTGGATGTATCCCTGTACTTACAGAGCTGTGGGGGAGGCTTTGACCACTGGCAGCAGCCTCAGAAGAGCCTCCTCCGAAGCAGAGTATTTCTTCAGATCAAAAACATCCAGATGCTTTTCTGATGACAGTAAGATGAAGACCATAGCTGACCACTGAGCAGGAGAAAGATTATCTCTCTCGAGATTTCCTGATCTCAGGTACTGTTGGATCTCCTTTACTAAAGAATGATCATTCAGTTCATTCAGACAGTGGAACAGGTTGATGCTTTTCTCTGCAGAGGGAGTCTCTTCGATCTTTTTCTTGATGTACTGGACTGTTTCTTGGTTGGTCTCTGACGCATTTCTTCTTTGTCTCAGCTGGCCTGGTAGGAGGAGAGTTTGATTGGTCTCCAATGAGAGACCCAGGAGGAAGCGGAGGAACAAGTCCAGGTGTCCGTTTGGACTCTGTAAGGCCTTGTCCACAGCACTCTGGTAGAGATGTGTTAGTTTAGGTTTGTCACAAGAGCATTTTTGCCGCTGGGAGGTTGGTCGTTCTTCTGACAGCAGGTTGACACCGGACTTTATGAAGGTCAGATGGACATGAAGAGCAGCCAGAAACTCCTGAACGCTCAGATGGACGAAGCAGAACACCTTGTTCTGGTACAGTCCTCTCTCCTCTCTAAAGACCTGTGTGAACACTCCTGAGTACACTGAGGCTGCTCTGATGTCGATGCCACACTCTGTCAGGTCGGACTCATAGAAGATCAGGTTGCCTTTCTGCAGCTGCTCAAAAGCCAGTTTTCCCAGAGACTCCATCATCTTGCTGCTCTCTGGACTCCAGTGTGGATCTGTCTCAGCTCCTCCATGATACTTGACGTTCTTGACTTTGGACTGAACCACCAGGAAGTGGATGTACATCTCAGTCAGGGTCTTGGGCAGCTCTTCTTCCTCTCTGGTTTTCAACACCTCCTCCAGAACTGTAGCAGAGATCCAGCAGAAGACTGGGATGTGGCACATGATGTGGAGGCTTCCTGAGTTCTTGATGTGGGAGATAATTTTGTCGGCCTGACTCTTCTTTCTGTATCTCTTTATGAAGTAATCCTCCTTCTGTGGGTCAGTGAACCCTCGGACCTCTGTCACCATGTCCACACACTCAGGAGGGATCTGATTGGCTGCTGCATGTCTTGTGGTTATCCAGAGACGAGCAGAGGGAAGCAGCTCCCCCCTGATGAGGTTTGTCAGCAGCCGATCCACTGAGGTGGACTCAGTGACGTCAGTCAGGATCTCATTGTTGTGGAAGTCCAGAGGAAGTCGACACTCATCCAGACCGTCAAAGATGAACACAACCGGGAACTGATCAAACCTGCAGATTTGTGCGTCTCTGGTTTCAGAGAAGAAGTAATGAACAAGTTCCACCAAGCTGTACTTGTTCTCTCTCACCACATTCAGCTCTCTGAAGGTGAATGGAAATAGGAACTGGATGTCCTGGTTGGCTTTGCCTTCAGCCCAGTCCAGAGTGAACTTCTGTGTTAAGACTGTTTTCCCAATGCCAGACACACCCTTTGTCATCACTGCTCTGATTGGTGCATCTCTTCCAGGTGGGGCTTTAAAGAGGTCTTCTTGTCTGATGGTTGTTTCTGGTCTGTCTGGTTTCCTGGATGCTGTTTCAATCTGTCTGACCTCATGTTCATCATTGACCTCGGCAGCCCCCCCCTCTGTGATGTAGAGCTCTGTGTAGATCTGGTTCAGAAGGGTTGGGTTTCCTGCTTTAGCAATGCCCTCAAACACACACTGGAACTTCTCCTTCAGGTGAGATTTAACTTTACGTTGACACATTGGAGCAGATGTTTCTGAAAGAACACAACAAAAAGATAACCTTGGTTCATTGAATAAAAGACTCTTCACTCTATTTACATGACTATGTATAGGACTTGATCCCATGTAACTGCTTGTCCAGGAACTTCCTAGACTCGAGTATACAAGTAAAACACCTGTTGGGGATTTTGGTAAGACTTGTTGGATGAATTACAGTTAGGGTTAGGGTTAGGTTGGGTTAGGGTTAGGTCAGACGTTTTCAAATAATCTTTGCAAAAACGTCCTTAATCCCCCACAATAAATCCCAATTATTTTAAGGAAGGAGCTGGACTCTGATCATCCGTGAGAAATGTGGAAATTATAGGAGTATATATGGTCGAGATACAGCAACCTGGATTACAGCAAGAGGCGCTACTTCACAGCCATGCCATGGAAGGAGGGGGGGGTTGGTGTTTGATGTGGACTAAAAGCTTTTGATCATTTTTGATTCTCAAGATCTTAAGATGGTACTGACCAAGTTTAGAGTTTATTGGATGAAAACTGTAGGAGAAGTTTGTTCAAATACGAGACCTGAAAATGGCAAAAAATTGCCAAAAGTTGCACATCCATTTCAAAATGATCGACTTCCTGTTGGGTTTATAATATGCCTCCAGGAGGCTTTTCTGTGCGTATAACCATGCTTCATATACCTACCAAATTTCCAATTTCTAGGTAAAACCTGATTGAGGGGATGCCTTTTGGCAACTTTGTAGGGGGCGCTATAGAGCTTTTTGCAGATGCCCCGTGAACGCAAAATATACACATTTTCACCAGACCTGAATCTACTTTTCATAAACGTTAAAGGTCACCTATCATGCTATTTTTAGGCAATAGCATAGGTCTCAGATATATAACAAAATATAAAAAACATGTCTATGAAGTGTTTTGCTCAAAATACCAAACAGATCACCCATTCTAGCCATGCCTCATATCCCTCTATTTCACTTCCTGTTTCAAAAGTGCTGATTCTGGGTATAAACAGGTCTCTCTTGAGAATGAGACCCTGTGTCTCAATGAGATGTTCACCTGTATAAATAAAGGCAAAAAAATAAATAAGAGGGGGCGGAGCTTATGCCGGCTCATGCGGCGGGACCTGGCAGATACTGTCTAAAATGCTTTAGTGATGAAACACAAGGATTATAGATCAAGGATTATCTCTGAAACAGTATGGAGCTCAAAGGCTTTCTCTCTTGCCGGTTATACCACAAGGTGAGTTCCTTTTTATTTCCTGCTTCTTCACACACATGCTCTCCAGCACAGGTTAGCTCTGAGTGTTAGCGATGCTAATGTAAACACCGACCATATTACGTCCAAAACAGTCGGGCATTGTTTCTGATAGTGCTGCGGGTCCGCCGCCGATTTGACGTCATATCGGCGGAAAATCTGGATCAGCTCCGTTGTTCCCCAGTTTTTAGAGATTTGGGTACGGAGGAAAAGAGAGAGGGTTTTATTTTCTGACGCTGCGTGAGTTTCCTGACACACCGGGGACACATATTTATGTATAAAAGACATCACATAGTGCATTTTGCATGATAGGTCCCATTTAAGGCATTCAAAAGGTGATGTACTTTTAGAAAAAATAAAAATAAAAACTCTAGCAATTTGAATAGGTCTTTCGTTCCGACTTTGTTGGTGCTCGGGCCCTAATAATAAAGAATTCACTTTTATAATTTCATTTATCTAAAAAGTGATTATATGAGTTTGTCCTACTCATTCCTTATGTTAGATCTTAAAGAGAAAACCTCTTACTGTTATGCAAACAGTCAGCCAGCTCCTCCTGCTTCATGCTCTTCAGGAAGTGCAGTGTGATCTTCAGAAATGCCTCGCCGATATTCCTCTTCTGCTTTTCATCCTCAGCATCCAACTCATCCTCATTCTGACTCTCTTCTGGGTAATCTGAACACATAACCTTCCGCATCTTCTTCAGCTCATTCTTCACAAAAGTCACAATGTTCTCCTCCAGGAGCTGAAACACATTATAACATGAATGAGACAATCATCGTGGATCTATGGACAGACTGACATTCAGCTGGCATGAACCTGCAGCACGGAGAAGATTATGAACTGAATAGATGTAGAAGTAGTTGTACATGTACAGACCATAAATATGGAGTCCAGATGTGTCTGATAATGCTGGGCACACTCTCCTGTCTCCTGGTCCTGACTATGGAGGAATCATAAAGAAATAGCTCACATTATGTCTTTCAACAAAGAGACGTGTTTCTGCAGCTCTACTGGGAACATGTATTTCCAGCTACTGAAAAACAGAGAATTTTCTTTAAGCTTTTGTACTTCATTTTAGGAGAGGATCGAAGAGACTTTAAAGTAACTTGTTCTTCTTTAACGTAACCCGACTATCACTTGCAGCTTACATCTGATCAGTAGATGGAGGTCGTCCTTTAAAGTTTATGATATCATCCTTCGACCAGTCGCTCTTGAGGGACACACAGCTGGGTTCACGGGAGACAGGTCTCTGCTGAGGGACCCTGGTACAAAAAACAGCAAAGATACATTTGCATGCAGGAGAAAAACACATACAAAATAAAATGTTGATTTCTTAAAATCACTATACATTTCAGTGTTACATTATTAATCGCTTTGTATTTTAAAAATGTGAACGGATTGTGATGTAACTTCTAAACTATGAAATCTTTGTCAGTTATGAACCTTCAACGACTCCAATTTTTGATCCAAAGAATGAAAAAATCTTGTTATGTAGTTTGAACAGATTATTACGGAAGAGGATTAGGGCCACATGGAATTTGATTAGAGAATTCTGAGATTCAGATCTGAATTATTAGAAAATAAATCATTATCCTATATAACTTTAATCTCAAAATAGTTTTTTCTGAGAATTCTGAGATTAAGGGCAGAATTCATAGAATAAAAGTCTGAATATTTTTTTCTAGAATTCTTAAGTTTTATTTTAACGTAACCCGACTGTCACTTGCAGCTTACATCTGATCCAAAGATGGAGGTCGTCCTTTAAAGTTTACGACATCTTCCATTGACATGTCGCTCTTGAGGGACACACAGCTGGGTTCAGGAGAGACAGCTCTCTGCTGATGGACCCTGAAACAAAAACAGCACAGAACATTTGCAGGCAGGAGAAAAACAGATAGAAAATAAGTACAGTGTCTGAAAATCACTATATATTTCAGTGTAACATTATTAATCATGGAAGACAAATCACTTTTTTAATATCAATAATGTCAAACATTATAATCATATAGTATTACCTTTTACTCCTTAGTATTACCGTATATAAAATGAAATACTCTACTTTGAATAATTAGTGTTTGGTATGTTTTCTATCTACAAAAAATCTAAAATTCTATTCATATGTAACAAATATATTCCATTTCAGAGCAGAAGAAACAGCCTTCAAGGGTCAAACTCTACACATAAATCATTCAGCAGTGCACAGTGAAGCTCCAACATTCAACTGTATGAACAAGCAATACTTTGAAATGCAAAAGTCTGTGTGTGTGTGTGTGTGTGTGTGTGTGTGTGTGTGTGTGTGTGTGTGTGTACGAGAGTCTCTTTAATAAAAATGTTCAACTCGAGCGTCAAATTCACGTGACGCGTTCTCGTGGTAGCCAATCAGCAGTGAGGATCTCAGCCACTGACGTTGAATCAGAAAACCAAAACATCAGCCGTTAGCTGTTAGCACACAGAGCTCACAGCTCCTCATATCTGTTCAGAAACTAGACAAAAGTTAAACATGTACTAACCACAGACTGTCTGTGTCATGGTGAATACAGTCGCTGTTGTATCTGTGTCTGTATCACGTTGTTGTGAGTTTGGAAAGAGCAGCTACAGGTTAGCTTAGCCTGATCGATCCGATCTCCATTCAGAAAACGCGCATTTTAAAAGGTTTTTCGCCTGCCGTCTGTCTGCAGACTTGTCAAAGCATTAATTCATGGTTTTTACTAACCGTTATCAGTATTTAGTTACTTCGGCATCATTTTGAAACATGTATTACAATTAAATCACAGCAAAATATGTTAATTTTGTTGTAGTTGGTTTCCACCACAGTATTTACATGGATATAAGCCCTGCCCCTTCTCCAGCGCGTCCTGTTTGAATGACAGGAGTAAACACAGCTGACAGCCTCGGTGAAACTCCAGCGATTAGAGCAATGCGAATATTCACATCGTGTCCTTTGTGAACGCAGCATAATGCAGTTCAGAAACCACTGTTCTGACGCTTTTAAAGCAACAGTGTGAGGGGCCCAAAGGCCATGGTGGCCGTAGGACGTACAATTATTTGTGGGGCATAACGGCCAGACCGAGGGGCAACCCTGAAATTCCTACCCTGGTTGTTATATTCAGATATGAATAATAGAAACTATAACTAATTAATAATCATAATGTCATAAACGTGCAATGATTAGTCGATTAATTGTCTGAATTTACGACTTTTGGTCGACTAGAAACATCTTTAGTCGAGGGCAGCCCTAGAACGCACCTTAAGAATTCAGACTTTTTCTGAGAATTCTTACTTTATTCTCAAAATTGCTGATGACTTTTTGTCAGAATTCTGCAATTACATTCAGAATAATTTGTTAACAGAATTCTGAACCCTGTGTTTTCAGTTGGCTTTTCACTCCACCTTCCAGTGCGAATGCTCACAACTTAACACTTTGGATATAAAAGGGGTTGGAAGAGACAAGCTAGTATTTTTCTATAATAACCCTACTCAGTGGCAGCAGTACCTTTTTCTGTGAATTCTGAGATTAAAGTCAGAATTTATAAATACAAAGTCTGAATAATTTTTTCTAAGAATTCTTATTTTTATTGTAACGTAACCCGACTATCACTTGCAGCTTACATCTGATCAGCAGATGGAGGTCGTCCTTTAAAGTTTACAACATCATCCATCGACCAGTCGCTCTGGAGGGACACACAGCTGGGTTCAGGAGAGACAGGTCTCTGCTGACAGGGCCTGAAACAAAAACCGCAGAGAACATTTGCATAACTATGCTAACTGCAGGTAACGCCCACTGATGTCATTCAGTTTAGATTCTCAGGCCCAGGCTCCACGGGAACGCATACGGCAAAACGCATAGGATTAACGCAAACGCAATCGCCAAAAAAGCTTCCGTCCACACGCAATATACACCGGATAGTGTCTTCCCACACGAGACAGCTCCGTTTACATCCAACCGCTGGAAAAGCTGCAGTACATATGCCAAGCCTGTACGTGGCGCTGTAACTTCCTCCAGAAAAAGCAGCGAAGAAGCATGGTTGTCATGGCTGCACTTCTGTTTATTCTCCACGGTGGGGGCCGAGGGAACCGGGCAGAGTTTTTCGCCGGTCAACGTGTGTTAAAGTTTAAATCTTCCGGACAAAATTATAAAAGTGCCGGTCAAAGGTCTTCTTTGTTATTTATTGAGCTTTAAAACAAATGAATAACGACTCTATATAATGATATATAATAATAAAATACACGGAGCCTCTCTTTTTCCTCTCTTCTGACAGCGTCAGTGTCTGTCTCATGCAGCAGCTGATCCAGTAAGTAAACCCGACAGTAAAAATAAACATATTTATAACTAGTTTCGGTAGTTTGAGAGGTAATTAAAATAGCTGAGGGTGATGATCTGACTTGAAGTGTGTGACTCTCGCTGCATCACAGCGGGAGGAGCTGCGTGTCTCCGTCCTGTCAGATTAGACTTCACTCACGTTTATGTCCATGTCGAGATAAAGATAAATAATCTGAATTCAGTGTGCAGTTTACTTTTGCGGGGGTGAGCAGCAGAGGTGGGGAGAGGCGGGGCTATTGCGTCGTCATTATCAGAAAAGGATGACTGTATAGGCGACCACACGGAGCCGTTGGACCCCCCAGAGCGCTCCGTTCCCAGATCTATCCACCTTTGGACCCGTTGTCGTTTGCAGGGTCCGTTTCTACCGTTCCGTTACGGCATCGTCTAGCTTAAAGGGCTATACGCAAGAGAAATATGCGGATACAACCCGCTTTCGTTCCCGTGGAGCCTAGGCCTCAGCTAAACGCTCCAGTGATTAAACGCCATATCATGTTCCAAACCACATCAAGGATTCTCTCTGAAACAGTATGGAGCTCAAACTCTTTCTCTCTCTCAGGTTTACCACAAGGGGAGTTCCTTTTTATTTCCTGCTTCTTCACACATACTCTCTCCAGTACAGGTTAGCTCTGAGTGTTAGCGATGCTAATGTAAACACAGACCATATTACTTCCAGAACACATCTCATAGTTTCTGATAGCAACGTTTCTGATTGGCCCGTGGGTGTAAAGGCCGCCCACATTTCAGATATTATGTCATATCGGACGCAAATCTGGATCAGCTCCGTTGTTCCCCCGTTTTTAGAGATGTGGGTACGGAGGAAAAGAGAGAGGGTTTTATTTTCTGACACTTTGAGAGTTCCCCGACACACCGGGGACACATATATATGTATAAAAGACATCACAAAATGCATTTTGCATGATAGGTCACCTTTAAGGTCAGAATTCTTAGAAAAAAGTCAGAATTATTATTATCACTTGCAGCTTACATCTGATCAGAAGATGGAGGTCGTCCTTTAAAGTTTACAACATCATCCATCGACCAGTCGCTCTTGAGGGACACACAGCTGGGTTCAGGAGAGACAGCTCTCTGCTGACGGCGCCTGAAACAAAAACAGCACAGAACATTTTAATGCTGGAGAAAAACAGATAAAAAATAAAATGTTGATTTCTTAAAACCACTATATATTTCTTTGTATTGTAAAAATGTGAACGGATTGTGATGTAACTTTTAAACTGAGAAAGCTTTGTAAGTTATGAACCTCCAATGTCCCCAACTTTTGATCCAAAGAATGAAAGAATCTTGTTATTTAGTTTGAACAGATTATTACAGGATAGGGTTAGGGCCACATGTGTTGTTGTTGTTTTTTAATTAGGTGGTTTTTCCAAGAATTTGGGGATTATAGTCATAATTCTTAGAAAAAAGTCAGAATTCTGAGAATAAGGTCAGAATTCAAGGACAACAATCATAATTCAAAATGTAATCTCAGAATTCTCAGAAAAAAGTCAGAATTATTCTTTCTAAGAATTCTTAAAGTGGACCTATCATGCTATATTTGAATAATATATTGTAGGGCCATACCTATATAAGGTATATTTATACGTTTTCTTTTTCAAAATACCAAACAGATCATGCATTTTAGCCATGCCTCATTTCGCTCTATTTTGCTCTCCTCCACCCTGTCTTTGCATGCGCTGCAGCTGACCACGCCCCCCTGCAAAGGAGGGGGCCGAGTTACGAGCGCCGTGTTACCATGCTGTTACCATGCTGTTACCATGCCACGGCAACCTCTCATTCCCCTGATACAGTAGGTCAGCTCCTCCGTCCTGACGTCAGGACAGTGTTCAAATCTGGATCAGTTTTTATCAGATCCGTTGCAGCCCCTTTTTTTAGAGATTTGGGTATGGAGGAAAATAGAGAGGGTTGTGTTTTCTGACACTTGGTGAGTTCCCTGGAACACCGGGGACACATATTCATGTAGAAAAGACGTACAAAAGTGCATTTTGCATGATAGGTCCCCTTTAAGTTATATTCTAACGTAACCCGACTTAGTTGCAGCTTACATCTGATCAGAAGATGGAGGTCGTCCTGCAAAGTTTACGACATCTTCCATCGACATGTCGCTCTGGAGGGACACACAGCTGGGTTCAGCTGACGGCGCCTGAAAAAACTACACAGACACATTTGCATAACTATGCTATAAGGGTAAGAGGTAACTTAACGCCCACTGATGTCATTAATAACAAGGACTTTCGGAAAGTTACACATAGACATTTAATGCATTTGTTCAGTTTAACATTCTTACCTTCTGTCAGCAGGTGGATAAGGCTTCATTGAGCGGTCACTCTTTACGGACACACAGCTGGATCCAGGTCCAGGTCCAGGTCCGTGCCACTGCTGCAGTTGGCTATACACACAGATATTTGAATGTTAACAGTGTGTCCTGAGCTGGGACACTACTGCTGCGTTCACACCGGACTCGATGCGATTTTTGGGGGCGGCACGATTACACGCGAGAGTTCAATTTGTTCAACTCGAGCGGCAAATTCACGTGACGCCAGTGGTTGCGTTAACCGAATATTTTCCTTCTATGACCGAATTTCTTTAACAATGACTGAAAAATCTGAAAGCAGTCCGTCATTTTGACAGATTAGAACAAACTCGGAACAGCGCCACAGTTTCTCCCTGCAGTGAGGCTCCGGTGTTGAAATGTCTGAGTTTTCGCTTTACGCTGTGCGCGCTCCCGCAGGCATGCATAACACCGCATAACACCGCATAACACCGCATTATGGAGGACTGAACATGACTTAAGTATAAATAAATAAATAAATAAATGTGTAAATAAATGTATGAAGAAATACAGGAATAAATAAATAAATACGTAAATAAATAAATAAATACAGGAATAAATAAATACAGGAATAAATAAATACATAAATAAATACATAAATAAATAAATGTTGAAATAAATACACAAATAAATAAATAAAATAATAAATAAATGCATAAATAAATATGGAAATAAATACACCAATGTATAAATAAATAAATAAAAGTCGAAAATAAAACAGAACACACGTTATTATATATCTTTCATATATTTCTACATTTACGCGACATACATTTATTTATTTATTTATTTATGTGTCCGTATGCTAATGAGGTGGGCGGTCCTAACCTCAGTCTGAAGCAGGATTCGCCAATTGTTGGAGCCAGGCAGAAGCAAGAGATTCGTGGCCAGTGTTGCCAACTTGGCGACTTTCTCGTTAAATTCGGCGGCTTTCCAAACCCTCCGGCTACTTATTTTTATCAAAAGCGACGAACGACTAATTTAACGACTTGTAATGGTGTTATTAAGGACTTTTCTGGTGTTTGGTGTTCAGCAGTTAACGAGCCGCGGGTGCTGCCGTGAGCCCCTCTGCCCTCCCATAGTACTCACGGGCGCTCAGACTCACAGTTGCCTCCCGCAGCAGCTCAGCTGCAGTCAGAGCAGAGAGGAGACAGCCACACTCTCCCGCGTCGAGACGGCAAATGAATTGCACATGAGCGGGATTTAAATGTAAAATGTAAATGTTTCTTCACTGTCACTGTCACACTATAATAAAGAACTGCCTTTGCTTTGCTTTGACTCACACAGCCTCAGTTACTTAATCACCTCGTCCACTGTGTGTGTGCCTCTGTGACAAGCTAAACATCCACGTAGGTCATCATGTCGCAGTCTAAACTGTATTCACAAAAGTACAGAAAGGAGTGGGAATCAAACCCTGAGTTTAAAGGATGGTTGAAGCCATTTATTGGAGATGACACACACGGGCATACTATACTGCCTTTATTGTAAGGGAGATTTCTACTAAAACTACTTTCTACTTTGGCGGGCAACCTCTTGAAGACTCTCAAACACAGCTGGGTTAACATCCACATCCATGTCGAGCTGAGCCAAGTCCTCTATACATCGTTCCACACGAAACTGGACAGAGAGGACATAGTCTTTTGGTTCTCCGTTCTCTAAATGGTCCGCTAATGATCTCCAATGGCTCTTAAACCATAAACATAAATAATCCTTACAACTGTGGATAAACCATGGATGTATAAAGATAAGGGCTAAACAGTAAAGCTCCTGCATTCGAATCAGCGCGGTTAGCCAGGCGTTAGTATAGCCCTCTGCCAGAAATGATCACACACTCCTGTAACCAATCCTGCTTCAGACTGAGGTTAGGACCGCCCACCTCATTAGCATACGGACACATAAATAAATAAATAAATGTATGTCGAGTAAATGTAGAAATATATGAAAGATATATAATAACGTGTGTTCTGTTTTATTTATTTATACATTGGTGTATTTATTTCCATATTTATTTATGCATTTATTTATTCTTTTATTTGTGTATTTATTTCAACATTTATTTATTTGTGTATTTATTTCAACATTTATTTATTTCTGTATTTATTTCGTCATTTATTTATTTATTCCTGTATTTCTTCATACATTTATTTACACATTTATTTATTTATTTATTTATACTTAAGTCATGTTCAGTCCTCCATACCGCATAACACCGCATAACACCGGCGCTAACAGTTCACGAGCATACTTTCAATATTTAAGATGAACAAAATCAGTTTTCGGAGGGCAGTGAGGCAGAGGATCACCATGATGCCTCTGTTGATGCTCTTGCTGCGGCCCCTGCTGATGCTGCCCTGATAATTGCAGGACCAAGTGGTGAAGGCAGAGCACCAAGGGGTATGTGTATGTATTGTATTGATACATTGCTGTACCTTCACTAACAATATGCTATTTGTTTTTGTCATGCAGGAAGAAAAAGGCCTAGAAATCTGGAGAGAGAGAAGGAAAGGGAGGTGCATGAACGCCTCATTGAGGCCTTGGCAGTGTGGGGATCTGGTGCTCTAGCTGCCAGTGTCACACCACTCACAGAGGATGAACCTTTCCTCAAAAGCCTGCTTCCTTCTCTTCAAAGACTGCCAACGCAGCAGAAGAACTTTGTGAAGTTTGAAATTCATAAACTAATTTATGAAGCAAGCACAGTTGTGCTGAATTTGGAATTTGAATAGATTACCTGCCATGGGTTGACAATCTTTGAAGGGAACAAACCAGGCTTTTTAAAAATGTAATCTATATATGTTTATATAATTTTTTTGTATTAAAATATAAAAATAACTGAGTTATTGGCTGCAATTCTTCCTAGACCTGGCAGTGGCTCCACATCAGCAACTGAGAAAGATGGCCCTCTGTGTGTTTGCCTGGGTTGTCCTGCGCAAGAAGTTATGGAGAATACAGGTAGCCTTCACAAACTCCTCTGCAACTTCTGGCTGGACCTCAATTACACGCCTGTACATCCTCCACTGAGAAGAAAGAATCCCAAACACCATTCCCTACACTGCTCCCCGGGCGCCGTACATAATGGCATCCCACTGCTCCTATCACTAGGATGGGTCAAATGCAGAGAAACCGTTTTGTTACATAGTACCTGTACTACGTAATGACAATAAAGTTCAACCTTCTTCTTCTTCTACTTTTACTCAAGTACAAGATCTGAGTACTTCTACTTTTACTCAAGTACAAGATCTGAGT
>CALSBW010022756.1:0-16013 GCA_943590975.1 Lindbergichthys nudifrons | reverse complement strand
TCTAGACGGACAACTTTTTGGTGCTCGAAACGAACCGGATTCCGGAGTTTAGAGGCGGCTCCGCTGCGGTGTGAACAGGAAAAACCGGTGCTTTTCAAGCTCCAGCTCCGAACTGGCCCTGGAACCGCGTTAGTGTGAAAGGGGTATAAGAGCGGATTCTGTCAGCTACCAGAAACAAGTGAATGAAGTAGAGAGCAGTAATGATTGAATATATCTGACCCGGCCCCCTCCAAGTCACCCTTTAGGTGTGAGAGCATTACACTTATACAGGCTTACTCTGTCTTTCCCAGAGAGCAAAAATCTTGCTCCTTCTCCTAATCATGCCATACCAGAAATCCACTCACTGATCTTTCTAAATAAATAGGGAGAGAGTGTTACTTATAACATTTCACAATTTAACATTGATCAACTTTAAATGCAGAGGGCTCCAGGCTTTTATTTGAGGCAGGCTTATAAATCATACAGGCATTTTTTCTGTGCGCTCCGTCTGATAAGTATACATTGTCTTATCTCTAGTATAAAGCTGCCTTCTGTTCTGATCTGCTCCCATTTGCCCCGTTAACTTATTGTTACTGCTAGGGATGCTAATTAAGAATTGACAGATATTACCATCTCACTGTTAACAGCTCAATAAGTGTTAAAGGTCTCCTATTATACTCTTTTTCATCAATATATTATAGGTCTCGGATATATACAAAACATGTCTCTGAAGTGTTTGTCTGAAATACCAAACAGATCATGCATTGTAGCATCCCATAAACCCCTCTGTTTCAGCCCTGTTTCAAAAGTGCTGATTCTCTGTCTTTTACTTTAGATGAAAATAAGGAGCCACTCCCCACACCCCTGTGATGCCCCTTTCACACCAACGCGGTTCCAGGGCCGGTTCGGAGCCAGAGCCTGATAAGCACCAGTTTTTCCTGTTCACACCGCAGCGGAGCCGGCTCTTTTCCCTGAAAACCGGTTCTTACCAAGCTCGGAAAAATTGTCGTTCTAGAAGCAAGAACCGCATACGTCAGGCTTACGTCGGAGGGGGGCGAGATTAACCTGAGCTAACAGTTTATGGTGAGTACGGCAAATAAAAGTTGAAACAAGCAGTAGCGCTGAGCAAAGTGAATAGAACGTGACCACTTATAAAAAAACACACTTTATAAAGTCAGGCAACACTGACCAGGCTTTGTGTGATTCTGTTTATTTGTACCTTACTTTGACCATCCGTTCGCTGTTATTGATCATTGTGGAGAGCAGGCAGATGTTTTGTTTTTTATTATAGCAGCTATCGGATGGAATCAATACATGGACTACACAGGTTGTCATGTCCGACTATCAAAAGTAGAATCATAAGGCACTTTCACACCGGAGTACTTTTCCCAGGAATAGATCCGATAGTTCCTGGGATTTTGCGTTCACACCAAAAAGATCTGGAACTAGAACTTTTTTTTACCTTTTCACCCATTTTTAGTCCCTGCTAGAGAGCAGGGACTTTCCTGGGGAGAAAAAGGTTCAAATTTCTGATTGGCTGGGCGATTGCAAACCACGCAACGTAAAACTCGGAAAAGTTTTGTGAAGCCGCCATTGTATTTGCTGCCATTAGCATTATTAGCATTAGCATTAGCCCAGCGCACCAACGGAGAGAGACTAACTTATGGCAACACAAAAACAAACATGGGAGCGGTGGAGATGAGGAGGTGTCGGCGTTCTGGTGATTTACTCGGAAGGCTTCAGTAGAAGCAGCTGGGAGTCCCACCAGCTTCTACTGAAGCCAGTCCCTAACTCCGGGGACTTCCGGCCGGGGACTTCGGTGTGGCAGTATGCGCCATGAAGTTGTTTGCGGCCTGCCAGTAAACCCAAAGCAGAAGAAGAAGAAGTTACGTCAGCGGCTTCATTTGAGTAAATCCGGCAGCTACAACACCTGCACTGCCGGATATGGAAGCCCTTCTTTCGTTTTTCACCTGCTGGGCCCAGAGTAAAATGCTTTTGTGAGCACAAACGAGAGGGGAACAGGCAACACCAGTGTGATTTTGGTGACGTTGTGACGATCCTGGACATAATTATAGGGGGGCTTCCATATCCGGCAGCCACAACACCTGCACTTCCGGATACAACACAGTCTCACTCGATAGTCCAATAGCGACACTTGGTCAGGGTCCCGAGGCGTGCAGTTGTGACGCGCCGAGTCTCCTTCAGCTTCATAAACGGACGCAGAGAGCTTTCAACTGATTGCAATGTATTCCCATCGGCGGCGGTATTTGACGCTCAGGGAAGCACCGCATCAGTCTATGTCGGCGGCAGTTGAAGGCAATGTGAGCGTCCATTCCCATTGGATAACCGAGGATTTTACACCCGGAAGTAAGTATTCTTCTTACTGTCGATTGATTTTACAGTGATATCTGCACTACTCATCAACTCAAAAACACCAGATTATTCTTGTTAATTACACAACATTGATTAGTGTAAATTGTGTACAATGCTTTTGTATTTTTCCCCTTCGATTCGGAGAAACAAATATTTGTTCAGAGTTTAGGATGGCCGAAGACACTACACTACCCAGAATCCTCAGCTATCGTTCCGCTTTGCTCGACAAACCCTGTGATTAGTTCTCAAGCTCTGTGATTGGTTGACCTCCAACTGCATTCCATATGAAAAAAACGTTTCGTAAAAGATCAAATCATACTTTATTCAGCAGTGCTTGCTTTACTCTTTGAAAGTCATCACATGAATGCATTGTAATGAATGGTTTGGCTGCATTAAACATTGCACATCTGTCGTAGTTCTTTATTTATCTACGGAGATCGGGACTCAGAATAGACCGGAAACTATTCTTTTACAGTTCTGTTTGAATTTCACAATAAAGTTAGTAGTAATATTTTGTTTTGATATTATTGTTTTTTATTAACTACTAGACCGCTGGGTCATGTTAAGACCATCTTTTCTGTGTTGCTGTGGGTTTTTTACATCGCTTTTGTGTTACAAATATCAAAACAATAACAGAATATATCCGTCGTAAACTAAACCGGAAACAGCAGTATATTTTATTTTGTTAACACTCACAGCTTTTTAACTCGCACCTCCTACTCGTTAAAGATAAGATAAGATAAGATAAGATGGTACTTTATTGATCCCAATTTGGGAAATTGTTTTTGTTGCAGCAGCATAAAGCACGTTATTACACGTTTAGAGTCATTGCAATGCAGGTAGATTGTGTTGCTTTTTAATTACTGTTTTAAAATGCCTTTTTCTTAATGTCTTTCATTTTTTTAAAGCACTTTTGAATATGTTATATTTGATGAAAACATTTAAATATTAAGAGTACATACAAAATAGTGGGAAAGTAGAAGGTCAATGATAGAAATATAGAATAGAAAATATCAAGAAGATACTGTAAGTGATCTCTACAATAAAACAGTTTAGTGGCTGATATTAAAAAAGATATTAAAGGTAGGGTAGGTAAGTTTGAGAAACCGGCTCGAGATCGCTAGAATTTGAAAATACACAACCGGAGAAAATCTGCCACTTCCTTACAGAGCCCCTCCTCCAACACACACGAACGCACACATGACCAATGAGGGCACGAGATAAGTTTGTGCACAGATGGAAGGCTGACAGGCAGGTAGGCCATCCAGTTATTCGGGCCGGCTAAAATGATTGGTCGTGCTTTTTACAGTACTACGGCTTCCACATATGACATTTTTTGATGGATTTGTTGTCAAAGCACTTCAGATATTCATTGCTATCGGGATGTTAAGAGCATTCCATGGAATATAACAAAAAGTGTATCTCGAGCCGGTTTCTCAAACTTACCTACCCTACTTTTAATAGGAGGATGTGCAAAACAGACAAACTAATAAGGCTTTATTTAAACATTAAAGAATACTTTAAGTTAAGGTCTTCTTTTAAATAAGAAAAAAGCTTTGGGGGTATCTACAGATATTAAGCCTGACAAAGTACTTAAAGTCTAATATATTGCATGGTTTGTTTTGGAACTTGACAATCAACTTTCCTGCAATGTTAACTATGTTGAAGCACTTATTTTAACTGATATTATACATATTAATTATACTCTTATAAGATGTATGTAGATAGTATAAGAAAGGTGCAGAATATGTTTAATGGTGGAGGTACACAGATATCGATAGATGTCTTGTAATGCACTGTTGAGGAACCTGTGACCCAAGTTTGTCATCATTGCATAACTACACCGTAGTTGTGTATATGATATGTCAATAAACCTTAGAAAATCTTGAAATCTTGAAAGGGATGTGCAAAATAGCCATTATATACAGTTTTTAATTAACTATTAGTAGAGAATAACGAGGTAGGACACGTTCGATTCCTGTTTTGGATAGTGTGTCGCTGTTTGACTCTCGGCGTAAACTTCGCTCACTGCCACTCCAACAGCCAATCACAGAGCTTGAGGACTAATCACAGGGTTTGTCAAGCAAAGCACATGGTGTAGTCCCAAACGATAGCTGAGGATTCTGGGTAGTGTAGTGTCTTCGGCCATCCTAAACTCCGAAATGTTTTTCGGCTAAAACATCCAATCACCGAGCTTAAACCATGGCTGAGGATCTTGGGTAATCAGTTCAGTGGCTGTGTATCGCAATGATGCTCGAAATCTATGGATACATCTCTCAACACCCATATGAAACAGAACTGTAAGCAGATTTTATTTTCTTTATGGATATTTTACATATCACTCCCCTTTCAAACTGTATTCTTGTTTATTAATAACAACTTTTTTTACTGTCATATAGTATTTTATACCAGTTTACTTTATTCTCTTATTTTTTTATAACTATAATGATCATATAAAGATGTGCCTTTACCTCACTGGTTGTAGAAAAAGCTTCTTATATTCGTTAGCATAGCTAGCTAACCAGATGCTAATAACAACAAAGCTATTGACTGTATGATCAGTGTGACAGATGAACAGATCGCCACTGGGCTTTCAACTAAAGACACAGCCACGCAAAAACTGCGGCATGTGTACGGCATTTGTGAACTCCCGGAGTGGCGTTCTGGTGCTCTCCGTCAGCTCTAAACCCCTTTCAGACGAGACATATACCACGTGATGGGCTCATGTTGTGTTCAAGGACCCTGACCTTGGCCAGGAAAAACAGGCACTCGCTTGTTTAATTATTTTGCGGTCTAGATTTCTTAATTTTTATTTTTTTTGCGTGTGTTAACTCGAGGGCCGTATCAAATTGTCTCGCGGGCCGTATACGGCCCAGGGGCCGGAGGTTCCCCACCCCTGCATTACACTTTCAAAAATAATTTATGCTGCAGCCCACTGACATGGTTTGAAATCAATATATTATCCAATTTGTGACCCCCCACAGGACTTCAAAAGCACCTAACTAGATCATGAAAATCCCAAAAATCTCAGGGGGGGTATACCCCCGAACCCCCCTAGCATGTTTGGACCTGGGTATTTAGGAAATCCTGGATACGGCCCTGGGAGAAGTAGTTATTTAATTGAATCTGGCTTGATTAAAAGTAACACGATTGTCGACCCGGCGCAGTCCCCCATTGTTGTTATTGTGAGCGGCGTGGGGGGAAAATCAGCGACGTAAACAGTGACGTCATGATGACGCAGCAGCGGCAGCACCAATCGGGCTCTGGGCGGTGTGAACAAAACGGGGGCTGAAAATAAAAACCAGTTCCCAACCAGAAGAGCGCAAGCACGGAGCTAGAACGGGAACCGCGTTGGTGTGAAAAGGGCATGAGAGATATTTGGTTAAAAAGAACACAATGGTGCTCTAGGAGGATATTCAGGTGATAAGGTGGGGGGGGGTTACCTTGGTTGGTGATTGGCTAATGGTTACACAAGCCAAAAAATCGTTATGACATCATAAAGTGGCCAAAATCTGATCAGCTCATTTTCAGACAGGTTTTTATATAAATGGATCAGGACAAAAAGAGAGAGAATCTTTGTTCCTGAAACTTTCAGAATCTCTTTACACAGAGGGGAGACATGTTGGTGTATAAAAGACACGAAAAAGTGGATTTTGCATAATAGGTGACCTTTAACACATCATTGGGTTTACCCTCAGAACAGTTAGCTGTGCCCAGTCCCCAGCAGCTAAATGTGTGCGTTGTGCGTTCCTGCACATCACAGATCTGTTTAATGTCAGGCTCCTGGAAGTGACCTATGACAGGCAAATCAAAGAGAAAAACCACTTAGTATTTACAGTCAATGAAAGTTAAGTAGTATAGTGGGCAATACACAGTAAATCAAGATAAAAATGGCAGAAATTACAGAAGAGTTTCAGGTGGGGTTAGGGAAAGCTAGTGTCTAGCTGTGCTGCTATCTTGCTGACAGACTGGACTACTGTATCTAGTAAAATAGATGTTTATTCTCAAGGAGACTTCTCCTTGTTAATTAAAGGTTAAATACAAATAAATCAATCCTCCTTGTGCTTTCGTTTTGAAGTAAATCCTGCTTCCAACGAGTCCTTGTGAGAAAAATGTTTTCCAATGTTGACGGGGCTGATTTCAATAAAAAATAAATGTCTGGCTATCCTCAGATAATGAGGGAACATGAAGACTATTCTGTTTGTTCCTGCAACTAACAACAGTAAAAGTAATGGATTTGCTGGTTCCTTGGAAGATCAGCCACACAAGCTATTCTTTTAGTGGCCAAAGACTTTCGGGTCAGCCCTGTGATGCCATTCACCTTAAAATACTTTACACTGGGAAAAAAACATTTGAAAGTCAGCTGATTAACCTACGCAAGGTACATTAACTTTCCAGCACTAGCACATAAATAGCCAGTATTTAGAGGCAACAGATCAAGGTAATTTTATGTTTAATCAGCAGTCAGACTTCTTTGACTTCATATGACCCCCCCCCCCTTATCACTGTATCCAGTTTTCTTTATAGATCCATACACATACCTGTCATACACAGCTGCAAGTCTGACTAGCTGTTCTGACAGATGGAGATGCAGAAAAAGATACAGGATATTTTTTTCACATTTTGGGGCTTTCTACTCTGTTATGTTAAAATGACATGAAGAAAGGAATTTCACACGACGTGTCGCCTTGAGGGCGTCATCATATCAGTTGATATTGTGCTTTAGTTGTGCATTTTCCCATATTTTCCATTCATAGCCTGCCCCAGGGTTCTGTTTTAGCCCCCCTTCTTTTTGCCCTGTACATGCTCCCATTGGGTCGCTTAATTAGCCAATTTGAGGGTGTCTCGTATCACTGCTACGCAGATGATATCCAGATATACTTCTCCTTCAAACCTGCCAAAATGGAAAATGGAAACACCCTCATCACATGTCTGTCTGCAATTGAGGAGTGGATGTCAAGCAACTTCCTACAGCTCAATGCATTAAAAACGGAAGTCTTGATCTTAGCGGCTGATAACATCGCCTCTAAGGTAGCAAGCCACCTGGGTTCATTCAGTGGTAACATAAGGGCAAACATAAAAAACCTTGGTGTAACTTTCGATCAGTCTATGCTACTAGACAAACACATAAAACTTCTGACCCGTACGTGTTTTTTCCATCTCAGGAACATTGCCAAGCTCAGGGGGGGTTCTATCAAACGTAGAACTGGAGATGGCTATCCATGCCTTTATTTCATCCCGACTTGATTATTGTAATGCTCTGTTCTCCTGCCTCAACAAAACATCAATAAACCGGTTACAACAGGTCCAAAATGCTGCAGCCAGATTACTCACTCGGTCCAAAAAAACATGCCACATCACTCCGATTCTTTTCTCACTGGCTCCCTGTCCATCTCAGAACCCCATTCAAGGTCGTTTTCACATATAGAGCTGTCCATGGCCAAGCTCCACCCTCACAGCACAACCCGGGCACTGAGGTCCTCTGAGCAAGGCCTCCTAAGGGTGCCCCGAACCAGGCTAAAAACTAAGGGGGACCGTGCCTTTGAGGTGGTGGCCCCAAGGCTTTGGAACAAACTCCCCCAGACACTAAGAGCCTCTGCCTCAGTAGAGATTTTTAAGGGGCAGTTAAAGACCCACCTTTTCCGGCAGGCCTTTGGGTCGTCGGAGGAGGTGAGTTAGTAGCTGTCTTTTATTGGTGTTTTATCGTATGTTTTATCCTATGTATTACCTGCTGCTGTTTTATGCCTTTTATTCTACATTTTATAGTTGTACTTTGAATTGTGTCCTGTGTACTGTACTGTAAAGCACTATGTACATCCGTGTTGAGAAGGGTGCTATATAAATAAAGTTGTACTTACTTACTTATAGCACAAACCAGTTGACAGAAAATCCAAAAGCCCCAACATTAGAAAAATTCAAATTCCAAAAGATTGACTAGCTGACCACAAGTTGATATCTACACTGTAAAAATATTCACCGTGAATTCACAATAAATACCTGGCCAAATTTTGCATGACTTTCACAGTAAGATTCACAGCAATTTGCTGTGAATGTCTTCACAGTAATGTATTGTAATTTCACACCCATGATATTACAATGCATTGTTGTAAAGGTAAAACTGTATACTGTAACTTCACAGCTTCAATGACTAAGGAATTACTGTGATATTACAGTATGTTACTGGGGAATTACATCATTTTGTACATGCATTACAACAAGGGCCTGTACTTTTACATTTCTATTGTGAAAGCAATGCAGGAGTTGCCAGTAATTTACTGTGAATTTACAATGTGTACTGTGAAAGTAATGCAGACGAGTAGCCAGCAATTTACTGTCAATTTACAATGATAGACGTGCATAACTGTAGTCCCCAGCTCCGGTACTTCCTGGAGGAAGCTCATACAATGGTTTCCTGTCAAATACATACAGCAAGCAAAAATGCACAAAAAGCATCTCACCCGTGAGTCCAGTTGGGTCAAATCAAATAGGCTACACTGTAAAAAAGAAAACTGCCAAACAAAAACCCTTAAATTAAAGTAAAATACTTTCACTGAAATAAAGTGCTAAAGCAATTAATAAACAGGAATTGTCCTTAAAGATTTTACAGGAAAACACTGTAGTGTTACAGATGTTTCCTCTCTTTTCAAAATCCATTGTCTTAAAATGTTACATTCAAATACCTTAAATAAAGTTCTGATGAGAAAAACAGTTTTTTACATTTTTTTTATTAGATTTTTATGATCAAACACAAAAGTAAATACAGAACCTAAAGTTCTACAGGTAGAATACTGTTATTTTACAGCTTTTTTCTTACATTTTCCAATCAAAGACGTTCAATAAAAAGACAGCACAAAATGTTCTGTAGGGAACAATTACTATAAAAATGTTAAAACTTATAATATAAAAATATTTGTAGAATTATACAACCATTAATGAATACAGCATTTAATATTTAAACATCTACTTATAAACAGTATAAACAAAAAGTAAGTTTAATTTTTTAAGATTACTTTGAAACATTCTCAACTGAAAATAACAGAAATTATAAAATGGCGACATATGTTCACATTGTCCATTTGAAGGAGCAGTGTGCAGGATTTAGTACGTCTAACAATGGTAGGTTCCAACCAATGGATAACTTGTTCACTCACCCTCCTATCCCAAGTTTGTAGGAGAATGCATATTGGCTGCAAAAAACTTGAGGCCCAATCATGTTTCCTCTGTCCATTCTGCGCTACTGTAGATGTGGCAGTGCAACCTAGAGGACAAAAAGACAACAATTAGTAAACCATAATGATGAATGTTATTATCAGCAGCTGCCAATATATCCCCCATCTTGTATGATGGACCTTTGAAGCAGGGTTGGAAACTTGAACACACTATTGATTGTAAAACAGTTCTTGATGGCATCCCAAGGGAATTGATCAAATGCTAAACCCCTTCCAGAAAAAACAACTTTCTAATACCTTAGAAACTACAACTAGGCGCTGGCACGAATGCAATGCTTCAGCTTCCTACAACTTTAAAGCTGTGTGGATGTGGCTCTATGAAGAGTTGTTCATATATTTCTCATTCATTTCATAAGTTTAGAAGGGGGGAACATAGTCTAACAACAGTTAGCTTTTGTTAATGTTACCTCGAGGCAAACTTGTGAGACTTGTTTCTGAAATCCCTTTCTCTTAAAGTGAATACATAAAAAACTAAACAATGGAGCTTACCCTAAAACTAACCACTGGATTGCTTGTCTAACATGACCTAGTCCATAAATGAGGTAAGGGTGGGAACAATCAAACGCACCCTCCCAGGCACTGCGTGTTAGCGAAGTACAACTGGGATTTCGAAGAGGAAGATATGCTTGGTCAATTCTTAACAAAAAAGCAAAAGTAACAAATTGAGCACTTGAGTTTTCATTAGCAGCGCCTAGCTACAGCTGCGGAGTAGAGATGTCCCGATCCGATCACGTGATCGGAGCCGATCACGTGATTTTCAAAAGATCGGGGGATCGGGATTTTTTTTTAATTTTTTTTTAAATAATTTTATTTAATGTTACAAAACAAAAATGACCATGTTCACGTCTTAAAGTCATCCTGAGGCCTTAGTTTTGGTTTAAAATTACACAACATCATGTATGTGTTGCTTCTTTCGGGCTTGTTTTCATAGACCTGGTTGCTTATTTCTCTCAAATTTGGCAACAGAGTGGGCGCAGTGTCTAATAGTAGCAGTAAGCTAACGAGAGGCTACGTTCAGCTGGTGCCTCGGGGGTTGGGACAGAGAAAATGTCAGGAGTTTGGAAGTATTATAAAATTGAAAGCGAAGGCAGTGTAACAGCCAGATGCAATGTTTGCAAGGCGGAGGTTCCGTGTGGTGGAAAGAACAGAGCTACGTTCAACACGACCAATCTAATACAAACACCAACAACAACACGACGAGTACACAGCGGCCACTCAGGTAGCGGCACTGAAACAACCGACACTTTCAGAGACTTTTAAAAGGAAAGAGAAATTGCCCCAGAACAGTGAAAAGGCCAAAAGAATAACAGCCAAGATAGCTGAATTCATCGCGTTGGATGACCAGCCGTTATCTGTTACCTTTTTTTTCTCTTAATGCATTGCATAAAGATCGGATCGGGAAAAATCGGTATCGGCAGATTGTCAAAATCAAATGATCGGAATCGGATCGGGAGCAAAAAAAGGTGATCGGGACATCCCTACTGCGGAGCTTCGGTCAATACCGCTAACAGTCTATTTCCTTAAAATGGTACATATCGCTGAATCTATATTTTCATCTTCAGGTGATGAAATCTGCATAATGTCCCTGTACAATAAGATTCGAGCATTTTGTAATCCAGTGAGGAAATTCAAGACCAGTAAATATTGATTGATTAAACAACACTAAATAAAATAGTAGGGTTTTCTTCAAACTCAGACTCTCTGCTGCGGCTGTACCTCAAAAGACAAAACAATTGTCTGATGATCTTTGTTGAAAAAGGTCTGATTGTCCTGTACATGTACAATGTGGGGTATTTTGAAATAATTTACTAAACCACATTGAATATTATGTTAGACACAAGTTATTACTCACATATCAAAGTCTTTTCATCTGCAAGATGGAAGAATAGCTGGGTGCTGCCTGGAGAAACTGATGAGGGACACAGGCTGGCGTCAGCAGCTTTCCACACAGCCATCACATCTTCTCTTCCATAGTCTTTACTGCCCACTGGTGCTCTGTCAAAAGAGTGAACATCACAGCTGTCATGTTAACCCTTTGTTACACAACATACAACCAACAAGTGACCCGAATTAGTTTAAATTGTAAATATCTTTGCAATAAATTACTTTAATCATTCAGGATTCTAGGTATTCCTCAATTAACCTGTTTTGGATCAACACCAATTTTAATTTTTCCTTTCTTACTTTTTGAATACAAATCATGTTTGTATCACTACACTTCTAAGGCACAACATGGGTAAAAAATGATCCGTATTATTTTGCTATTGTGGTGATTGACATTATCCACCCACAGTTCTATGGGTTGGGGTATTGTTCCGCACGGACATTTTAGTGAAGCGGACTTTCTGTTTCCGCCGGTATTCTCTTCCCGGCTTGAAGTTGTTTACATGAAGTTCAGATGCTTAATAAAAGTCTAGCTTGTTCATTTGATACCCCGCCTCCGACTCCCGTCTCTCGGCACCACATTGGTGACCCCGACGTAAGTCTTGTTGAAGATTCCGAGACTGTTCAGAACATGGCTAATAACGCCGTTTTTTTCAAACTGCCAGAGTTTTGGGAGACAGCTGCGGCTGCATGGTTCGCTCAGGCGGAGGCTCAGTTCGCCCTCCGCGGAGTTACTGATGACGCAGCGCGCTATTTTCACGTTGTTTCGGCGCTGGGGAGCTCCACTGCAACCAGGACGGTGGGTTTTATCACATCTCCCCCTGCCCAGGATAAATATGCAGCGTTCAAGGCTTTCCTGCTAAAGACGTTCGAGCTGTCACGGTCGGAGCGGGCCCGACGCCTACTCGCTATTCATGGCCTGGGGGACAACAAGCCTTCCGACCATATGGAAATGATGCTCAGTCTGCTGGGTACGGAGGAGCCTAATTTTTTGTTTATTGAACTGTTTCTTCGGCACATGCCGCCGCATGTGCAGACAGCGCTCGCTAATACGGCTATTACCGAGCCCCGCGCTTTGGCCGAAGAGGCCGACCGGTTCTTCCTGGCAACCCAGCGTTTTACCCCTGAGGTGCTGGCCCCGACACACAGCGGCACCTTCCCGGGTACAGGCATGCCACCTAGCAGGAGCTCCAGGGCCGACGTCAGCGACTCCAGCCCTGGCCTGTGTTATTACCATGCACGCTACGGGGCGAAAGCGAAGATGTGCCGTCCCCCCTGCACCTACAAGGTAACGGGAAATGCCAAGGCCTGCGCTCGGTAGTGGCCACGAGCGTGGGCACGTCCAACCGGCTCCTGTTCATCAGGGACACCCTCTCTGGTCGCAGACTACTTTGTGACACAGGAGCCCAGCGGAGCGTCCTGCCGGCTACTGTGGAGGACGCCGCCGGTGGGGGCCACGGCCCACCTTTGACATCCGCTAATGACACCCCTATTCGCACCTATGGCACAAAGACAGTGGACCTGTGCTTCGAGGGTCAGCGGTTTAGGTGGGATTTCGTCACGGCTGACATCTCCTTCGCCCTCCTCGGCGCAGACTTCCTGTGCGCTCACGGACTGTTGGTGGACGTCAAGAACAACCGCCTGGTGGACGCACTGACGTTTGCCTCGTTCACATGTACCCGCGGCGAGGCATCATTCAGCGGGCTCTCCAGCTCACTCTCACAGGGTGACGTGTTTCAGCACCTTCTCAGTGAGTTCCCCGACTTGACGCAGCCCACCTTTTCCGCTGCCACTGCCAAACACGGGGTAGAGCACCACATTGACACTGTGGGCCCTCCAGTCTACGCTAGGGCCCGGCGGCTCAACCCTGACATGCTGGCAGTCGCCAAGTCGGAGTTCGCCAACATGGAGCGTCTGGGCATCATCCGCCGCTCAGACAGCCCTTGGGCTTCGCCGCTTCACATGGTCCCTAAAGCAGCCGGTGGCTGGCGACCGTGTGGTGACTACCGCCGCCTTAACGACGCCACTACGCCAGACCGCTACCCGGTCCCTCACATCCAGGATTTCTCTGCACACCTGGCGGGCAAGCTGGTCTTCTCCAAGGTGGATCTGGTGCGGGGCTACCACCAGGTTCCGGTGCACCCCTCCGACGTCCCCAAGACTGCGGTAATTACGCCGTTCGGGCTTTTCGAGTTCCTGCGTATGCCGTTTGGACTTAAGAACGCTGCTCAGTCCTTTCAGCGGCTGATGGATTCGGCGCTCAGAGACATGCCATTCATTTTCGTTTATTTGGACGACATCCTGGTTGCCAGCTCCTCCTCCGAAGAGCACCAGGCACATCTCCGGGTCCTTTTCGCAAGGCTCGACCAGCACGGCCTGATTATCAACCCGGCGAAGTGTCAGTTCGGGTTGTCCTCCATCCAATTCCTCGGGCACCTCATCAACAAGGGTGGGGCCGCCCCCCTCCCATCTAAAGTGGAGGCCGTGTCCGCCTTTCCACGACCGCCTACAGCTCGGGCGCTCCGGGAGTTCCTCGGGATGGTGACGTTTTATCACCGGTTCATCCGCCGGGCGGCCCACACGATGCGCCCGCTGTACGAGGCCCTCAAGGACAAGTCCCCCGGCCAGGCCATAGACTGGACGGCTGAGAGGGAGGTTGCTTTCGACGCCACCAAAGCCGCCCTGAGCGAAGCCGCCATGTTGGCTCACCCGTCGCACGGGGCCCCCATCGCTATCACCACCGACGCGTCTGACTACGCGGTGGGCGCGGTGCAGGAACAATGGGTCGACGGCGCCTGGCAACCGCTCGCCTTTTTCAGCCGCCAATTGACGCCCAGGGAGCGCAAGTACAGCGCTTTCGACAGGGAACTCCTTGGTCTCTATTTGGCGGTTCGCCACTTCCGTTTCCTGCTGGAAGGCCGGGAGTTTGCGGCGTTCGTAGATCACAAGCCGCTTACCTTCTGCATGTCCAAGGTGGCCGAGCCGTGGTCCGCCCGACAGCAACGCCAGCTTTCGTACATCTCAGAGTACACCACGGACATTCGACACATCGCTGGCAAGGCTAACGTGGTCGCGGACTGCCTCTCCAGAGCGGTTGTCGGGGCTGTGCAGCTGGGCCTCGATTACCTCCGCATGGGCGCTGACCAGGCCTCTGACCACGGGGTCCAAACCCTCAAGGCCTCGGTCACGGGATTACGCCTGGAGGAGGTCACGGTCGGTGACTCGGGCGCGAAGCTGTGGTGTGACGTCTCCACGGGCCAGCCTCGGCCGCTGGTCCCTGCGGACTGGCGCCGACCCGTTTTTGAGGCGGTTCACAATCTTTCCCACCCCGGTAGGAAGGCGTCCGTGAGGTTGTTGTCACAGAAGTTCGTGTGGCAGGGACTTAAGAAGGACGTGAGGTCCTGGGTCGACTCATGTGTGGCCTGTCAACGGGCCAAAGTCCACCGCCATACTAGGGCCCCTTTTGAACTTTTTGCGGTTCCTGAGAGGAGGTTTGACCATGTGAATGTTGACCTCGTGGGTCCACTTCCCCCCTCTCACGGTTTCACCTACCTGTTTACGATGGTGGACAGGACGACCCGCTGGCCCGAGGCCGTTCCCCTCACCTCGACGTCAGCTTCCGACGTCGCCCGCGCTTTCATCGGCACGTGGGTGGCGCGTTTTGGGACCCCGTCTGACCTCTCCTCTGACCGCGGTTCTCAGTTCACCTCGGAGCTGTGGAACGCTGTTGCTGTGGGTTTGGGGGTCAAGCTGCACCGCACCACCGCTTATCACCCCCAGGCTAACGGATTGTGTGAGCGGTTTCACCGATCCATGAAGGCGTCGCTGCGTGCCGGCTTGACAGACGGCAACTGGGTGGATAAGCTCCCGTGGGTTATGCTCGGCCTCAGGTGTGCCCCCAAAGAGGACCTGCAGTCCTCGTCGGCGGAGCTCGTTTATGGCCAGACGCTACGGGTCCCCGGGGAATTCATTCCCACCGCCACTGTGCCCTGGTCTGCAGCCAGGCAGCGCTCCTCCCTGCTGGAGACCGCCGGGACATTCGCGCCCGTCCCCACGTCGCAGCACAGCAGCCCAGCTTTCCGGGTGTCCCCCGGATTACGGTCGGCGGATTTCGTTTTTATTCGCCACGACGCCCACCGCGGCCCCCTGCGGCCCCCGTATGACGGTCCGTTCAGGGTCATACGTCACGGGGACAAGAGCCTGGTGGTGGACGTTGGTGGCAGGCCTGAGACTGTGTCCATTGATCGGATTAAGCCTGCTCACGTGGACGTTTCCAGGCCGGTGGAGTTGGCTTTGCCCCCGCGTCGGGGCCGCCCTCCCATGGCCCGCCCCCCGCCCCCTGTGGGGATGCCCTCGCCCTCGCCCTCGTTGGCGCCCCTGCCCCGGCCCTCGCCTGCGGCCCCGCCCTCCTCGGCCCCTGTGGTCCGTACGCGCCGGGGTCGGGTGGTACTTCCTCCCAGGCACGTGGATTTTGACTATGGGTGAATTCTGGGGGGGCTTGTGTGGTGATTGACATTATCCACCCACAGATCTATGGGTTGGGGTATT
>CALSBW010022752.1:0-16475 GCA_943590975.1 Lindbergichthys nudifrons | reverse complement strand
TTCCTGGGGGTGCACATCACCGGGGACCTCTCCTGGAGTAACAACACTGAGTCAATCACCAAGACAGCCCAGCAGCGCCTCTACTTTGTCCGAAAACTGAACATCATGCTCTCCTTCTACCGAGGCGCCATCGAGAGCATCCTCAGCGGTTGCATCACGATGTGGTTCGGAAGCTGCACAGCATCCAATCGCAAGACCCTGCAGCGCATTGTGAACACAGCTGAGAGGATCATCTGTGCCTCACTCCCATCACTCCTGGACATTCACAACATCCTGCCTCTTCACCCTCCTGCCTTCAGGGAGGAGGTTATGCAGCCTGAGGTCGAGCACCACCCGACTAAGGCTGGTGCCCCACGAGGACGAAAACAGGTTATATCTGTATATTTCTCTTGCGTATAGCCCTTTTTGCCACATGAGGCCGTAACTAAATGATAGAAACGGACCCCGCAAACGATAACGGGTCTCAAGGTGGATAGATCTGCAAACGGAGCGCTCTGGGGGGTCAAACAGCTCCGTGTAATCGCCCCTATACGATCATTTTCTGATAATGATGACGCAATAGCCCCGCCTCTCCCCACCTCTGCTGCTCACCCCCGCGTCAAAGTAAACTGCACACTGAATTCAGATTATTTATGTATTTATGTATTATGGTGCATTAGTTACGAAAAGATTTTTACAGTGCACTACTCATCAACTACAGATCAAAACAGGATCTGTTTGGTATTTTGAAAAAAAAACTATATTTATATACTTTATATAGGTATGGCCCTACAATATATTGTTCAAATATAGCATGATAGGTGTCCTTTAAGGCACATTTATCCCCCCCCCCTTCTTAGATATGTGACAGAGTAGGTTTTCATTTGTGGGAAACGAGAGAAAACAAAGAATGCTGTTGTTCTGATCCTCCCTTAGACAGGGCCGTGGGAAGTAGGGCTGATGGAGGGCAGGGGATCTGCACTTCCACAAGATTAAATACAAATATAATACAAAACGAATTTTCAGCCTTGATGTAACAACATTCATAATTAAGTAAAGATAACACCCTTTTCACCTCGGTTACATTTTCCATTTGCCCTGTACGATGGGCGCTGTGAGTGATGAAAGTGGGGGATGTTGGCTTATCAGGTGCCCGCAGCTCACAGCCAAATTGAGAGAGAGAGAGAGAGAGAGAGAGAGAGAGAGAGAGAGAGAGAGAGAGAGAGAGAGAGAGAGAGTTGTTAGCTTCGGCTGCGCTAATGTTACGGGTCCCTGATATGAGGACCATAGTAACAGTTATCATACCTGTAATGAGCACGTGAGAAAGGAGCAATGAGGACACAGGTTATTTGGTTTCCTTCTGGATTGCTTCTGTTGGTAGTTTTATTACACAAACTTATTTAAACATCTTAATTCTCTTATGCATTTCAGTGTATTTACTTAATCATTCACTTTTCTGACAGCTCCATCAACACACATCCACTGTCAATAACCCCTTCTGTGACAAACACACATTTAAGCTGAACTTTACATTCACTAATCTTTTGTACCTTTTATACATCTTGTTTTACAGTATTAAACCTGTATTAAATATCCCTTGAAACTGTAATTTCTACTATTACCCTTCAGCCATTCATTGCAGGTCACTAAAATGCATTTAAACTATAGAATCATAATGCTACAAAACCTACAGCATAGTACTTGTGTAGCAAACAACTTCACGGCGTATACTGCCACCCGGAGTCCCCGGCCGGAAGTCCCCGGAGTTGGGGACTGACTTCAGTAGAAGCTGCTGGGACTCCCAGCAGCTTCTACTGAAGCCTTCCGAGTAAATCGCCAGAACGCCGACACCTCCTCATCTCCACCGCTCCCATGTTTTATTTTGTGTTGCCATAAGTTAGTCTCTCTGCGTTTGTGCGCTGGGCGAATGCTAATGCTAATAATGCTAATGCGAGGATAATAAAATGGCAGCTCTACAAAACATTTCAGAGTTTTACGGGGCGTGGTTTGCAATGCGCCCAGCCAATCAGAACTGGGGCACTTTTTTCCCCCAGGAAAGTACCATCTCTCAGCAGGCACTAAAAATGGGGGTAAAAGTTCCCGGGATGAAGTGCTCTTTTTGGTGTGAACGCGACATAAGGGGTACTAACGGAACTAAACGCGAAAAGTACGGATAAGAAGCTGTTTCTACAATAATGTGGAGGGAGAGTTCTGTCCTGTCAGACTGAGAGGCTCAGTGAGGTAAAGGACTCTGAGGGTTTAGATAGTTCACTTTAGTCTAAGTTGTCTCAGTGGGTCTCAAACGTTTTGATCACAATTTAACTTCATCCAACTTCTTTTTTTAAAGATCTCTTACCTTTCTGCCTTTCCTTTCTTCCTTCTTTTCTCCCCTTCTTTGTAACACCTTTTATCCCTACTCTTCTGTTATTGTAATACTCTATTTATCCATTGATTCCCTTATTATTTATTTATATGTGGCCTCCACTTTTTACAACTGCTTCATTAAAGTTACTTTGGTCCTTGCTGCATATTAAATCATGTTTAGCTTTTCAAACACAAACACAGTACACTTTGTAGAGCTCAATTATGTTGTGTCCAGCAACTAACACAAATACAAAAATAAATCCTTCCCTCCAAAGTTCCTAATAGGTTAATGTAATATCCTCTAAAGTGTGCTATGTTTGGATAACCACATTTCATAGGGAGGAAGGGAGACGGATACAAATGGAGAAATGAAACTTGAATGAACAGGAACTTTGGAGGATATTACATTAACCTATTAGGAACTTGTTTTAATATTTATGAGTTAAATGCATTGCCTCTGGCATTTGCATTTTGGCAGTGTAAACATTTAAATATTATGCATACTCAACAACATCTCTCATTATTTACAGCAAAGCAGAAGGGGCATATCAACGACTTTATAGCAGCTGACCCAAAGCATCAAGAGCAAAACCATCCCAACATTTACAGAACTACAGATTTGAGGAAACAGCTGAATGATGAGGTGAGTATCTGCTTCTGAATTATACATCATTGTAAACATATTTAATGAGTATCATAAGGATGTATTGAATGTTTTATTGAGTTCAAGGGTCCAAAGTATTAGCAGTATGAATATGAATATATGAATATAAATGTTTCCAAACCTTCTCTATTCTACATTTATTTTTCATTTCCTTTCTCAGAGTTTTAAAGTTTCAAGGCTCAAGGTTTGGGGGAAGAGCTGTGGATTAAGTGAAATGGATCATTTACTATCCGTCTATTCAGTGTTTTTTACTCCCTTCCTTCCTTCCATTCTCAACCCATTCTCCCTTCCTCTACATGAGTTAAACAGTGTGTATTAAAATGTTGCAAACTTCAGAGGCATTTTGTATTAAACTATTCAGGATGTTTTAAAATATTTTTAATGTTGTTATTTTCTATTAGTGCTGCTCAAACACTGGTGTCCAGACTGGAGGCCCTGCAGTGCCACTTCACCTGGGATCTTGACCTCAGCAGGTCCTTACTTTTACGTTGTCGGGACAACTTGTTAGACATTGGTACTGAGAATGGAAACAGCTGGCAGGGTCACATCTACAACCTGCGAGGGTTCATTCAGTACAGGCTGGGCTTCAGTGGAGATGCCCAAAGTTTCTTCAACAAGGCTAAACAGGCTTTCAGCCAGATAAAAAACGCAGATGAGGGCCCCTGGTTAGTGGTGAACTACGGGAACCTGGCTTGGCTGCACCACTCCCTTGGAGACCAAGCAGAGAGTGAGGCCTACCTGTCAAAGGTCGACGCCCTGAATACAAAATACCCATCTCCATCCCAGACGGAGCTCCACCCTGAGATCTACGCTGAAAAAGCCTATGCACTGATGACATTTAACGGCAACATAAACCTTGTTGCAGATTACTTCCAGAGAGCCATCGAGATGCAGCCAGGCATACGAGAGTGGAACAGCTGGCATGTCTTAGCGTTATTGTATGCTTCTAAGCACAGCAGCACAGGGCTGGAAGATGACATCTTTGAGAAAATGAGAATTGCCCAAGAACAGGATCCAGAGAACTTGTACCTTGCTGCTCACTACCTTTGTCAACGTGCTATGAGAGGAGAAAGAATAGAAGATGAAGCACGTGAGTTAGCCACAAAGGTTTTGAGAAGTCCTGTCAGCAGCTACAGTGGTTTAAAACCATTGCTTTGGGTTTACAGAAAGTATATATCTGTTGATGAGGCCATTGATTTGGCAGAGGAGGTTCTGAAGAACCATCCAGATGAGCGTTATCTGAAGAGACGTGCTGCTCTCTGCTACTACGAAAAGAGGGTATTTTGCAGTGAGGGTCCCCCAAAGAAAAGCATGCTAGACAGAGCAGTCAGTCTCCATCAGGAGGTGATTGCTCTTTACCCTGATTCGTCACTTATGAGGAAAATACACCTTGCCACGATATACGCACAGTCACATGATGGTAAGGCTAAAGCCGTGCAGATATATCAGGAACTGCTAAAAAGTGATCTGGAACTTGCAGGCCAACAGGTGCTTTTCAACAGCTACGCAAAATATCTACATTTACAAAAACAGGATCGCAAAATGTCAATACGATGTCACATGAAGGCAGCAGCGATACCGCACCAATCCGTCTTTCGTAAGGACAGTATTAAAGTTCTGGAGAAGATCAGGGACAAAGGCAGGGACAGAATGTGTGGAGAAATAAGGAAGTGTCTGGCAAACCTGCAAGAGCCGTAGTGTTCTTAACAGCACAGGGAGAACAATCAGAAAAAAACATAGGTATTGCATTCCCTAAAAATAATCTGTACATACTTATTGATTGAGCTGTGTACTTTAAAGGCAGTTTTAACAAGTGTCTGCACATGAGTAGTAGACAGAGGCTGTTTAAAGATATATCTAAAAGCTTATACTTATGCACTGAAAAACTGTCAGCAGTAGTACACTCGATTTAGGAAACAAGCCAAATCCTTTATAACACTGGTTGTTGACATGTTGTTTTCCTTAAACTATGTGTATGTTTTTTCCATGTGCACTGTTCGTTCTGGCTCAAATACTCTATAACCTATGAAATGTGATTTGTTGTAAGCTTTTATTCGTGCAATATACAAATGTGTGATTGGTATTGCAATATATGATGGATGTTTAACCTCAATAGTATTGCATGATGCAACTGATGTCAAGAGTGCCTCTATACTGTAAACAACAATATAAAGGCATTATGCAAACCTATACTTCTTTTTGGTTGCTTTAGGGTTAATACATGCATATTCTCTTCACATAATTTAGCAGTACTGCACACAAGGTGCTTAAATGTTCCACTTTTCAGTCAACAAGGATTAGCAATAAACAAAACAGCTGTATGAGAATTTCCCCAAGGGATAAGGGGCGCTGAAAGACACTGCTTCTGTAAAAGAGATGAGCTTTTATGTTAAAATAAGTGTTTGTTTTTTTAGTCCAGCAGTACCCTGTCAACAGGAAGTGGTATCCAAACAGTAACCTGGTTACAGCAGTAGATGGCAGCAGCAGAGCGTCATGGTGCAGGTGTCTCCAACAGCTCTTCATTCTGACACTGCAGACAGCTGCTGCTCATTATCTAAATGAGTAGAAAATAACGTGCATTAAAACTTAACTTTTCCATTTGATATGAACTCATTTACATATCACCATGCACTGTCTCTTTCTATGAATCCTATATGTGTCACAGGGAAAGGGAATCAGGACCCAAATGCATAATGAAAGAGGCGGGTATACAAGTATAAACAAAAAGCAAGCTTTAATAACCAAAGCTGTTCCAAATAAAAAAATGGAGGGTTAGACAAGGTCAACAAAAGAAAAGTAGCTAACAAAAACGAGTAACAAACCGGGTAGACTTGGAGGACAGAGGAGGGCAGACGAGGGAAATCCAGAAGAATACAGAGAGGGAACAGGAACCAAACTATGGAAACAATGACGAAGAACTGACAGAGAACACGAAGGAAAACAGGCATGTATACGCAAAAGACTAATCACCAAGACAACAGCTGGGGAGGGCATGCACAACCCAAGGTGTAGCACGTGTAAAGAATTGCACAACAGAGGTGGAAAAAGTACTCAGTTCTTGTACTTAAGTAAAAGCAGAAGAATCAGAGTGTAGGGATACTCTTTTACAAGTTAATGTCCTGCAATCAAAATGTTCCTCAAGTAAAAGTACAAAATAATTAGCCTCAAAATATACTTAACGTACAAAAAGTAAAGTACTTAATATGCAGATTGGCCCATTTCAGAATAATATATAATATGTTTTGATTATAATTATTGATGTATTAAAGTGTTATCAAAGCTGGTAAAGGTGCAGCTAGTTTGAATGACTTTGTATACTGCAGGGCTTCTGAATTTACTCCAGGTGGAACTAAAAATAAGTGTTGATTATATTTCACATCATTAAATACATTTAGTGGAGTAAAAGTACACAATTTACCTCTGAAATTGTAATGGAGTAGAGGTACAGAGTAGCATAAAATGAAAACAGTCAAGTAAAGTACCTCAAAATGAAAACAGTCAAGTAAAGTATCGCAAAATGGTATATTAGTACAGTACTTGAGTAAATGTACTTAGTTACTTCCCACCTCTGTTGGACAATCACATGGGAGGGAAAGCAGAGACAGGAAGTAAAACAAGACTCAAGGACAAAATAATACAAATTAAGATCATGATGATATGTATAGACCTGTAGGCTATGTTGGCCAAGTTTAGTCAAAGAAAGCTTTCAAATGTAAACTTCCAAGAGATATTAATAGCAGACTACAGCCACCAGGGAGACAAGCTAGTCATTTGTAACTTCCTGCTGTATACAGACAACACTGATTCTTGGCATAAAGCAATTTGTTCCCACTATAAAGACCACAAGAAGAGAGGAATATGTAGTGGCAGACTCTTGGAGATGACGACAGAGACAACAGCTGACGGCAAATGCTTACCATAACGGCACAATCATGTTCCAAAGGAGCCAGGCCAGTGTGACCTTAATCCAAGAAGATTTCAATATTATTAAGGCATTAACAAAGACACAAAACACGGAGAAAGCTAGCAGCGTTGAGGAGCAGGAGCTGCATCCTGAAGACAAGCTGCAGGGCACAGTGACCCTTCTCAGAGAGAAGTCTATCTCTACTTGTTTTATTAATGTATTATATGAATTGAATGCATTTTTTTCTTATGCTCAGAATTGTGTTTGTTTCAAATATGTATTTGTGTATGGATGTTGATGCAATTACACAGAGCTTTGGCAATACTGTATGTAATTATGGTCATGCTAATAAAGCTATTGAATTGAATTGAATTGATAGAGCTCGCACCTAGACGGGCATTGTTGTTGTTAGCATCTGGTGCTACCTGTGCTAACGGATATAAAACACTGTTGCTAGAACAAGGTGGAGGAGCTCTCCTGTCAGACTGAGAGGCTGATAACTAGCTCAGGTGAAGTAAAGGACTCTCTGAGTGTTTAGTTAACTTTAGTCTAAGATCTAGTCTCTAGTTATTTAGCGCTCAAAGTGCACCAGAATGAAGCATTTTACTTTCATACGATACTAAATACATCCGAACCCTTTTGTATGTTATAACCTATTAGTAGAGTTTTCATTCTTCTAGTGTGTATTCCTTGGATACAGTGACGAGCCGTCAGGGCCCTCTAGGCCCTCTCTAAAAAACTAAATAAAAACAAAAAATAAAAATGAAATACCGTCTCTGCGAGTTACTGTGAAGACGGGAGAGCTTGTTGGTCCCTCTGTACATTCACAGAGGGCCTGCTATAGTAACTCAACGAGAGAGTAATGTCAAATGACAGTACAATTGACCAATCATATCTTCCCTCTAAATGGGTGGGCTTTATTTTCGCGGACTTTATGACAAGTTCCGCCCGCTGTGAAGTCTATGCAAGTGGTGCAGTGACGCGTCCTAAAACCCGGAAGTAAGCTGCGCATAGTTTCCCTCGATAAAAAAGCAATGGGCTTTCTCCATAGGGTTTTGGAAAATAGCTCGAAATAAGGTCTGTGGAACGAACCTGTTAGATAAATGCACGTTTTGTTCAGCCGGATAATATCCACATGTCTATCCTACTTTTATTATTTTCGAATCATTTTTTATTTTTATTTAACCTTTATTTATACAGGTGTAAAATCTCATTTGCAAGAGACACCTGTCAGTGGTAACACTACCACACAAAGTTACAGACAGACAGGACACTAAACACAGAGGCAACACTAAAATACAACATTGTGAAAAAAGTAGTCATTGAAATCCATATACAGTACATTAGTCAGATATAGCAGGTGCAAACACCCACAGATGATTTCTCCAGCTTTTTTTTAATTAGTTTAAAATCCGTGATGGGTATCAAACTGGTCAGCTTAAGTTCCTGCTGAAGTGTGTTCCAGGTCGAGGGGGCCGAGTATGATATGGCTTTTTTCCCAAGCACCGTGCGTACTGAGGGGACGGACAGAGTGATGTCCTTTTGAGATCGTAGGCTATAGCTGTACTGTTTGTGTGATATGTAAGTGGATATGTAGAGGGGCAGCAGTCCAAGCATAGCGGTATAGATGAGTTTGTACCAGTGCAGTGATCTGCGTATTGATAATGATGTCCAGTTGACTAAAGAGTACAGCGTGCAATGGTGTGTAAGGGGTTTACAGTTGGTTATCATAAATCTAATCGATAGATTTATGATCGATAGATTTATGATTAGCATAAGTTCGTTCATGATGGCTCATGTCAGTGATAGTGATGACATCGTTGCGAAATTATTAACCGAGTCATTTTCAAGATTGAGTTACAATGATAAACTGGAGTGACAAAGGATCAGCTGCATGACCCCGCCATCAAGTGCTTCATCCAAAAGGACAGGAGGATGGACTTTGTGTTTAAGTGATTTGATCATCAAAGGTAGGCCTAAGTCATTTTCAATGTGGGCCGCCGTGCCGACTTATTCATTTTTAATTGTTACTTGGCTGTGGGTGCCCTGTCATGATAGGTGTTTAGATAATGGTGTTGTTTTGTGTGGTAGAGGGTCGCTGTCATTGATGCGTTTTGCACCCCGGGCCATTGTTTTGATATTCCGCTGAAGTATACGCTGTGACGTAATAAGTCTTCTTTTTTCAGCTAAACTCTTGCCTAGGGCAGCAAATTGGTCAGAGCCGGCCCTGATCATAACAGTTATTTTATACTAAAAGTGTGTCCCTCAACATGCATGCAACCCTGTGACGGAATCATGTTTAGCTTGGCAGAGGAAGAGAAAACTGTAAGTCAAATGACACAGAGGAAATTACGTTATCAAGCCATGTGCTACTGCCAAAGATAAGTCCTCTTTTTTATTTGTCATATTTTTCATATTATTTCAGTCTAGAAGGCGTCTGGCACTCTAGTCTAACCAACTCATCCCTGTTACTCTTTTTATCTGAATCAAACGGATTCAATTTAAAGTTATAGTGCATATCGAGCGAAGCGGTCCACTGAGGATGCAATCTCCTCTGCTCTCCATACAGCCCTCACCCACTTGGACACTAACAACTCTTATGTGAGGATGCTGTTCATAGACTTTATCTCAGCATTCAACACCATCATCCCCCAGCAGCCTGGGCCTCAGCCCCTTTCTCTGTGACTGGCTGCTGGACTTCCTCACTGCCAAACCCCAATCTGTACGGGTCGGCAACAACACATCAGGAGCCATCACACTGAGTACGGGGGCCCCCCAGAGGATGTGTGCTCAGCCCCCTGCTCTTCACCCTGCTGACCCACGACTGCACACAGCTCCAACCACTTCATCACGTTTGCGGATGACCCAACCGTGGAGGGTCTCATCAGCAACAACGACGAGACCCACTACAGGAGGGAGGTGAACCAGCTGGCCACGTGGTGCATAGATAACAATCTCTTTCTCAATGTGGGGAAAACAAAGGAGAGTGTGGTCGACTTCAGGAGAAACGACACCCAACACCCCCACCCACTGACCATTGGTGGTGCTGCTGTGGAGCAGGTGAGCTGCACCAAATTCCTGGGGGTGCACATCACCGGGGACCTCTCCTGGAGTAACAATACCGAGTCAATCACCAAGACAGCCCATCATGCTCTCCTTCTACCGAGGCGCCATCGAGAGCATCCTCAGCGGTTGCATCACGGTGTGGTTCGGAAGCTGCACAGCATCCAATCGCAAGACCCTGCAGCGCATTGTGAACACAGCTGAGAGGATCAGCGGTGCCTCACTCCCATCTATGAGGGGCCGTACAGGCCGTAATTCATACTGGTCCTCTCACGCACATACATTCTCCTTTTACATACATATATTTTCACTCTTACACACATATATTCTCCTTTTACATACATACATTTTCACTCTTACACGTGTACATTCTCCTTTTACATACATATATTTTCACTCTTACACACATATATATTTACACTCACACATGCATACATTCTGCTCTCATATTATCATATTTCAATGCACACATTCATACATTGTCACTCACACATTTATAAGTTTTTCACTCACACATTTTTACATTTTGTTCTCATATTCATATATTTTAATGCTCATATTTATACATTTTGCTCTCATGCACAGTCATTCAATGTTTACATTTAATATTATAAATAATATATGCATGTATGAAGACAATATATGTATGCAAGAGAAGAATGTATGTATGTATGAAGACAATATATGTATGCAAGAGAAGAATGCATGTATGTGTGAGAGAAAGTGTAGTGGAAACGGAAAGAGTATGGTTGAAACGGAAGGCAGGTCATTATCGCGTTGTGATAGGCTCAGAAGGTCGAGCGGGGCAGGCTCATGTTCAGAACTTCTGATTCAAATCAACATGATGGAGGGAGATGAATCCGTGTATCTACGGACCATTTGGTTTTCTTTATTAAACAAGTAAACGGAAGAGTGTCTGCGAGGCATTTTTGCTTTTAGTTTTTTACCTTACTAAATGGTCTAATGGTCATTGTAGCGAGGGGGAGGGGGCGCGAAACTCGCGGAAGTGATTTCAAAACAAAAGCACTCGTTTGCTTGGAACGTTGATAATATTATAAACATGGGGAAACAAGGTGAATTTAGCGATCACAACGAAAACGACCAAGACACACATTGAGCCCAGAAAATGAATGTTATTAAGGACTAAATATAATAAGCCTATGTCTAAAATGGACAACATTGTTAGGAGATTTAAACTATACAGCGATTCTGCACTGCGGTCACTCAGCCGTCTCTCCACTTTGTTTTTTTCAAATCAACTGCTCTTCATTTTACCGCAAGTTCTTAATAAAACGGACACTGTTGGACTCGGTATTATTTTGACTGGTACCAACAATAAAATTACTTTTACTGTGTACTTTTTAGTAATCCTCTGTCAAAGTCCCCTCCCGAGTACACGTTTTTCTGCTATCTTTGATGAGTGATAAAAAGACAATTTTACCATTAGTTCTTAATGATATTGATACTGCTGGACTCAGTAGTGTTGTTGTTGAAATCCTCTGTCAAAGTCCCCTCCTGAGAACAAAATCAAGCCACTTCTGCTAAGTTTGATGAGGGAAAAAATGATTTTTTTGTCATTAGTTCTTCGTGAGATTGATCCTGTTGGACTCAGTACTAGTGAAACTACTCCCACAAATACTATGAAGTACTTTTACTGTGTAATTTTTGAGTAATCCTCTGTCAATGTCCCCTCCTGAGTACAAGAATGCATGTTTCTCTACTATTTTGAATAAGCGTTAAAACACCTTTCTTCATGAGACTTATATTGTTGGACAGAGTATTTTAAGAGGATGGTGGACATGATATCAGCACTAGTACTCCAGCAGCAGCATTTTACACCATGGAAAGTCTTTAGAGACTGGCCTGGATAGCTGGTCTATCCTTCAGCACACTGACACACCTTGTCACTCTTGTTGGCCTCTTATGAAGCTGCTGTCTTTTAAAATATGATTATTTCTCTGCTCCTAGTTAATTCCATTCTTCCATCAGTCCCAGTCATTACATGTGAGTCAATAGAGCTTCGAAAAATGTGTCCAATTCAACTAAATGTTTTTTTGTGAGTGAAGGCCAGAGCTAAATTATAGATTGTTTGATTGTGTACGGTGAGAGAAAATAATTCCATATCTTCCTATGAAACGTATTTTATTTACTTTTCCATTATACTTATACTTACTTGTATTAGACAGGGTTCTTACGGTCATTACAAACCTGGAAAAGTCATGGAAATTCAAAATGCTAATTCCAGGCCCTGGAAAAGTTATGGAAAACAATATTTTCATGGAAATGTGACTAAAATTGCATCAAATATAATTTATATTTTATCTAATCGCCAAAATAGTAATACTATAATGATAATAAATACTGTATCGTATAGTAATGAAACGTAAAATGGCATTTAACTGACGAGGTATTTTGCTGGTGAGAGATTTTAGTTGCTTTAGCCTGATTTGTTTTAGATAGGCACAACATGTTTCATATGCAGACCTTATTTTCCTGTTCCATGTTAAAATAAACCATTTTCAGTGGTACCGCTGAGACGGAGTAATGTTTTTGGTCATGGAAAATTAGGTAAAGGTCATTTCATTTCATTTAATTGTTATTTGAACCGGGACAGTGCACATTAATGAACATTTTAAACAAAATAATGTTTTTAAATGTAAATGAGCCGGATTTTAGCTTTGAGCTAGTTTCCATCCGTAGTCCCGTCACATACAACATTTATGAACATAACATTTATATACATGGCAAACAGAAATACATGATATGCAGAAAGAGCATGAGCAGCATACAAGCCACAAGGCAGTACAATGTAGCAGCAACGACATATAAAGTGCAGGAGGAGATAAAAGAGCTACATAAAGGTCATGGAGAAGTCATGGAGAAGCATTGGTGAAAAAGTGTATGAACCCTGATTAGAACATTTGCATGTTGAACTACATGCTGGATATCTTCCCCAGCCTCAAGGAAATACAATAAAATAAATGGATTCATAATTTTAAACAAATGATAAAAATGTATAAATTAACAATGTTTGGTGCAAACATTTCAAATTTAAATCCAAAAGGAAAAAAAAGTTTACTTTTGAAATGATTTCTCACAAAAACCTTTCTAAATAGTAAATTATTAAAAAGCGTTTAGTCAATAGACGTTTTTCTGCCTAAAATAGTTGAATTTGAACGTAAACTATATCAAACACCACATCCATGGCAATCAACCCATTTTTGCCCGCTATTTAAATTGACTTTGGTTGAAGTTAATACAAATATTCATATTATATATATATATATATAGCATATCATTGATGCAGTCTTTCTGAACACTTTTAAAATAAAATACTGCAAATGAAGAATATTTTTAACCCTTTAACAGCCAGCGCCACCATTTGGTAGAGCTCATTTTGTGTCTTGATATCTTGTTGAAAAACAAATAAAAAAGTTTTACTCTATCTGATTCAGACAGCTCTACCATTTGGTTGACATGTTATGCACAAAACAACCTCTAGATGTCACTGTGGTTCGAATAGAAAGCCCTTCAGCTAGCTTCAACTGAGAAAGTTGGCATGCTAAAAATCACTGCTGACGAAATCACTCTTTTTGGTCAACTTTTGTAAGGTAACCATATCATTTTTGACATAGCTTAGTGTCAGAGCACTGAGTGAACATTATTAGATTACTTAATGCACAAAAAAAGTTTTAACAAGGGTGTAATTATTTTTTGGAAAATATGCTCAGCCAACCGGTCAAATTGGCCTTTATGGTAAACTAGCAATGTGAATTTTTCAGAGTTTCAGAGATGTTTTCCAATCAAATATGGTAAATAAATGTCTAGATTCATGGTAATATTACTAAATCTAGTAATGCCTTATGATTCTCAGAGTGAAAGAGTGATAATAATTCATAAAGCAGCTTTCATGCATGGCATTCAGCCCGAAGTTGCACACAGATGAGCAAGTTAGGCCAACACAGGTTGACATTTGCTGTTAGGCCAGTGTTTTCTTGATAGGCCAATTCAGCATATACAGTAAGATGAGCAAGTCTTTTTTTTACTATGAAAAACACTTAACATTACTTTTTTCCTTTTTTAAAAATTATAATTTATTATCTTTTATGAATATATATATTATATATATTGCTCATTTTCCATAAAATATTTTTTTTTATTTCAGTTTGTTTTTTATTTCAGTTTGATGCATACAAATACTGTACTGTATGATGATTGTTGAAAATGCACTTTTACCATAGAAGGCCAGCTCGACCAGTTGGTAGAGGCTCAAAAAAACAAAACTGTCAAAAAAAAGAAATGTGTTTGTGGTTATTTGTGGCCCATTTGATAAAAAAATGCAAACAAATAATTGTTCCATAGCTTTTTTCTTGGTCTGGCAGTTGAAAGGTTCATGTTCTGCACAGATAGTGCCTTAACTTGAATTTGAAAACACATGGCAACTTTATTATTACAGCAGATGAAAATATTTGCGTTCACACCAAGTACTTTTCCCACAGTAGTTCATGAGAACTTTAGTTCATGAGAGCTCTTTTAGTTCTGATGAACTAAAGCAGATCGCGTTCACACCGAAATGAGTTTCCTGGGGGTGGATTAGGCAAATGAGCCGCTGACGCCACTTCTTCTTCTTCTGCTTTGGGTTTACTGGCAGGCCGCTTCCGCTGTATGCTTCTGTTTACCTTCCGACCTCAGACACGGTATGGAGTTGACGTTTTGGTGGTCGTGTTATACAGCTTCGTAACTGAGTTATTTAAGCCAATAACTCAGCCACAAATACAAATACAGATCGACTATTCAAATGCAATAGAAATGCTGAGTCGGAGGCGAAGGCGGTTAAGAAGCCTTAACAAAAGGATTGGACGACGAACAAAGAACAGCAATGGTACGTTCATTAAATCACATTAATACTATCTAATGTAGGATTTATGGAGTTATGTAGGGCTAATTTGTGTCTTTGCATGTGTTCCAGATATGCGAATACTACGGAACGCGTCGTGTCCCGCCCTCTCTCTGGGTGAACAATAGAACCTCGGCCTGGTGGGAGAAGGTGGTGCCAACGTACACCAATGTGCAGTGGATCAAAGATTTCCGAATGTCCAAGGGCTCTTTTCAACTCCTCTGTATTCGCCTGGAAGCAACGTTGGGGACACGCAACCTAGCAAAATCGCCGCGGGGCAAGACACGCGCACAGCCCTTATGTGGCATCTGAACAGCATGGAAATTGTAAATTGACAATAAAGCTGATCTTTTGTACAGTGCATTTGGTTCTCTCTTTTATTTACCACAGTCAACAGACACAATTACAATAGTGCAGGCACACCTTAGTGCAAAGATTAAATGTCAGTATCAAAACAGTACTCATACTGTATATTTGTATATTAATATGAGTATATTATTATGTTAAATGTGTGTTTAAGACAATGGGATGAGGTTGAAAGCTCTTTAAAAAGCTTTAGTATACCATCTTTACTGTGATAAATACATACATGTTAAGCATACCCACCTGAAGAACTACGTTACACACACACAGGTTAGTCTGTGTACCGCTGCACTGCTGCTGGTTTAAACAAAGACAGTCATGATGCTAGTGCCGTGCATGTAGGTTCTCTTTTATTTATCAGCAGCAGATCAATAAGTGTCAGTAGTATCAAAACAATATAATAACAGTGGCAATATATATATATATAATATCAATAGGTAGGCTCAGCAGCAGACACACCTTAGTGCAAAGTTAGGTGTCAGTATTAATAACAGTGGCATATATATATATAATCACAATAATACAAAATGAACTGTCCCAGGTGTAGGCAATTTGGGGTGAAGTGCCCAGGGACACAACGACATCCTGACTGCAGTGGGGTTTGAACCTGTGCTCCCCTGATCCGAACACCAACGCACCACACGCCTCCCAACAAGTCATTGTACAGTTTATCAACGACGACAAGTTTTTCTTAATTTTTGTATTGAAGGCCTGTTGGATTTAATCAGCTCGCTAAGCACTGCCAGAAGCCCAGCCTGAAAGGTATTTTGTTGCTGCATTTGTGTGAATGCAGCAGCCGTTCGTCATGCATCTCCTTGGCACGCAGGTCCTCATTCTCCTTGCTGACCATGGCACGGCGGTCCATCGCCATGATGGTGTCAAGGAAGCTGTCATCGCGTGCCCACTTTCCTAAGGTGAAATATGCAAGATACAAGATCAGTTTAATCGCAACAACGAGACAACATTGTCCAACATTGGACATGGTGCAGGCAGGGGACAGTGTACAAAATGCAGGTGTAAAGTAGATAGATAGATAGGATCAAATAATATCAAATAAAGAATAAATATGTGCCCTTATTTATTGTTTTGTGCTTAATGTATGCTTGAACTTTGTTTTATAGGGATTAGTGGACATCAGTTAGATGTGTAACCTTCTTTCAAGGCCAGAGTAGTTACAGTGTAAGTGGATTGACATCTAACATAACATGGCTGAGTACAATTATAACAATCAATAAAAAAAA
>CALSBW010022751.1:1555-11996 GCA_943590975.1 Lindbergichthys nudifrons | reverse complement strand
GGCTTTAAAGAGAGGATATAATGCCTTTAGTTCCCCACCTTAAAAGACTGTTGTAGGTAATGGGGTGAAGATATTCTAAATAGAGCGTACACTTAAACTGATATTGATTTTATAGCCGTCTAAAAAACATCAGTACAGCAGTAAATACTTTAGCTTCCTGTTAAGGCAATACTCTGACTAGAAGTACCCTAAACAAAGACCACTTTAAAACATCCAAACCAGAGGTGGGAAGTAACCAAGTACATTTACAGTACCCAAGTACTGTACTTAAGTACAATATGGAAGTACTTATATTAATATTTTCTGCTACTTTGTACTTGAGATACTTGTAATTCACTTGAGTATTTCCATTTGATGCTACTGTGTACTTCTACTCCACTACATTTATTTAGTTACTTTACAGATGTGGATGAATGATGTGAAATCTAATCAAGTGTTAAATCAGACTTTAGTTCCACCTGGAGTAAATTATTAACTATATTTTGATGAGAATACTTTTCTACTTTTACTTGAGGAACATTTTGAATGCAGGATTTTTACTGTAACAGAGTATTCCTACACCCTGCTACTTCTACTTTTACTCAAGTACAAGACCTGAGTACTTCTACTTTTACTCAAGTACAAGAGCTGAGTACTTCTACTGAAGTACAAGATCAGAGTACTTCTACTTTTACTCAAGTACAAGAGCTGAGTACTTCTACTTTTACTCAAGTACAAGATCTGAGTACTTCTACTGAAGTACAAGATCTGAGTACTTCTACTTTTACTCAAGTACAATATTTGAGTACTTCTACTTTTACTCAAGTACAAGATCTGAGTACTTCTACTTTTACTGAAGTACAAGATCTGAGTACTTCTACTTTTACTCAAGTACAAGATCTGAGTACTTCTACTTTTACTCAAGTACAATATTTGAGTACTTCTACTTTTACTCAAGTACAAGATCTGAGTACTTCTACTTTTACTGAAGTACAAGATCTGAGTACTTCTACTTTTACTAAAGTAAAGGATCCGAGTACTTCTACTGAAGTACATGATCTAAATACTTCTCCCTCTGATCCAAAGCATCTTATCTTTTCACACCAACATACTCAAAGCATTAAACAGTTCATTTGTCATGGGGGTGACTTTATTTACTAGTATATTAACACATTACATGCTACAGAAAATAAAAAGGTAATTTCAATTGTCTTGAAAGAATATAGTGTTATAATAAAATGGCACATTTTGATATTAACACAATTTCCACTGGCATTTGGCCATCCTTCCCTCTTTGAAGGAAAGGAATGACTTCGTGCAGGGCGACTGAAATAATAAAAATACTTCTTGGTGGTTTTATTGGCAATTAATAGGATAGTGATTTATGAACACCTGCTGTGTGCAGAGAGAGGGGGACAGAAGCGTGATTTGATCATAAATGCAGATTAAAATGGACTGTGTCAAAAGCCAGATCCGTCCAAGAAGTCAACACAAATATATTTTAAATAGTAAGTATTGGAAGATTGGAGGAATGCAAACTTAAAAATAAAAAGTGAAATCAGGGAAGAGTTTGTAAAAGATAAAGCTATGAGATCATGGACACTCATGTGTGGGAGGATTACAGGATAAGGAGATGTAATGCAAACTCAGTGTAGAGTCCCTCTGATCAGCACATGCTGTTATAGTGCCATCTAGAGGTGACAGGAGAATTGCACCATGACATCTTACACTCTTAAATTAACCTTTAAAAGCTCAAATAAAGACTTTTACAAAGGTCTAAACTGCACCAGTCTGCATTCTGATAAACGAGGGGGATTGTGAGGCGTCAACAAATGGATTTTAAAATGTCAAACAGTGGAGGTGTGTGGCGCAGTGGTTAGTGTTCGGATCAGGGGTTCAAACCCCACTGCAGTCAGCATGTCGTCGTTAAAGACATGGCTGAAGAAAATGTCAGCTTGTGCATCATAAATAGGGCTGCAAAAATCAGTAAATTGACAGAATGAAGTGTTTTTTAAATGCAAAATGTGCCTCTCATATGCAGGTGTTTGCTGTGTTTCTCTGTTTTATTCCATTAATTGAATATATTTGGGTTTTTGTCTCACTAATCACGACTTTTGAAACACTGAGATGGACATTTCCCTTCCAGTTTTCTGAATTTACAGACCCGTTAATAATAATGTTCGTCGTTGCAGCCCTTATCATAAATGAACAAGCCTTTGAATAAGTGGAAAAAGCACAAAGGATGATAATGAGAAAGATTAAAAAGCAAAATAAAAACAATATTTCTTATTTCTTGGGACACGTTTGACGGGATGTGAACAGAAGGAAGTCAGTTCATTCTGCTATGAAGAAAAACTACTAACATAACAAAAAGAAAAACAATATTTTAGCATGTAATGATAATCACATAGTACATCATTTCACAACATTATGTTCCTTTTTTTCTTACAAAAGACTACTTGGTGGTTGTCGGTGACTCGTGGACGTTGTGGAGACGTTGAATGTAGTGTTTGTTTTTAGTTTTATCTCCAAAAAGCCACACGAAGCCACTTCCAGCTGCTGGTCTCCTCTCAGTTCGTTCCGTTCTCCTTTTCGGTCCATCTGCTGCTTTTTGGAGGAAAAGTGTTCATTTCCAAAGCAGAAAGTTCCCCTCGCAGTGTGTCGCGCCGGAAAATAATAACGTGTTCCTCCTTGTAGACGCCAGACATTGTTCAGTAAAGCGGCAACATATGGATTTCGCTGTGAGAGTGAAGAGTGTCCAAATCATTACTGGAAACGCTGTAAGATCACTTCAGATTAAAACAGATCCTGTGTTTAACGCTGTTTTCACACCAAAAGTAAGCACTTTTTTTACTTAATTGCCTCCTTTTAAATTGTGTCAGCTGTGATTTGGGCTTCATTGTGTTGAATTGAGAGACAGTTTCTTATCCTTAACGGTTAACTTGTATTTTACTCTTGAGTGTCTATTTGGAGATGTTTCTATTCTGTGCATTTTCTACCTTTTTCTTCCACATTTCCCAAATTAAGATCAATAAAGTCAATCTTATATTAAGGCGTTTGTGTTTATTGATGTCGCTCATTTTTAACTACAGCTGTATGAACCCCCAAAATATACTTTTTTTTGTTGCTTTGTGGCGCTGAACAGCTTACCAATTATAAATGAAATCATGATTGTTGAGGCTGTGAGATCAAATCAAAGAATCTGTGTCCAAATGTTTGCCTTATTTGACCCAGGGCATTTTAGCTTATTCAATTTTCTTTGTAGAGCTGAATTAATCTGATTTACGACAGCTTTTCTGAACCCCAAATGAACATTTAGCTCCAATTTAAGCGCTGAAAAAGGGATAAAAATAACTACATCATGATGCTGATTTGTAAAAAGTCTGTATCATGCTTTGTCAGATCTGTCTGTAGGACGACAAGCAAACATTATTATTAGGGATCCCTAACAAAAGCATCCAGAAGCTCCAGAACAGCGCTGCATGGATCCTGATGAGGGTGCGCAAATATGACCACATCACCCCCATCCTCAAAGCACTACACTGGCTCCCCGTGGAACTGAGGATCGACTTCAAGGTCTCCGTCCTCACCCACCAGTGTCTCTATGGAACTGCCCCTCTCCTCCCTACCTCAAGGAACTCCTCACCACCCATACCTCCTTGCGGACCACCCGCTCCAGCAACTCCTACCTGCTCAAACCCCCCAGGACCCCGCTCCGTACTATGGGAGACCGGGCCTTCTGCTCGGCTGCCCCCAGTCTGTGGAACGCTCTCCCCGACCACATGAGAGCACCACAGACCGGGGAGGCTTTTACAAATGGCCTCAAACCCCATCTCTTCAAAAGAGCCTTTGCTTACCACCCTTTTATTTATATTTATTTATTTTTTATTTAATTCTACCGTGTTGCGTCATGTCTATTTATACTGTTCATGCTCACTGCTTGTAGCACTTCGGGATTTGAATTCGAATATGAAGTGCTTTATAAATGGAACCCATTATTATTATTATTAAAATCGCTTGTTTTCTGAATGGAGTTTGGTGCGATCACGGCTATGCTAACGGTGTAGCTTCTCCTTCAAAACTCACTATAACTGAATCTTAATTGGCCAAAAAACAAACATTTTTACACAGATTTTCTCCAATATTCTCGTCTTTGCATGTCATTGTTTTGTGATTTGTTCGTTAGAGAGCAAGTTGCTTTGGCTTTGGTGTGAACACAACATTAGGCAGACAATATTCCTGTGTTAAATCTTGTCAGAGATCAAATAACATCACTCTCTGTTTTAGCATAATGCTGCATTCATGTCCTAGAAGCAAAACGGTAGATGCACGCTGTTAAAAACTAGACCTTTAACCTCAACAAAGGTAGAGGGGTCAGTCCAGATGTGGAGAATAAGATTTGGGAATTCGCTCTTTCTTTGCCGAGTTAAGACAAGAAGATCAATCAATTCATGTTTATATAGTAGATATAAAAGCAGGCTACGGTTAGCTTAGCATAAAGCCGGAGAATTGGGGGAAACAGTTCGTGTATTGTGTAAATTCACCGAGAGCTAGGCTAGCATTTCCCCCTGCTTCAAGTCGTTATGCTAAGCTACGCTAATCTACAATACACACAGAGCAGTGTAGATGATCTTGGTTTTGACCTCTTGGCAAGAAAACTGCATATTTGAGGCTATCTTTAATGCAGAAATGTCTGTTTTCAGCCTCTCAAATATGGAGGTTTACTACTTTTCTCTGTTTATATCAAATTAAAGTGAATATCTTTTGGTTTTGACATCGCCTTTAAGATACTAGAATGCACGTTTTTCACTCATTTCTGACATTTTATACACTAAACGATTATTTCCTTCGCAGTTGCAGCCCTAAAACGTATTTCTTAAAGTGTCAAACTATTGCTTTAAACACAGTTTGTAAAAAAAACAAACGACGCAAGAAAAACACTTGTGTTGTTGTTTCACCATTTGACATGAATGCAGCATGAGTGATTGTACAGAACTACGACCAGCTATCAGCGTCTCCCACACAGGAAGAGGAAGTGGTTTGACTCCCTTTATCTCAGAGGGGGGTCTTCATGGTGTCATAATCCACGGAGAAGAACTTCAGTTTAAAGTCGGAGCAGATGGAGCAGATTAGGATTATTCTTCAGGTGTGTTTCAAAGTTTCAAAGGTCCAACGAGGCCTGTTTTGTTCTCAGTGATTCTGTACTTGGTGCCGGTTCAAAGCTGGATCCAAACGTGAGGAAAAGGGAGATGAAATAGAGCGGAGCAGTGATGACGTACCAGGAAGGAAGCTGCTGGTTCCCTCGACAAAAAGCAACGGGATTTCTCCATAGGATTTTGGAATATTGTAAAAAATAAGGTCTGTGGAAAACAAACCTGTTTGATAAATGCACGTTTCGTTCAGCCGGATAATCTCCACATGTCTTCCCTACTTTTATAATGTTCTAATCATAAATCTAATGTCCAGAAGCAAAATGCTAACGTTATGCTATAAAGGAGCTACAGCCGAGTCCAGCAGCACGACTTCAACGTCACGCCAACTTAAAGGGGACCTATCATGCAAAATGCACTTGTGTACGTCTTTTCTACATGAATATGTGTCCCCGGTGTTCCAGGGAACTCACCAAGTGTCAGAAAACACAACCCTCTCTATTTTCCTCCATACCCAAATCTCTAAAAAAGGGGCTGCAACGGATCTGATAAAAACTGATCCAGATTTGAACACTGTCCTGACGTCAGGACGGTGGCGCTACGGCTATTGGGCCAACTCCACCAATCAGGAGGAGACAGCCACGGCCATTGCCCTTCGAAAGCGCTGGAGACGCTGTAGTACACATGCCAGGCCAGTAGATGGTGCTGTTCTCACTGAATCAGCCCTTGCTAAAACAGAGCTAAATAATGTCAAATTGAGCGAAATGAGGCATGGCTAAAATGCATGATCTGTTTGGTATTTTGAAAAAAAAAAGTATAAATATGCCTTATATAGGTATGGTCCTACACTATATTATTCAAATATAGCATGATAGCTCCACTTTAACATCCATATTCAAACACACAGATTCTAAATGGAACGAGTTGAAGCGTTTGTTTGAACAGTCTGCAGGAGGCAGGGACTTGCTTTCAAGCAGAACAGGGCAAACAAACTTAGAGGAGTGTTCACGTGTTCGGCGTAATGACGTACAACGTCCTCCACGACTTCTGTAGTCCTATTCAGCCACTTGGTAACAACCATCGTTTCTCAGACACGTCAACTCTTCAGAAATCACCAGCGGGGTCACTGCTGATGGGTTTAATGTCGTAGAACAAAACGTGACCCGTCTCTTCAATGTGTCTCAACCACAGACCTTAGTTCAGCTATTATCCAACATCCTATGGAGAGATCCCATTGGCTCTGAGACGAGGGAACAGGAAGTGGTGAAATGCTTACTTCCGGGTTTTAGGACTCGTCACTGCACCACTCTATTGGGGATAAAAGGGGGCGGGACTAACACTAGTGTCCAGGGTTCTGATTCGCTCTCAGCTCAGTTCCTCCTCTGCGCTTTGCTGATCCAGCAGTTTGACGTGTGTGAAGGGAAAATGGCCTCGTTTTCCTTTACACTCGCCTTCCCATTGGCCGTTCACATTGATTTTGGTCACTTTCACCATGTCGCCCACCTGAGGGGGAGAAAAACAAGTTATTATGGGATGGAGATAATGAGGGGATTAGGGAGGGGCAGTGAAAGGGGACATTTAAGGTTTTGACATTTTCCCACTTTTTCAAACGTTTTTAATTATTTTACCGACATGTACCTTTATAAGAAGTTTATACAGCGTACGGGTTTCTTATTATCTTAAAGATCTCCTATCATGCTATTATTAGGCAATAGCATAGGTCTCAGATATATAAAAATATATAAAAAACATGTCTATGAAGTGTTTTGCTCAACATACCAGACAGATCACCCATTCTAGCCATGCCTCATATCCCTCTATTTCACTTCCTGTTTCAAAAGTGCTGATTCTGGGTATAAACAGGTCTCTCTTGAGATATCTGTATAAATAAAGGCTAAATAAAAAAATTACGCTTTTTTTTTTTTAACGGAAATAAAATAAAATAAGAGGGGGCGGAGCTTATGCCGGCTCATGCGGGACCTGGCAGATACTGTCTAAAATGCTGCGGTGATGAAACACAAGGATTATTAGATCAAGGATTGTTTCTGAAACAGTATGGAGCTCAAAGGCTTTCTCTCTTGCCGGTTATACCACAAGGTGAGTTCCTTTTCATTTCCTGCTTCTTCACACACATGCTCTCCAGTACAGGTTAGCTCTGAGTGTTAGCAATGCTAATGTAAACACCGACCATATTACGTCCAAAACAGTCGGGCATTGTTTCTGATAGCAACGTTTCTGATAGGCCCGTGGGTCCACATTTCAGATATTACGTCATATCGGACGCAAATCTGGATCAGCTCCGTTGTAGCCCCGTTTTTAGAGATTTGGGTACGGAGGAAAAGAGAGAGGGTTTTATTTTCTGATGCTGCGTGAGTTCCCTGACACACCGGGGACACATGGTGATGTATAAAAGACATCACAAAGTGCATTTTGCATGATAGGTCCCCTTTAATATACAAGATAAATAAATAATAATAAAGTTTGATTATAATTTCCTTTATAAATATAGCATGTGTCTTTACATGTTAGCAATATAACATATTACTACTGTGAATAATGTCCTATGACTGTTAATAACTAACATGTACTGGCAGGACCTGCAACTTAAACACACATTTGTCCGTGTTTGATATGGCAGTAAGGAGTCTCTCTCTCTCTCTCACTAAACCTGAGCAAACATCAGCAAAGTCTCAAAGTTCATCCTGATGAGCGTTAAGAGTTAAAACTGTTTCACTCAAACCCTCCTGAAGGATCAGAGTCTCAGTTTGATGACCTGATATCAGAGAGGAGCATCTTTTAGAAGCAGGGCTCTATCCAGTTATTTCTGTCGCTGATGCATGAGCTGAAATCCATACCAAGTAGTGCACAATTCAAACTAAATTAGGAAAGCAATGTGTGACGGCCAAATGGATCTGCATTTCCTTCATTTGTACTATTCGGTCCTACATTAAAGAACTTGGTCTGGGTCTTGTCTTGGTCTCGGAAAAGGGGGTATTGACTACAACACTAGGTGTGAACATACTTGCCAACCCTCCCGATTTTCGCGGGAGACTCCCTATTTCATAACCCTCTCCCGGTTTCCTCCCGCGGTCATATTTCTCCCGCATTTCTGACAAAATCAGATTTACCCTGGACTGTTTCCACTCTGACTTTAATACAGCTCCACCATTGTTTGGTTTCCATGGTAGCGCGTCTCTTTAGTAGCGCGTCTCTTTAGTAGCGTGTCTCTTTAGTAGCGCGTCTCTTTAGTAGCGCGCGCAACTGAAAGTCTGAGAGGGTGAGGAAGATAGTCACAGAAAACTGAACAAGAATCGACAACTCGACCCTCTGCTCACTCCTTTCCTGGATACAGGTCCAGCCCACACATATGCTCCATGGTGCTACAGGTATTGCACCTACAACTACAATAAGCATGTTAATGTTAATCTAAAACAGCTCCGGCGATCCACTAGCACTTGGCAAGTATGGGTGTGAATAACGATAGATTTGACAATTCATCTGCAGATTATTTTCTAGTTTTGACAGAAAATAGTAAGAAATATCCATTCCAGTTTCTCAAAGTCAAAGGTGTAAAAACCCAAAGATATTCACTTTAATATGATATCAAACAGATAAAAGCATGAAAACTACATCTGTGAGCATTAAAAAAAACAGCATTTTCTGCCATATTTACATGAAAAATGACTCTTTTCTGCCTCTAGACTAATCTAAAGGTCGTCGTTTGGTACGCATGACTTAACGCCAAATATTATTGGAGTGAAGGTCCAAAAATGCAGTTTTTTTTTAAGCCTGTGGAATATGGAGATTTGTGGCTTTAAAAAAAATGTTTAATATCATATTAAAGTGAATATATTTTGGTTTTCAACAAACGCACTATTTTCTTATATTTTATACCCAAGAACTTTTGTACAGAAAATACGACGTAGATTAAATCCACCAAAAACTTGTGCTATAATTATGTACACATAAACACATGATGTAATTTAAGGTCAACATAAGGAAATCTTCATATTTGAGCATTTGAAAACTGTATTTTCTGCATCCTAAAATGACTTCACAGATCATCAAAGCCTCTAGACTAATCTAAAGGTGGACGGTTGCAGCTCTTTGCATGACCTTCAATAAGTTAAATTAACTGAAGATACGGAGCGATTCCTCACAACCAGACGAGGGGTTTTCTGAAGACACACAGAAGAGGAAATGTGAGCTAATGATTAACTGCTGAGTCAGCGTGAGCACACTAAGTTTAAAGAGAGAGAGGGAGCGCCAGAAACCAAATATGAAAAGATAAAAGATCTACCGGTCATATGTCACCGAGCAAAACTTAGAACAAACCGAAGTTTTAAAAGCTGGACGCCACCATCTAACCTCATTTATTACATGGCTTAGTTGAATACTCGATTCTGATTGGTCGATTCAGAACATGTGACACGTTGTTAATCCAGTAGTACAGACCGCTGTTAAGGACTTATTGACCGTTGTTAAGGACGCTCACATCTGCAGAAAGAAGTCTGGTCGAAAAACAGCGGAGAAGTAACGGGGCAGAAACCCTCCTTTTTACTCAACGGTCCAGACATAGATATCGAACGGCGACACATATTCAGTGTGCAGTTCCTTTGGCATTAGGGCAGGGATATCTAGATACTTTCCAAGGTTTGACATCATGAATTGTGCTACTTTTAAAGCAAGCAGCGATGTTTTCAAATCTGTAATCAAAAAGGTCCTCTAAAACGCTATCGAAGCAGTTCCTGACGTTGCTACGTAGTTCAAACGGTAACAACGGACTATTTTTCTTAGTGGATGCATGTCAATTTAAAATAAATGAAACTATTTTTTAAATCAATAAAAACATTTCAATTAATATTGGGAGTCATGTCGTTACTTAGTTGAGAATGTGGCCGTGTAATAAGCGGGATAATGTGCAGCGACTTGGTAGGGCTGCTCAATTAATCGTATTTTAATCGCAATTACGATTATGGCTTGCAACGATTACAAAAACAACGTAATCAAAATAAAACGATATAATAAAACTTTTTTTTTTTTTTTTTTCAAATAAATTTTTTTTTTCTTTGGTTTTTCAGTTGAATTAAACTTAAAGTTCAGGGTAATCAACTGTTAAAAACATACTGTTCACATTTTTTTTCATATGGATAATCGTTTTTAATAATCGTGATATCAATTATTGACCCAAATAATCGAGATTATGATTTTTGCCATAATCGAGCAGCCCTACGACGCGGTCATCATGGGGAAAAGAACACCCGACGGGCGGATCAGGAGCCCGACGGGCGGATCAGGAGCCCGGCGGGCGG